>JABTXL010012463.1:3306386-3332126 GCA_025134845.1 Neodon shergylaensis
GAAAGAAAGAAAGAAAGAAAGAAAGAAAGAAAGAAAGAAAGAAAGAAGAGAAAAAAAAGAAAAGAAAAGAAAAGAAAAGAAAATGTTCCACAGCTGGATCTTGTGGAAGCATTTTCTCAACTGAGGTTCACTTCTTTCAGATGATTCTGTCTTTTGTCAAGTTGCCATAAACCAGTCAGGGCAGTCATGGTGTCTTTCATAGCAATAGAACAGAGACTAAGACACTGGAATTATTCAAGTGATCTGAAAGAACATGTTCACATAAAGGTGAGAACACATCTTTGTTGTGTACTCACGGTGAGCAAACAACTAGAAATAACCCGCATAGCTTTCAACAGATAATGGGTAAATACAATACTCTAGGGAAAGGGTATGAACTGTTAGTGTATTAACCACCTGGATACATCTCAAACTGACTATGCAGAGTTACAGACGCCAAGCAACGACAAGGAGGCGCACAGTGGACTATTCCAGAAACTCCGGGAAATCAAACCAACTTCACAGGGACATAAAGCAAACCAGTGGTGTCTGGGAGGGACCAGGAAAGGGGGCAGTGGGAAGGAAGGGCATCTATTGTACAAGCTCCAGGATGCTACTGGGTTCCAGCCCTGTGCTCACAAAAGCGCTTGAGGCAATGCCTGGCTTGTGACAGGCACTTAAAGAAACCTTAGCTACTAGAGCTTTAAGGGCAGATTTATTTATAATGGTAGAAATCAGGAACAATCTAAATATGAAACCTAGGAAACTAAATTTCTCCATGAAGGATCATCCATATGTTGGAATATCCCACAGTTATTCGAAAATATGTAAATTGCATGGGGGAAATGCACCCCAACATCTTGGCTACCCTGGAGGCTGGGACAGAGGGATCATGGGGCATAACAAAGCTACATATTTAAAGGGAAGGAGGGAAAAGGGAAGAAGGAAGAGAGAAAAAGATAAAGGAGGGATATCTTTCCTGGCAATGGAAAACAGTTAAGTTGTTAATATTTGTTATCATTGAAACAACTATGGACCATGTTTAACACGTTACCTGTCATAATCTACGTCCACCTCACTTTGAACAATAACTCTCCAAAGGCCAAAACGTCCTGTTTTCTAAATTAGGAAGCTCTGAACTCACAGCCATTTGGATTAAATGCATTGCATCTGTTAGACTGCATTCAAGTTCCACAGAAGATGAAGCTTAGCATCTGATCTCTAAAACTCATACTTAAAGACATCCTCAGGCTTTGTTTTTGGGGTGTCTCCTCTCTCAGATACCACTCGGTGCTTCGAGCCCCTGGCCAGCAGTCCTTCATGTCCCTCTTCTCTTCGGCAAATGTTGCATCCTTCCACTTCGCATTGTACTGCAGTTTCTTAGAGAATTCTGTCTTCCACCTCAGCCTCCAGCTGTTCCTGTAGGTTGATGGCTCTGGGCTGGGGAGACAGCTCAGGGGTAGCATGCTTGCCTAGCCTGCGTGAGGCACTAGGCACTGTCACTAATGCCCCTCCCCATAAATCCCAAACAGCCGAAGCGTGGGAGAGGAAAATCGCATTCTGTCCGGCGTGCAGTCACTCCCACGGATGTCCTATTTCCTGTCGGCCAGCGCTGTAATTTGCTGCTTGTCGGGAGTCCTTAAGACCGCTGCTCTGATCGGTAGGTAAGCAACAAAGGCTCGTAAAATAGGATGGAATCTCTGAACAGTCAGGTGTCCAGACAGCCCTGTGCTGCTTTCAGCGTTGCAAACGTGGCTACTTGACTGTTCAGTGTTTGGTCGCTGAAGCTGTGTCAGAGGCATAAGCAGTGAATCACACAGAGATGGCTTACAATTTACAGATAAAGTAACCTTCCTCGTTTCTCATCACCATCAAGAGCACTCTGCACACATAGCAGAACCATCAAATTATTAGACATATTAATCGTTGATTGCCCATATATGGTATAAAGAGGCTTTGACTCACAAATTCAATATTACTAGTGTTTTTGGATTGCAATCTTATTTTCATTAAAGGCAGAGCAGTGGGTAAGGCTTGTGGAATGAAAGTTTGAACATAGCATCAAAACGTCACTGTGCTTAAATCTGTGCCTACGAACATTCAAGGGGAAATAGAACTTGTCCAGTTCTCTCTGAGGAGAGTGCCCTTCAGATGCAGAATAACAACTGACATAATAACAGAAATAATAACAGGTATAACAAACTGAGCGTCCTCTAATCTATAAATCCCCAAACATAAATGTGTTAAAATCTGAAACTCTTTAAAAATTGACATAATGCCACAAGATGAAAATTCTACAACTACCTTGTGTTTTGGGCTGCATTAAAAACATGAGCACAAAATATTGCAAAAAATTAACCCAGACTTTGTGTTTGTGTGTGTATGTGTGTGTGTGTGGTGCATTCATGTGTGGGTGTCCTTGTGGGTATGCACATGTATGTGTGAATGTGTACACATTGCAGACACACATGTGGAGACTGAAGGTTGACATTAGTTGTCCTTTATCTTGCTCCATTTTTTATTTTTTCTTTAGAATATTTTTGCTTCTATTATTTTTGATCATGTGTGTGTGCGTGTGCGTGTGTGTGTGAGAGAGAGAGAGAGACCCTGTTAGCGCAGTGCCTACAAGAGACCAAGAGAGGACATTGAAAACCTTGGAACTACATCTTCAGGCTGTTGTGGGTGGCTGGACCTGGGTCCTCTGTAAGAGCAGAGCTCACTTTTAACTTTTAACCACCAAGTCATCTCTCCAACACCTCCATCCCTCCACCTTATTTTTTGAGATACGGTCAGTCACTGAACCTGAGCTTAGAGTTCAGCTATATTAGCCGGACCGAAGCCTCCAGGGGTTCCACGTGACTCTGCTCCCCTCCCCATTGTGCTGGAGTCACAGGATCACGCTGTGTCTGGCTTTCTGCGTGGGTGGCAGCGTTCAAACTTCCACACAAGCACTTTACCCATTTCAGCCTTGGTACGGATGATGCCTGTATTTACACGTTCATCCAAGCGTGACAGTGGATCCCCTCGTAGCCAGAGCTCTGTGCACATCTACGGTTTCTAGATCAATCGATCAACCTGACAATGAAGATTC
Organism: Neodon shergylaensis; assembly: GCA_025134845.1. NCBI lineage: Eukaryota > Metazoa > Chordata > Mammalia > Rodentia > Cricetidae > Neodon > Neodon shergylaensis. The sequence continues at coordinate 3,309,457 of JABTXL010012463.1, forward strand.
ACCATTACTCTTCCCAATGCATTCGTCTGGGTGGAAACCAATGAAAGAAAGTGAAAAATAATTTTACCAGCAAAAGATCCGGAAAGCACGTGTAAATATATTTTGTATAAGATACCTTCCCTCTGGTCACATGACTTCTACCGTTGGAATGAGCGTCTAGTGCTACAGGGAAGCATGACATTCTGTGAGAAGTATATGGACCTGCAGCTGTATCCAAAGCCTGCTAACTCCACTCAGTAGACACGATGTGTGTCTTCGGCAGGTCATGCAGGTCATACAGTTTAAGTCTCGGTTTATCTACTGAAAGTCAGGAATGACTACAGATCCTGACACATGGGATTGCTGTGATTGTGAAGAGAGACAGACACAAAAGTGAACAGGGTCTCAGGATAGAACAACACTCTGGAAACGCCGTCCTCGCTATTTCCTTATTGTGAGAAGCGAAAAGAATTCTGAGATGAAAGATGCCTGCAGATACATTCATGCTCCGCTTCACACAATGGCTTTCAAATGCGAAGAATGTCCCTGCCTCACTGAATAGGGACTAATCCACATTTAAAAGGAAATTAGTTTTTGGAAGATACCACATCTTTATTCATTCTGGAACACAATGGTGGCTCAACCCCCACCTATACAGTATGATTCACTGAAATACAGAGAAATATTTTTTAAATAACTGATTTATAACGAAAATCATTTTCCAAGACAAAGCATTGTCTGGAACAACTTTCTACTTTAAATCAACATGACCTCCACCCTGGAAAGCCACCCTTCAGAAATAATCAAACCTAACAACGAGTCTTATATAGAGACATCATTTTCCGTTCCGACTTCCTCTTGTTCAGGATAGAAAATAATCTTCTAGGGTCCAGCTAATTCAGAACAACAGGTACTTCTCTTTTCTTTTTTCCTCCAAATTCTTGGAACGTTAAGGTTGAGCGTTCAAAGCCATAAAATAAAAAGAAAACATTTCTGGAATTATGCCTATGCTGTTCTAGAGCTGGTTTGTGGGCACTGAGGATTTCTAACTGGGAAGCATGGGATGCATTGGCAGGAACCTTGGGGTACCACCTGGCAGTGTGACGAGCTTCCAGGGGTTCACTCCTCCAGCCAGAGAAGTGATGTAACTGATATAACTAACACAATGAACATTATGGTGCTTTGAAGCTGACTTATGACTGTTAGCTGGAGAGGAAGCAGCTCTCTGACCCCTCTTCTTGCCCATGCTCTGATGCACACCCATAGAAACATACTCATCCAAACCATGTGTCAGGGCTGTGAATATCCTCCACCATGAGCCACCCGACTTGGCCTCCTGCTGCCAAAAAAAGTCACAAAGTCAGAACCTAGAATGGGTACCAGAGGAGGAACCGGGATCACCCCAGATATTGTAGCCTGAATCTCTAACATGACAAGGAACCTGGCAACAGAGTATGGAGGAGGGCTCAGTGATGAAGAGCACTGGCTGCTCTTGCAGAGGATTGGGGTTCAGTTCCCAGCAACCAAATGGGGGCTTACAACCATCTGTAACTCGGCTCCAGGGTATCTGGCACCTTCTTTTAGCCTCTGTGGGAACCCCATGTATGTGGTTCACAGATACATGTATGCAGATACTCACATGCATAAAATAAAGTAAATAATAATAAAAAGAAACCTGGCTTTTCAGATGTTGTATTGTGCTGTGTCCTCTAACTTAGAAACATGTTGTGATGTGCCAGCAGAAGAGCTTGTGGGGGTGCTTGCTGATGGCCACCCATAAGTTGTGGCCTTCATGAGCTCAGCTCAGCTCTGTCCCATTTTAGTGAAGTGAAAGTAGGGTCTGGTCTCTGTCGGGGCTCTGATCTGATGCCCCCCCCAACTGCAAACCTTTTCAAGAGCTAGCTAGGAATATGCCTACGACGTTGACCAAGCAGTGTTGTAATTAACATAGTTTTGTGTGATTATTCCGGTCTGGGTGGCCTGGAAACGAAAGTGCGGTCTCTGCTTCCATGTCCTCTCCCACCCTGATGGAAGCAGCCACCCTCCTAGACTCCTCCTTCCCAAATAAGTCTCTTTCTTAAAAGAGTTTTGGGTAAAGATCTTCTTGTGCCAGCAAGGAACAGAAGAACCCTTGCTGAGATGTTCCCTTGGAGGGCTGAGCAGAAAAAAATAACATTAGCTAAGACATTCCCTTGGTGGGGTGCTAAGCAGAAAAAAAGTAACAACTTGTCATTAGAGCAGTAAGAGCTTGCTACATTTCTGCAGGTGTTTCTCCTTTAGCAGAGTGAAGGAGAAGCGGCAACATCTTAGGCCAGAAGAAACAGTGAGCTCCGCCAGGATGTTCCCTTAGGGAAACAGGGCAGAACTCCTTTCTAACGTGTGTCTCTCGAGGAGAGGAGCAGGATCGCTACATCCTGCGGGGAGACCATCCCCCCACTGCACCCCAGCTTCAGACAAGTCAGGATACCTTCTCCCCACAGCTGCAGATATCCAGGATCCCTCCATTCAGAGCTGTAGATACAGTCTGACTTCCCAATAAGTCAGGGAACCTTTCCCTCCAGGGCTGTCCCTTCAAGGCTTCAGGTATAGCCTGACTTCCCAACAAGTCAAGATACCGTTCCCTCCCGAGCTGTAATACTGGCAACTCCTGCTCAAACATGTTCATAACAGCATTATTAGTAATAGCCAGAACCTAGAAGCAACCTAGATGCTCCTCAGCCAAAAAATGGATAAAGAAAATGTGGTACATTTACACAATGGAATATTACTCAACTGTTAAAATAAACCAATGACATCATGAAATTTGCAGGGAAATGGATGGAACTAGATAAAATCATCCTGAGTGAGATAACCCAGTCAAAAAGACAAACATGGTATGTACTCACCCATAAGTGGATGTAAGATGCAAAGGATAACCAAGCTATGATTCACAGCCCCAGAGAAGCTAGGTAACAAAGAGGACCCTAAGAGGGACATATGGGTATTCCCGTGATGGGGAAACAGATACTATCTCCTGGGTAAACTTAAAAAATAAAATTAAAAATAAAAAAGGTGTTACTAATATATTTACAGTGCCAATTTCTCAGCTTGAGAGTCACACAAGACTCCTTTTTTCTCGTTTTTATTAGTTCTTTGAGAATTTTGCACCATGGGCTTTTATCACAGGCGTCCCCACCCACTCTCCTCCCAGATCCACCCCTTCCCCTGCCCATTTAATTTCTTTTGCTAAAAACACTCACTTCTATACGTGAAATAAAAACTCCTCTCCTGCTCCCAACAGCTATTGAGTGCCAGCAGTAACTCAGCTAGGAGTGGACTTCACGCCCATCTGCCCTTGCTGTGCGGGGATCTGGGCTGCTCTGAGCTTGGCCAGGTCTTACACATCTTTCCCAACCGTTTTGAACTGCTCTTATGTTTCCAGAAGATTCTTTCCTTGTGGTCATCACCACCTCTGCGCTGGAACTCTTCCCACCCCCTCCTGGACAATGAGCCTTGAGTGAATGAGGTCATGAAGCTCATTTTTAAAAGTTTAACCCATTGCTTGCTACCATTCGCAGCACCGCACAATACAATTGACTCTTGTGCTCCTTGTAGTGGAAAACGTCACAAACACTTTAAAAACACTTACTCTCTTACAAAATTAAATATTTACTGCCAGGTGATGCTTTTCAACATCTCTATTCTTAAGTTTTCATGCATGTTTATCCACACATGTAAACATGTATATTCGAAGGAACTACTTCACCAATGAGCTGGACAGCTATAGTCAACTATCATTAATCATAGCTTAAAATTAGAGACAGTCTATTCCATCCTTCAAGAGCCAAGGTGCAAGCATGCTATGGTCATAACTGTATAGCCAGGCAATAAGAAACACCAGAGTGTGGTGTGTATCCAGCAGGACAGATGAACCTCAGAAAAATTGCAGGTGGAGAGATCACTTATTATATAGTTGTGTTCTTCTAAAACTGCTAATCAGACAAAGAAAACTGTCTATAATGCCAGCAAGCAGGTTACTGTTCGCCTGTGGCTGTGGATATGACCTTAGCTCACAAACATAATGGAGCCTTTTAAGGCAACCAATGGACTGGTTTGGGATATATATTCATAATACAAAACTGTATCCTTTAGTAACCTGTCAGGGCCCCTATATACCACCTTATGCTTAAGCATAATTGAGAGTCCATATAATTAAAATTAAATGCATTATGGGAAGGGACACACAGCAGGAAAGATGAATATATGAGCTGATCTATCAATGAAAACAAGCTATGTCCCTAGGGGGCCGACTCCTCCTTCTCTTTAACGCCATAAAAGAGGCCTCAAACAATGTTAGAAGTTGTCTTCTGAGAAGGAGTAAAGAGACCATTCACGAGTGATAGCTGCCCTGGAGATGAAACTGAAAAAGCATTACCAGTGTCTTTCTTATTAAAGACACATAGCATGCAAAGCATACAAAAGTTATGTTTTTTAATGACACAAAAGCTTCTTTCTCAAACTCAGGTATAAAAGACTTAATATTATGAAGAAATATTTGGATTCCAGAAGTTTCTCATAATAACAAGACTAGTTAAGTGACTTTTAAAAATTAAACACATTTTGATTTCCTTATGTTCTTCTAGCATCTTTCCTTTGCTTTAGTTCCTTGATGGGGTTCAAATATTTTCCTCAAGGTGACAGGCACCTTGCCTAGAAATAGCTGGCTTCTCTCTGGAGAGGTGAGTGATCATTTTGTACGCAAAGGCTGACAGATGTGCCCAGCAATTTGAACCTACAAAAAAGACCATGGAATTCAATCTTCAGCCTTGTTAAATGGCATGCAGAGCCAGGGGAAGGAAGGCAGATTGATTGGGAACGATCAAGCGAGAGCTCATGAATATTGATTCTGGACCTGATTTCTCCTTCCAGAGATGAGCAGACACAATAGCATTCATAACGCAGGGTAGAACCCCAGACCAACTGCTCAGCGATGGATTATAAACAGCTCATCAGACCACAATCTAGACGCATTTCTTCACTTTTGCATCGTGTTTCCAAGGAGAAAACCCACTTCACAAAATTGCTGATAGACCCTGCTGTGGGAATTCTAAATTGGAGCCCAAGAAAATAAGGGTCTGCGACACACTAAAGCCTTCAAATAGTTTCTAGGAAAAAACAAAAACCGAAACACGAGTAGAGTAAAGCCTCAGATGCAATTCATTTTGCAGGTGTCATGGTTGGTGAGCTGATCAGGGAGGAGGAAAATGAAAGGGGGCAAAGGAGAGCCCTTGACTACGGATGGAACACACTGGAAGGGCAGCCCCTCCCACCACATTACCAGGACTCCTCTGTGAAATGTGTAAATAGTTCCTAAAGAAAATTGCAAACCTCATTAATTAGAAGCCTTTGTTCTTGCCAGAAAGTGAGCAATCTAATTATGTGCTGGGCTTCAAGGGCTGCGTTGGGCCTGCCTCTAAAAATGACTGTTAAAAGCCAGGGCTTGCAGAGTACACTCAGCGAGAGATTCGCTCCATGCTACTCTGTAGCCATTAGCAATTTACTACAATTGGGAAAAAATTCAATTGCTTCTATATTGACGAGGAAGAAGCCTACACAGAGATATTTCATATGAAGACAAATGTGCTCTGTGTTAATGATTTCAAATAGTTTTCAGGGCCAACTCTTTCCCTAGTTCTCATCCCTGAGAAAGAGTTGGCTTTTAATAGTTTCTTCAATACGTACGTTATAAAATAACATGTTTGACAGAGAGATGAGATATGTCTCTTGCCTTTATAAACACAGATTTGCTTCCAGAAGGAAATACATTGTGGGACGGGAATGCTAGATTAGTTAAAGAAGATAAAAAAGAAGGAAGTTTGTGGTGGAGACAGCAAATGAAAACCACAGAGATTCCTCATGAGGACCCAGGAGCCTCCCTATGCCCCAACAGAAGTCCTTTGGGAGGAACCAGAGGAACTTTCTTTTTTTTTTCTTTAATTTTAAACTTCATCGGTGTATATTCATTCTACACAGTGGTGAGTTCCATAAAGACAATTTGCACTCAGGTATATCATGTCCTTTGAACTCATCCACATGGAACACTCTCCTCAGAACAGCGGCTGAATGTGTTTGAGATGCCCTGTCTCAGGAGGATTCTAGGAGACACATGAAGAGATAGGCTGTACAACGATGACATTAGGAAACATCTCCATCTACAGAAGGAAGGAAACTACTGGATACGGCAACGGCACTGGAGATACTTTTGCCATGTTATGAGAATGAATGACCATAGATACCCGAAGACAGCACTGCTTGGAGGAGTGCGGGATAAGATGAAGAGGAAGCCCAAAACCGCTGGACAGACAGCATAAAGGAAGACTATTTTCATATCACATATACGATTTTAAGTTATTATGTAAAACCCAGGATCCACAAATGAGAGAATACCTGTGGTTAACCTTTGAGTCTGACTTCCTTCCTTTAATCTGAAAATCTCAAGATGGCCACATTTTTTCAATCAAGATGACTTAATTCTTCATGGTGGAGTAAAACTCCCCTGTGGGTATGAACCCCGTTTTCTTTAGACATTCATCTCTTGATAAATATTGTCTTCATTGATGTTCTGTTGTTGTCAAGAGACACCATGACCCAGGAACTCTTTAAAGAAAGCATTTATTTGGGACTGACTTACAGTGGCAGAGGTTTAGTCCATTACTGTCATGGTGTGGAGCATGGCAGCCTGCAGGTGGGCTTGGGAATGGAGAAAGAGCCCAGAGTTCTACATCCAGGGCTTCAGGCAGTAGGAAGAGAGGGGGCCATGAGGCCTTGCTTGGGTTTCTGAGACCCCAAAGTGCCTCCTCCTCACAGACGACACACTTCCTCCAAGGAGTGCCACTCTCTAAGGACCAAGCATTCAAATATTTGGCAGTCATTCCTATTCTGCTTACACCACCACAGATATGGAGGCTGATTTCTGTTCCTCGGCTGCTGGAAACAGTACAGCAAAAAACCCTGATGTGTAAGTCTCTCTGCTGGCTAATGGAAAGTCCCTCAGAGAGCTACCCAGGCGTGGGACAGCTGGGGCACACAGTAGTCCTTTTGGTTGCCTGGGGAACTGTCATACTGATTTCCATAGTGACTAGACCAGTTGAGTCCCTGCCCTCAGCGAACAGAGATTCCCCTTCCTCCTTCCCAGCATTTGTTGCCAGTTCCTTTTTGCTGAGAGTCATTCTGGCTCAGGCAGGCTGAAGAGACAACCTACAGGATGGGATAGTAGCTTGACTAGCTATACTTCTGACAGAGCACTTATGCCGAAATATGTAAAGAACTTGAAAGACCACAAAGAAACCAAATAACCCAACCGATAAACGAACAAATGAGAAGAGCAGACAGCTGTCAAAGATGAAGAATCAGAGGAAACAGTGAGCACCCGGAGCCACTGTGAGATGTAAATTAAAACTGGAGAGATGCTCTTGACTGTTTCCTATACAGAAATCTTTGCATATTCACACTTCAGGGAGAACTCCGGGGGCCTTTTGAAAGCCGTCCAATGACTCCAGCGCATGAATCTGTCAGATAATTCTCCCTTGTAAACCGAAACTCCCCCTTCCTTCTTTCTTCCATTTCAGCATTAAGTAAATCTTGTCACTTTGGACAAGACTTTGACACACACTGCACTATGGACATCATTTGCCCCTTACATACTGGAAGGCAGCTGTTTGCTGTGTGACCCCTCAGATTATTATAGGGCCAATAACTCTCTGGTCCCTGAGAGCCACCTGAAAGCCATGTCTCCCCTTCTTGGCCATCATTTCTTGGAAGCTCTGAATTTGTCAATAAATTCAACTAAATTTTAGTGTCCAGAATGGAAAATACAGTTTCAGCCTGACGAAATCTGCGTAAAACCCAAGTCCGATGACATTTTCTGTGTCTTGTATGTCGTTATCATATCTGTGCAAATTAAATAGAATTTTAGCAACTACGCTGAATTCTTTGCTTATGCTTATAAACATTGTTTTTCACACAGACTGTTTGCCAAGCCACATTTCCCATCCACACTGAGGGGTTTATGCATTTGAAGGTAACTATGAACTAGAACATTTGGTTTTTGCCTGTCACTCCAAACTGTCAAGAACATTTTGAATCTTGATTGTATCATCAATCATACCCACTCCCTGTTCCAACTTTCTGTCATCGGCAAACTCAGTAAGTTTGTCTTCCTTCTGTGTCTTCATCAGGTCCCAGATAAGAGCGCCTAGTAGGGCACCAAATATTTCTGATCACTTATAGCCCAGAAAATGTATCAAAAACAAAAAGACAAAATCTGTAAAACTATTTTAAGGTGTGCTCTCAGGTTTTGGAAAATGTTTTCATTTCCTAAACCTTATCCTTTTAAGGTGAGAATGCTTTAAATAAGAAGAATCATTCTACATGTAGCCCATCCAGGATGTACTCGTCTCTGCAGAGTTACAGCAGCATCTACATTACAGACACAACACTAAAGATAGTTTGACCATTCACCTTGCTATACCTGGGTCAGTTCATCTGCCCATCACTTTTTTTTTCTTTCATAAAGGACAACACGTCCTGGATTTAAATTATGCTTCAGGCATCTGTTAAGTGCATGATGCAGGGCATGTGCTCATTTGTCTCAAAGTGACTGTCTGTTGGGCTCAGAGCAATGCTCCTGTAGTAGCGTTATTCCGAGTGCTGAATTGCATAAATGTGAAAATGTGGCTGCCCTTCCTCTCAAAGTACACATACCATGCAGCAGCCTCTTTAAGGATTTTTCTAGACCTCAATCTTGTTAACATATATTCCAAATTTTCCTATTTCATCATTCTCAAAGATGGCAAATGTTTCCTATCTCCTGTGCTTAAAGCCTTCCTAGTCCCTAGGGTTCTCCTTTCAGATATTTGGATGGCTGAGAGCTTCCTTTGGGATTCTGGGATGGCTTTGGTCTGGTTCTGTAAATAGCGATACTGTTTGTAGGTGACCCCTGCCTTTTTTTTTAACAAGCCCTTAGCTCTATGCAATGCATTCCTGTGGTATCCTTCTAGTTTGAACTCCTTTCTTCTGTCTCAAAAGCAATGAAAGCACAAACAGGCACAGAGTGGTCCCCCCTTTTCTTCTGAGATCAGCTAACCCAGATAAATCATGCTAATTCTAAGAGCTTATAGGTCCTCTTGCCTTTCTGGCTCTAAAAGTTTATGGATCTGTCAGTTTCAGTAACTCCAAATGCTAATGGATTTGTTCGTACCGATGTGATCTACAACATCTTCTCAGGGAATAACTCTCAGAGTTGGTGCCATTCAATGTCTCTTGAGATTTGAGTGGAAAGAAATGGGTGTGAAAGTGCCTTAAAGGTTTGCAATTCACCCATTCCTCTTTTGCTCCCAAATTTCTTCCATCTTTCTTACCCTCTCCAAGATTTTTATTTCTGTCTTAGTTTTTCAGGCTAATAAATATAATTCCCACATTGGCACATGATGTGAGATGTCCTTCTGTATATGTGTTGCTTTTTTTGGTTGGTGAATAAAGCTGCTTCAACCAATGGTTTAGCAGATGATAAGCAGGCAGGAAATACAAGCAGAGATTAGAGAAGGTGGAGTCAGGGAGATGCCATGTAGCCGCTAAAGGAGAAAGATACCAGAACATTACTGGTAAGCCACAAACTTGTGGTGTTATGTTGATGAGTAGGAATGGGTTAGTTTAAGATGTAAGAGCTAGCTAGGAATATGCCTAAGCAATTGATAAAACAGTGTTGTGATTAATATAGTTTATTTGTGACTATTCAGGTCTGAGCAGCTGGGAAACAAAGCACAGTCTCCGTTTACAATTTGGGCACCATTTGTAGACAGGAGTTTCTGTCCTGCCTGGTCCTTCAGTCATTCCGTCCCAAAGAAACACACAGAGGCTTATATTAGTTATAAACTGTTTGGTTTATTAGCTCAAGCTTACTACTAACTAGCTCTTACAACTTATATTAATCTGCAATTCTTGTCTATGTTTAGCCACATGTCTTGGTACCTTTTCTCAGTGAGGCATTCTCATCTTGCTTCCTCTGTATCTGACTAGTGACTGACTGACTATCTGCCTTTCCTCTTCCCAGAATTCTCTTAGTTTGGTTGCCCCTCCTATACTTCCTGCCTGACTACTGGCTGATCAGTGTTTTATTAAATGAATACAAGTGACAAATCTTTACAGTGTACAAGAGCATTATCCCATGGCAGGCATAGGAGCCATTCAAGAGTTAACCAAACTCACTGCTCATCATTATCCTGACCCTTGGTGTCTCTATTCCTGAGTCGTTTGTTTTGGCTCCTGTGGATTTCTGATTAAATTGTTTTTCTTTTTTAAAAAAAATATTTATTGTTTAATTTTTATATGCATGAGTGTTTGACTGCATATATGTCTTTGCACCACACACATGTATGTGTACTTGTTTGTTCACAGAGGACAGAAGGGAGTGTGGGACTCCCAAAGAACTGCAGTTACAGAAGGTTGCAAGCTGTCCTCTGAGTACTGGGAATTGGACCCAGGACCTCAGGACTCTTAACCACTGCACTGTCTGGCTATTCACAAAATTGAATAACCCAGCCCACAGTTGTGTTTCTAGGAGCTGTAAGTGCTGGAGTCTGAGCTCTTCCTCTCTGAGAAACCCACTTCTTCTCTTTGGAAGTCAGCAGCATCTTCACTTCCAGGAACCCTCCAGTCCTGAGTGAAGTGCTCCACTCTCTCCATTGTGGAAACATAAGGCCAAACCTGGTAGAGCTCACCTTACAGGGTGATTTTGTTTTCTCTGGGAATGCATTAAAAATGCTTTGCTCATCTTCAAAGTTCAGTAGCTATTGTTCAGTTAACATCATTGAGAGACAGTCAGAATCAAAAATTTCCAGAACACGGTACCTCTTAATCATTAAAATTTCATTTTGTTCTTTTATATTCAGTCTTTAGCTGCATCTTATGTCCCATTTGTTGGGTTCTCCACATCAAGGAGATCCTTGTCTTAATGTTGGTGTATGCTCTTATCCTTCTCTTGTTGGCATTTTTATCCTAATTTTTCATAATAACCTTAAGCCCTTCCTTTGTCAAAATTTGATTTCAATGTTTTCTGTTATTTTCCTTGCTGTTTTAATTTCGTTTTAAAATAATTTCACTTTTGTATTTCCCTTCAGTATTAGAATATCTTTTATCTCTTTTAGTTTAATTCTATCTTTTCTTGTTTTATTAAATAGTTCCAGTAAGTTACTCTATAGTATAAGCAAGTGTGTTTTGTTTCCTTCTCTTCCCTGATTTATATATTTTTCTAGCTACATTGTTTTATCTTTGTAGTGTGTATATGTGCATATGTGTGCATAGAATGTGAATGTGTACTTGTGTAAGTACATATGTATGTGTGTGTCTGTATCTGTCTCTCTCTTTCTTGTGTGTGTGTGTGTGTGTGTGTGTGTGTGTATGTGTTCGCTGCACGGACTGACATAGCAATCCTTCTTCCTTGCTTTTTTGTCTTCCCTGTAGTCCTGTCTAGAGTGACCTGCCTAGGTATTGTGTGTTGATCTGGTATCATTTCACTCAATCCTAGATTCTAGAACTGAGCCTAAATGAACTCATTGTTTGGGATATTAATTTTAGACCTATTTCCTGCAAAATGAAAAAGGTCATAATGCCAGCATCTGGGTGCCTTCTGTGGTCTGGCTTTCCTCTTGTTTTCTTATCCTTGTTTCCATTTATTTTTTTCATTTTTAAATGACTTTTCTTTGCTGCATCTTTGGGAATAGCCTCAGATCCTCTTCAAAGGATGCGCCACCGACATGTCACTAACAGTGACATCACCACTCTTCTCCTCTCCCCAATGATAACTGGTTTCTCCCTAGTTCTCTTAGCTTGGATGTAGCTCAAAAACACACACTGTGTTTTTATCTGCATCCTGTGAGCGCTGTGGTTGCTTCAGCTGCTTTGACAGTATTCTAAAGATCGATGCCAACATTGTGCTTGTTTGGTTATGTACCCTTCCTTCCATCTGCACTGAAATATAATTCACTTCTGCTCTTCTTCAAGCGTTCTTATTGCCTTCTGATATAGTTTAGCCACAGGGTGAAGAAGAGGCCTGGATAGTGATAACAATAAAGTACTTGCAGCAATTTGTTGAGATATAACTTTACTGGGAGAAGAAGTTAGGTAAGATTTTTTTGGTGCCACCTGATACCTTGAAAATAAGAAGCAATAAAAATTATTTTTAAATAGTAATATCCGTGTTAGCTTTAAAAAATCAGATATGAGCTCCCAATTGGTTATGTAATCCCAATTAGTCAGCCCTAAACACATGTGCATGTGAGCAACACTAAATGGATCCAGTAGATCATTCGTGTGTGTGTGTGTGTGTGTGTGTGTGACACTTATAATTAAGAAGAGAAAGGCATGAGTTGGAAGTGAGGGATAGAAGGCAATAGAGGAAGAGAGAGAAGGGTGAGATGATGTGAGTATGTGAGTACAATACTCGCAAGCATGGGATTCTTAAAAGTAATAAATTTAAAGTCAAACAAAACCAAACTGCAGTGAAGATTACAATCCCTCTGACCTCACGTCTGTGAGCTCTGCTTCTGTTTCTACTTCTCATTAGCATCAGTCTGTCTTTGAGCCAAAGTTTAGCAAGTGATACTTCAATATTTAGTAATTTCTTAAATGACATCCAAACCCACACACTCGACTTCCCCTTCTGCTGTGATGATGAGCCACCGCGAAGGATCTAGGGCTAAGCATCCCGAGCATCCTGCTCATCCTTGCTTCCCTGAGGGCAGCATTCAAGCAATCACTTCTCTAGCATTCCTGACTCATCCGAATCCTCCGTCTCTATTGCACTCTTCCCAGCAGCATCCCGATGGCTTCATCTCTGAGTGAGTCCATCCTGCCTTGCTGTGACAAGCTATTCAAAGCCGGAAGAAAAGTGACTCACGACTCCGGAGAAGAGAGGAGTTGAAAGACCCTGTGCCTCTCCCACAGATTAGATGAGGTCTCATGGTGGTAGTCCATGGAAGACCCCGGAGCTACATGGGCGAAAGAGGTCATAGACAAGAGAGGATGCCAAATGGCAGAACAGGTGGACACATATTTCTGCTTTGTAACACTGGCTGAATGGTGGTCAGTGACAACATATTCCCACGAGACCTAAATTTTTCCCGAGGGAAAAAAAATTAACCCCTCTTAAAGATCTAACTTTCACATCTTAAAGCCTCCATCTCTATAGTCTAACACCTGCATCAGGGGACTAAGTCTCAGCACAGGATCCCTCAGGGGATAAACGGGGCCCAACCTGAAGCATCTGTAACCCAGGATAAGCTGCCCTCCTACACCACTCACCCTGTCCATCACCTGCCTCAGTTTCCTCTGACCTTCACTGTCAGATCCCAGCAGCAGCTCCCAGGCTGCCTCTCACACCGCTGCTCTGAACAGCTTGACACTGAGATCGCTACCCTTCAGTGCCTTCTCTGTCTTCTCAGAGGCTCTCCGCTCTGGCCTGCTCCTTCCCTTCCTGACTGTTCTTTCTGGGCCTGCTCAGCCTTTCACCTTTTCTCCAGGCACAGCCAGGGCTCCCAGCTCTTCTTTCTCCACATGCACTGCCAAGCCGCTCTGCTTTGGTTGCAAGGTCTGGCTGACATGTACACACCAACAGTTTGCAAAACTGGCAGAAAACCAACCCACTCCTATTGCTTTTCCTGCCAGAAAAAAAAAAAAACCTTTATCTTATTAGTCTTTCTAAATCAGGAAGACATCACTTTCCCCTTTAGTTGTCTGGATTTTCATCCTGATTGCCTTTCTCCCTGAGTCCATGTCACAGTTTTTTTTTCACAGATTTTGTCTTGGCTCTCTTATAAACTGTCTCAAAAAACCAAAAAAAAAAAAAAAGATACATAATATAAAGGGAATGTAGCATGAAATTTTAAAATGTAAAATCCTGATTTCCTTTTTGTAAGACATTATTTCTATTCTATGTATATGAGTGTTTGCCTACATGTATGTATGTGCACCATGTGTGCAGTGCCCACAGAGGCCAGAAGAGTGTGTCAGATCCCCTGGAATTGGAGTTACAGTCAGCTGTGAGGTACCATGTGGGGCTGAGAACTGAATGCCTGCAGAGCAGACAATGCCCTTAACCACCACATCATTTCATCAGCCCCAAGTCCTCATTTCTACAAATATTTCCTATTTGAAAGTCATTAAAATAGCATCTCACTATTTTTTCTTTTCTTATTGTTTAGAATTTCAGTGGTAATTTTCTTGTATATTAAAAGTAGATTTAGTATACTTTCTAGCCACTTTCTGTACAAATGCCACACAACTGCCCTGGCAGGGAACGCTTGCTTTCACTCCCTATGGGACTGGGAGCAGAGAAAAAGGAGTGAGAAAAGTTCTCTGTCTGTGACTCAGAGAGGAACTCTAGTTGTTAGGATAGCTATAATTTTCTTCCATCTGTGTAGCTAATTAGTATGATTATTATAGTATAATTAACTTGTAATTAATATAGAATTCAACATGTCAAACTTGAACCCAGCATTAAATTTTAAGTTCTCAACTACTCAAAGGAACCTCAGGCCCCTGAGATGTTCCTGTTTTCTTATCCTGAAACATGTTATTATTCTATTATTATGAATTTTTGCGGAGGAGAGGAGAAAAATAGGTTAGAATTATCACACATTTTTTTCTTTATGAACCTTAATTAGAAAAGTTTGGTGGGAATGCTTTCAGCTTACCTAATCAACTTCTTTCCTGTAAAACTTTAAATGTTGCACAGTTAGGCATGGCTTTTAAATGAAATGAAATAAGCCCCAAATGCCAATTGCGCCGTCAGTGACCCAATACCATCAGTCATGGTCTAAGCATAAGATGAAAAGTGACAGCCCCCAAGGTGACAGAAAAGCAGGAGACAGGGCAGGTTCACTCCACTGTGCTTCTAGGACTCCAACAATAATTCTAGTCACCTTCCAAATCATTTTTCTGCATCATTGGTGGAGTCAAAGATTTTGTTGTATTTAAATGTGTAGTTTTTGTCTTTGATCATGTCTGTGAAGGACACTGTCACTACAGAATCATCTGGTAGTGTCTTGGAAAGACAGAAGAAGGTTGTAGAAAAGAGGTAAGATTGGTTGCCACAGTTCCCCGTGGGGCTCCCACTTGGTCTCCTGTGTGTGTGTGTCAGGTCTGAAGAAGAAAGGCATCCTAGCCAAAAAAAAACTTAAACAAACAAAACAAAACCCCAAAACTCTACCCCAGTGACACATGTCAAGAGTGAATTGAATACCTCCTAAAGCTACACAAATGAAGCCCTTGATTTGCCCCAATGCATTCAGGATTCTCTGCAAAGACAAAGACTCGCTGCTCAGTGTGCGCTCTTGTCTAAACTAATTCACGCACACACTGCATCTGAGAGTTCAGTGCCTGGATTTGTGCTTCTAAGGTTACCAGGCTATCGGTAAATGATTTAACTATCTGGACAAACATTTAGCTTTTGAAATTTTATATTAATAATGAGGAACATGCACTGGGCCTAGCCTGACCTCAAGTCAGCAATAGGGGGAAGGCCAATCATCCCACAGACTCTAACCTTAGAGGGCCATATCTTTCAAGATAGTTATATAGTTAGAAAAGATTTTAAATTCTTTTCTCTGTTTCTAAAATCAAATTTGGTGATGTAAATTGGGAAGGTTAAGTGGATTAACATGTGTTCAGTTAAAACTGGGAAGCATTCCCCAGCAGACAATAATCATGGTTCTTAACAAAGGTATTTTTCCCAGATGTGACATTTTAAAATAATGCATGTTTAACGCTTGTCCTGAGGCTCTGGAGTAAGGGCCAATGAGCGCACTCCAGTGGATTTATGAAGTCTCTGAAATTATGCTTACAAGTTTTTGCACAGTGACTATGTGCAATTTTCATTACAATCTCAGAGAGGTTTCTGGTCTCCAAAGGAAACGCTAACAGCAGCTCTGAGGGAATGCTTGTTCTCCAGATAAACAACAGTCCCACCTAATTCAATTCCATAAACAACAATTGGTAGTTACCTTTTGTCAGTATTCTGATACTTAATGGGAGCAGTGATATACATAGGAAAGGATAAAGTGGCTCATCCACTGGGTTTCTACTGTGTGCTACTCCCAGCCTCACAAAGCTTAGATACTAAGTGTGATTATATAAAATTCATAGATATAGAAGTTACTTAGAAGTCACAAATCATTAAGAAATAACAGTAAGTCTTCGAAATTAAAACCATCTTAGTGGCCCATGTTTGCCAATTTGGTGCTTTTCCTTATAATACAAACAAAGCAGAATGACTAGACTAAGTACTTATCAGGTGTGCCCAACTTGATGCCCATGGGCAACATGCCTCCTGTGAATACATCCCTAGATGATAACATCATAGAATAATGTTTAGATAGCCAACGTTTAGACAGCATGAACTAAACACATGTGAGCAGCATACCACTTCTGAAAAGATCCCTGTCATCTATTTCTACTTTGTATTTCACCACCCTAGTTGCAGAAACAAAAATAACAGAAAAAAGATCTAGACAACATAGCCTGACTATATATATACTAACCCCATAGTAATGAACCTCAATGACGATGACCTGGAATATATCCCAGACAAAGAATTCAAAGGAATGGTTACAAGGATGTTTAAACAACTCAGTGGATCTGTATTCACTGCTCTCTTTATTCAACAATCATGGACTGTCATTCTTATTGCTGAGTGTGAAATTCTGTAACCATCACCACCTTCTGAAAAGCCCTTCCCATCATTCCAATGAGTGCATTTTATGAAACTGCACTTTTGCTGATGTTCTGGAATCATCAGACCTTGAAATACTGAAACCCCAAACTGCAGTGCCTACAACCATTCTGAACATCTGTCAGGAGGAAATCTTGATTAACCAAGGAACGATACAAGCCTTCAACAGTTTTTGAAAAAATGTGCTGATCTAAAAAGATCAAGAAGACAAAAGTTGTATTCCTCCAGGGCATATAAAGGATAATTGCAGTATAATTTAATAAGAAGATAAAATACGTGTTCCTGTCATGACTAGGGTATATAAAGGATACTGCAGTATAGTTTGATGAGTTATTCAAGGCACCTGGATGCCTCACATTCAGAGACCCCTTCTGTGGATGACAATCTGAGAGAGAACTCCTCCCAGCACCAAAACCATTGGGTCAGAAAACTTTAGGTATGATAGTCCACAACATAATCCCGACACTTGGGAGGCTGAGGTAGGAAGATCCTGGGCTATACAATGAGAACCTGTATCAAAATAATATAGTTAGATAGTCATCCAGCCAGACAAACAGATATTATAAAACTCCAAGGAAGAGAAACATGCCAAATGTAGCAGAGAGCTTGCATAACAGTAAAGGGGCATGTGTCTTCATATTGCGGAACTGTGGCATTCCCTGAGGGTCTCCAATGGTGACGCTTCAGTTTAGAAAAGAAGACTAGCAGCCGCTTGCACAGGGGAAGCACAGACAGGCATAAAACGTGGGCATAGTTTGTGAAGCCCGCCCTTCACCTAAGCTGAAGATAGAGGAGCGGGACACTGAGAGCACGAAGCAGACTCAAGAGCAAGGGTTTGAGGAATGGAATGTTTTGTGCAGACTATGGTGGGAAAATTGACATCGAGGAAGACACTGGAAAAAATTCCATTTTCAGAAAGAGGACTGAAGAGCAACATTAAGAGAGCCCCAAAGGGATTGCAACGCCTTGTTTGAAAACAGAAGAACACAGAAAGAAGGTAAGATGGGTATAAATATAATAGAAAAGCCTGTGGAAGCAGAGGGGATGCTCTGAAGATTGGGACCACAAGGGGTACCAAGGGGTGTGAGTGCATGGCTGGATGGCGATGCTGACGCTGACGATGCTGATGCTGACGATGCTGATGCCGATGCCGATGCTGATGCTGATGCTGGGGCTTTTACGCTGTGGTAGCAGCCTCCATCCAGTTCAGCGGTTATTTTTCCACAACAGAATTTCATTGTCCCGGGATAGCATTTCAGACCATCGTCAGCAATTACACCTAAGAAGACACAGTGGTGCACGTTGGTAGGAAGTAGATGGAGTCATCAACTGCCCAGCTGATGAAGACCAGTTTACACTGGGTCCACCAAGGAACTTGGCATGGGAAATTCAGTCTAGTGGCTGGGTTGTCCATGATAGGCAAACTTTATCACAGAGATCACTTCCCTAAACTATTGAAAACCACTTAACACAATCACGGTGGAGTGTTGAAAATAAACGACACAACAAACAGACAACAACAAAAGGACAACCCCAGGGACATTGATCTGGGGCGAGGCTATGACAATGACAAGTCAAAAACAAAAATGAAAACAGCCAGCAAAACACATTGTCATGGACTCTCATGTACAACCAGGATCACGAGCCAATACTGTTGAAAGCCATTCTTCAAACTAAGTGAATCAACAGGCCGGTTGGGAGAACTGTAGTCTGGAGAGAACACAGATAATCTGTAGACAGCCCTGTTATCTCATTCCTGCTGATGCCTTCTGCCTTTTTATATGTTAACTAGGTGATAATTAGTGCCAAAATTGATGGTCTTGATTTTCTCTCCTTATTTTTGCCACTCCAGATAAGATAGAGGTGCTAATTAACTGTGAAATTGCCCAAAAGAAGAGAATAAAAGGGGGCAGGTAAAAAGGAATGGGAAGTGTATGAATCCAGAAATCTGGAACTTTGACTCCATAATAGTGGGTTTATTCTGTGCATGGTAGCATGTGCCAGACCTCTGTCTATAAATTATGTGGCTATTTCATTCCTCCTCATCCAAACCCTCTGTAGCAGGTTCTTCCTTACTGATGAGGAAACAGTAGCCTGGTGTGCACAGAGATTAAAAGGCATCAGATCCCCTGGAACTAGAGGTACAGATGGTTGTGAATCACCATGTGGGTGCTGGGAACAGAACCTGTGTCTTCTGCAGGAGCAACAAGCGATCTGGTGCTCTTAACAGCTGAGCCACATCTCCCTTTCCCCATTCTTTTTCTAGTATATACTATAGAACCAGAGTGTGCCACAGTTCCCAAGTTAGAGCTTTAAAGAAATGACACTTGAGTACTTGAAAGGTAATGGAACTTGCTTTGAAACTCAATTCTTGACTCGACTCAGGTGATTGATACATAATTGTTGCCATTCTAAAAAAAAATCTGCTTTACTATACAGGCTACAGAACTCTCTCCTGCTCTGTTTTTCCTCACTAATAAAATTTCCACCTGCCACCCTATTTGTATTCATTGCACCTATCAGGTAACGAAACCTTGATTCAATCAGAGTTTCATTAAACCCTCATCTTGTGGCTAATTCTGTCTCTCTTTTGAAATGTCACCCTCTGCTCTCTCTCACGGTGAGCTGCCTCCAGGAAGCTCTGTGGTATCCTAGGTGTTCGTGGCAGGCTTTGCTTTCCATCATGTTAATTAAATTACTTGCTGTAGAAATCATTGCAGAATGTCCCAGATGACCAGATGACGGAGATCAAGTGCACGTCTGGATGCTCATTAGCATCTCCCGCACATTTGCAGGGGAAAAGCACTGCAACTCTGCCTTGCATTTGCTCTCAAGACAGAAGATCCTGGGACCCGGGGCCCTTAGCTGGCCACCCTTAAACCACTCAAGGCTCTCCGACATCTTCGCTCTGAGAGTTAGCAGGGCTGTGGGCAACTTAAGAGATTGCTAAGCCATTCTGGGTGCATTAGTAGGGTTCTCTAGAGGAACAGAACAACATAGAGAACATACACACATACATACACACGCACGCGCACACACACACATACACGTGTGGTTTATTTGAGTGGCTTACAGCCTGTGGTCTAGCTATGTGATCCAACAATGGCTGTCTACCAACAGATGGTCCAAGAATTCAGTAGTTGTTCAGCCCATGAGGCTGGATGTCTCAGCTGGCTTTGGTACATGCCAGAATCCTGAAGAAGCAGGCTCTAATGCCAGTGAAGGAATGGACTTGCCAGCAGGCACACAGTAAAAGCTTCCTTCTTTCTTGTCCTTTATAGAGGCTGCCAGAAGGTGTGGCCCAGATTAAAGGTAGATCTTCCTACCTCAAAAGATTTAATTGAGAAAAAAAATTCTCATTGGTGTACCCAGGTACTTGGGTTTTAGTTAATTCCTGATGTTGTCAAGTTAAAAACCAAGATTAGCATCACCATGTCCTATGACTTTTATATTGGGCATCTGTTCCTTAGAAAGTAGGAAAAAGCAATGAGGCTATTGTTTCCATGCTAACTCCGAAGGACTATGCAGAGCCAGAAGGGGCAGCATGTGCCTGTAGCCCCAGTGCTTGGGGCCTAAGATAAGAGGATCAAAGTCATCCTGGGCCACCCAAATCAATCAATCAATCTTGGCCTGCCATTGGCTTAGCCTTCAGAATGTTTCTAAACTAGAAATGATTTTAATGCTAATAATCTTCATATTTGATTTATGTGAAGCTGCCTTAAGCAATCTATGGGCTTATTAAAATGCCTCCACCTTTCCCTCAGGTCACTGAGATGTCACAGAAGCCAGCAGCTCTTCAGAATGAATCTGAGTTTGACTCAAGAGCCTTTTCCTTTAAAGTCCAGTGATCCAAAAGTCAATTTCTTTTCTAAAATAGTGACCAAGATACACCCATTCTTCTTCTTTACTTCCCACAACCCAACTTGAAAAAGAACAGGAACCTCAATCTGGGGAATGGGAGGATCCCCAGGAGTACTTCCTGTCATTAAGCCAAAGGTGACCAAATCCTGATGGTTAATCTCCACCATCAACCAACTTGGACTGAGAATCCCCAGGAAAGCACACCTGTATGTGTCAAACCTCCGCGTGCAATGAGAGTGATTTCAGAAAGACTTACCTCAAGAGGGAAGACTCACCATGAATGCCAGTGGCACCATCCTGTGGTCTGGGTTTCTAGTCTAAATGAAAAGGAATATCCAGCTGAGCACCACAATGCACTGCTGTCTGCTTCCTGACTGTGGATGCCACGTGACCACTGCTTCCCGACTGTGGATGCTGTGTACCCACTGTTCCCTGACTGTGGATACCACGAGACCACTGCTTCCTGACTGTGGATGCCACCTGACCACTGCCTCATGCTCTTGCAGCTTTGCCTTCCCTGCCCTGGTGGACTTTTTCTTCAGGCTATGAGCCCAAAGAGACCATTCCTTCCGTTACTTCTGTTAGGTAATCTTGTCACAATAAGAAGGCAAAAGCAACTAATACACAAGTCTCACACCCTACCTAAACAGGTGTAACTGACACCCAATGAAGGAACCTTAATTGTCTTAATTTTCGCCTCTGTAAACCCAGGATGCTGGTATTCCCTAGCTAGGGCCAATGTAAGGATTCCATAAGTCCATATGTGGAAGATCCCCAGAAAGGAACTGACCAAAAATAAGCACCAGTAAGGACGAATTAAAATCTTAAACTTTTTTTTCAAGTTGTTAGACTACTTTGCTCAGAATGGAGAACACAGAGCCCAAGCCCTTACCCACCCTTGATCCTCCAGGATAGGCTATGTTCCTCTTGATTTGTCACCCTGTGTGGGTTCAAATCACCACATCCTAGTGTGGCTGCCTCTGCCCAGGAGCCCCTGTATCCCAGCCCTCACAGATGGATGCAGCCTGACATGACTGAAACTAACATTCAAGACCCACTGAACGGTATGGCTGGGATCATTTTGAGAATCAAATTTTCAACACCAGCACTAAGCCTTAGCCTTCAGATTTAGAACAGAGAATACTCATAGCTTTAAGAGAATCTAATTCTTGAGTTGAGATATTAGCTATTTTTTGTTTCTCAAACTATCAGCCACAGGAAAGCCATGAATACTTACTCAGATAAGTAGGATTACGCCATGAAAAGGGGGTGAGTTGCTGGCCTTGTCAAAAGAAATCGGAGTCAAAGCGCTAGTCTGTGGGCGTCTACTTCAGGCTTTTTACTCCAAATTCACAGAAGCAGCTCGAGCTTTTGCTCCTGGGGGAAGGAAAGGAGAGTGACGGCATGGAGAAGCATAGATGCCTAGTTCTTTTTTGCCAGGAAACCAAGTGCTTTTTCTCAAAAGCTGATTCATTGTCTAGAACAACAATGAATACCTAGGTGCATAAGAGACTTCGGAATTTTTCGGGGGCGGGGGGAGGGGGTGTTTCTGCCCTGAATAAAATCTGGCTGCTGACAGGAGGAAGTTATTCAGCAGACATCTGAAGTGACTCCCATCACTTTCACGCATCACGCATATGTTTTGCATCTTGTTGTGTCAGATATGAAAATGAGGCCCATTAATACTCATGTGACATTAGCAGATAGGCAATGTCAGTCACTCTTACTTCCCTCGTGAAGAGAGTGGGAGGATAGCAATCCTGTGATCTCGGCCAGTTTCATCCAAACCGCTACAGCTCATCTCTTACAACAGCTAAGAAAACAGACCCAGCCCAGTGGGGGTGGGGTGGTGCATGCCTTTAATCCCAGTACTGGGGAGGCAGAGGTAGACGGATCTCTGTGAGTTCGAGGCCAGCCTGATCTACAAAGTGAGTTCCAGGATAGACAGAACTGAGAACTGTTACACAGAGAAAGTCTGTCACAAAAAAAGAAAAAAGAAAAGAAAAAGAAAAAGGAAGGAAGGAAGGAAGGAAGGAAGGAAGGAAGGAAGGAAGGAAGGAAGGAA
>JABTXL010012463.1:3332136-3483512 GCA_025134845.1 Neodon shergylaensis
GAAGGAAGGAAGGAAGGAAGGAAGGAAGGAAGGAAGGAAGGAAGGAAAGGAGACCAAATGAAGCATTATTCAATCCTTGTTAGAATAACTGGTTTTTCTGAGTCATGGTTTTTCAAGGTGTTTTGTCTAGTACTGATACTAATGCAATATTTGCCTCCTGAAATCAGCCCAACTATTTGTGAACTTGAATTTGTGGTTTGCTCTCTGTCAAGTCTGTGATCTTTCTGATTGCCATGTGTGGGCAGAAGCATGAGGACTAGAAACTGAACCAGCAGAGGTCTCATTATAATTAGAGATGCCAGCAAAGATGTCCTCATGTGAGCCATTCTGGTCAGTTACAAAGGGTAATGTGTCACTCAAGTAGCAGCCACTATGGAGGTGGGGGCTGGGGAGTTATTAGTGGCAGGAACGCCTGCACCCAGCAAGGCTATGACTTTGCTTTCCTGAGACTTTCCTCCTTTGCTTTAGTCTTGTAAATGTTTGAACAAAGCTCATCTTCCAGTTTTACTTCCTTGTATATTCCCTGATATACTCCCTTTCTGGCCATGGTTGCTCCCAAGACCATTTGCAATGAAACCATCTGTTAAACAACTGGCCTCCAATATAGATTTGTCTTACGGGTTTAACTTTCATGTATGTTACAGCAGAGAAAGAAAACCACGATTCATGGTGAAGAAATAAACATTTAAGCAATCCAGGTACACCTCCAAAACTCTGACAATATTTTAAATACTGAATGATACTAAGTTTAATAAAATTAAATACTTCACTGAGTTAGAATTATATAAATAAAGGCTGGGTGGTAGTGGTGCACACCTTTAATTCCAGCACTCTGTAGGCACAGGCAGGCAGATCCCTATGAGTTCAAGGCCAGTCTGGTCTACAGAGCAAGTTCCAGGGCAGCTAAGGACAGTTAAGGCTACACAGAGAAACCCTGAATGAAAAAAAAAACAAACAGAAAAGGAAGAAAGAAAGAAAGAAAGAAAGAAAGAAAGAAAGAAAGAAAGAAAGGAAGGAAGGAGATAAATATAACAGAAAACAATCCTATGATCCTAGCAAACCAGCACACTATACTTGTATTGCTTAAACAACAACAACTGGGGGCTAGAGAGGTGGTTCAGTGAGTAAAAATTCGAGCTATGAAACATTCAGATATGAGTTTGAATCCCCTGTACACGTGTTACAAAAATACAAAAAACAAACAAACAAAAAACAAAAGTAAACAGGGCATGCCTGTCACCTCGGGGCTGGAGGGCAGAGACAGTGAGACTTGCTAGCGCAGTAACTATCCAGCCTGTTGGGAAGGGTAAGATTCAGGCTCAGTGACCTTCTATCAAGGTAATAAGGCAGAAAATAATAGAACAGGACACATGACACCCTACTCTGAGTGCTACAGGAGTGCTCAAGCACATTTATATACACACTCACAAATACACACACACACACACATTTAAAATTTGAGTTTGGAATGGGTAGTGTAAAGGCAAAGAGGTTAAAGAACACCCATTAGATCAGCCCAGTGCAGCGCTGGGGACAGCCATACGTATGTCTAGAGGTAAGTAACTAGATCATGAAGCCTGTCTATCCCCAATCAATGAATTCATCTCTAGTGCCTCTACATTATTATGGTCTCTGACTCTTTCATTGTCTCAAACGATAGCCTATTTCTCCTTCACCCATTATTTTATCTAAAAATCTAGTGTGTCTCTATTAGATGGCAGGCATTGTGTTAGACCTAAAGATGGACCCAAAGCAAAGAAGGACTTTGCCCTGCCCAATACTAGTAGGGAACCGTATGTGTGGGTGCAGGTGGAGAAGAGCCATGCTCAGGAAGTGAGGATGAAGGACCTCTGGAGTTCAGAACTCTCCACTGGCTCATAGATTTGGGTATTACCAAATGCCATGAAGCGCACTCAAGAATTTCAGACAGACAAGCAAAATCCATTTTGTTTTAAATCACAACATGCCACATGGAAGACACATTAAATGAGATCAGAACGGAAGCACCGGTCAGGAAGCAATGTCATCACACTAATCCAAGAGAAGATGTAATGACCCCAATCAAGACAGTGGAACTGGTGGGTGGGACGGAGGGAGGAGGGAAGAGAGAGAGAAAATGGAGTGGGGGCGCACCTGGATAAGAATTGACTGGAGAGAAAACGAAGCAGGAGTCTGTGAAGATCTTCAGGCACAGAGCTTGCTGGGTTGATCTTGCAGGAGAGCTGGAAGATGTGGATGAAAGAAAGAGCGTGTAAATGCTGGGTACAGGGAAGCTCCATCTCCCTCACTTTAACAGGGTAGAGAGTGTAAATGCTGGGTACAGGGAGGCTCTGTCCCCCTCACTTTAACACTGTGAGAACGCTGTGTTCGGGTTTTTTTTGTTTGTTTGTTTGTTTGTTTTGTTTTGTTTTGTTTTTCCAAGGTAAAAGAAGGGAGGCTCAGCCAGTTTTGGAACTGTTTAAGCTTTTTGGACTTTAAAGGATGGACCAACTGTTAGTAGTCAGGCATCTGTACTGGCCTGCCCTTGGGGTCCTGACAGGATACGTCCTCAGCTGCAGCCACTAAGAGCATCTCCTGTGCACATTTACTGTGTTCCCTTTTAAAAGGTGGGCCTTAGCCAGGTGTTAGTGGTGCATGCCTTTAATCCCAGCACTCAGGAGGCAGGTGGATCTCTGTGAGTCTGCAAGAGCAAGTTCAGGACAAACTCCAAAGCTATAGAGAAACCCTGGGGGCGGGGGAGGCACCTCCTCTCTCTTTCTTTTTCTCTTTGTCTTTCTCTGTGTGTTCCTTTTTCTCTCTCTGCTTCTCTGCCTGTCTCTGTCTTTCCCTTCTCTCTGTGTGTCTCTTTTTTCTTCTGCTGCACCTGTCTCCAGAGGCCAGTCTTCCCATCCCCTTACCTCCTTTCTACATTTCCATTCCCCTAATGAAAAACCCCTCCATGTGAGTTCTGTTGCATGGCATCTTTCTCCCTTGTGGCGCTTTTTAAAATTACAATATTGGTTCCCTCAACGGGAATTGAACCCAGGCCACGGCAGTGAGCACGCCAAATCCTAACCACTAGAGAGGAGATGAATGGAATTTCAGAAACGCATAATTATAATTTAAAAGTTATTTGTTCGAATATCAGGTTTTACATAAGGAAAACCTGCGAGTTAATCTTGGGTCAACTACTTGATGGAATTTGGGGTTTCCTGGGCGACAGACCTCTAAGCGTGTCTGCAAAGGTGTTTCCAGAGAGGTTTAACAAAAAAGGGAGCTCTACCCTGAATGTGGGTGGCACCATTCCACAGCCTAGGGTACCACATTGATTTAGGTACTTTTCTTGGTGTTATAATAAACGCCAGGACTGAAAACACCTTGAGATAAAGAGATTTTGTTGTGAGCCGTGCTGCCTAGTTTTGGACCAGTATATGGGTGCTTGTTCAATGGATCTCCAGGTGAGGCAAAGCCTACAGGGACATCTCAGGACAAGAACCCAGCCTGCAGCAGGACCTTGGCAAGGTGTTGCTAGGCTTAAAGGTTGCAGTCCATCATAATGTGAAGCCAAGGCAGGAACTCAAGCCAGAAATCTTGATGCAGGTGCCATGGAGGATGCTGCTGACTGTCTTGCTCCTCACTGCTTGCTCAGCTAGTTTCCTATACCCAGGACCGCTACAAAGGGGTAGCACCCCCCACAATGAACTGGGCCCTCCTGCATTAGTCTAGAAAATGCCCCCACAGGCTTGCTCATGGGCCAGTCTGATGGAGGCGATTTCTTAGCTACAATTCCCTCTTCCCAGGTGACTCTATTTTGTATCAAGTTGACAAAACCTAAGAAGCACAATCTGAAGTTTTCAGAATGGAAAGGACTGTAGAGTACAAACCTTCTTCTCTGTCTGTCATAGGCAGTAACAAGGTACCTCATGCTCAACCGCCATGCCTGGCCTGCCATGAAGGGCAGCACCTTTATACCAGGTACTGAGATCAAGCCTTCTGTCTTTCCACTGATTTCTTCATATATTTCCTCACCGCAGCAAGAAAAAGTGATCTTTATCCCGCTCTACTAAAGTATACTTCACTGAGGGGCAAATGTAGAGGATCAGATCACAACAGAATCAAATTGAGAAGGCAGCGAGGTGTCTGTAATGATCTACTACTGCACAGGAGTGAAATAAAGGATTGAATGCTTGCTTCAAGACATGTGCACAAAATGTGTTAATTCTATGCTAGTGATAAAGGCATACACCAAAAGCTGCTTTTATCACTCAAGTGTTGGGTTAGCTGGTGGATTACAGACATGTTCTCTTTGGGGGAACATGTCATCTAATATGCGTGGTGTTTATAAAATATAATTATTCTGCAAACTTTTTAGGAGACCCATGTTATCACCTTTCTATTTGTGCTCATGTACTTTGTAATTTATGGAAGTAACAATACCAGAATAGAGGATATTTCTAAATAACATTGGCAGACAAAATGAAGGAAATTCTTCCATGATTCTTAGCTGCTTTTAGTATTTTCTCAACTAAAATCATTTTTAACCTTGGACTTCCAAAGATTTAATGTTCAACTAGAAACATATGGATGGAGATTTGCCTTTTCATCAGCACATAAATTTGTTAATACAATAACTGTGACACTGGGGTAATAAATTACCTCATATCCAATAAGCCTTATGAAAATGTTGTCTTTCATATTGCCTTTGGAGTGAGACTTCTTTTTTTAAAAGAAAAATAATGAGAGTTAGGAATTAAGTTTGCAAAATTGGTAGTATCCCTTTTTAATATCCTTCCAGAGAAAGATCACATTTGTGCCCTGTGAGGCATTCCCATGCCCAGTAATTCTTAAATACGATTTTAGATGATATTAAATATAACTTACAGGTTTTAAAATGTCATTTAAAATGTGACATGGTTTCATGAGAGGAAAGAATCAACTTATCTTTGCCACTACAACAAACCTCAGATATAATTCAGGGTCATTTGACAACAGCCATGCTCTCCAACAAGACGTGAGAGATGGCGTTGTGTGGAACCTTCTCCCAAGGTCAAGATGAGTCTACTGTGAAGCCGACAACCCACTCTTTGCCAACCTGGCAAGGAGGGTTCTGAGCTCCTGGACTGTAGAGTCCAGAAAACTCAGCCATGCTCCTTCAGGGACATTTTTTTTAATAGCCCATCCTAGTCAACTACCTGAGGAAGTTCTTCATTGCCTGAGCTGACATAATTTGTAGAGGTGAATTTATTCACGTTAAGTAAGATTATTGTATTTTTTGATTTTTCTGAAACTGTGTACGTTTCAGGCCCTGCAAACCCCAGGAAGGATTATTTCTTTGCAAAACAAGCATGTTATTTCAAATGACATTTACAATTGAGTTTCATGAGCCTCGTCAGAGCTCCTCACCGTGGTTTGTATGAATGGGTGAATGATTTTCCTCTGCAATCATTCAGAGATTGGGGCTAATAAAGTGGACGCTAACCGTGCAGGCAAATGGAATCTCTAATTTAGATATATCCCTGCAAACCATCCTAGCAACAAGTGCATGGCCGCACTAAGAATGACCACGCAGGTGTTAATTTCAGTCTTGTTGCTAAGGAGACTCCTACAAGGTCTGCATGAACTACCCCCAAATCTCCCACTGAAATCCATGCTCAACATCCCTGAGAATATTCAGCAGCCACCTACACCACAATGATTAGCCAGCAAGTACATTAAAGGCTTGATTCCTCTGAATACCACACCTTCATGTCTCCTAGAGGCTCTACTTGCTGAACTACAGGAGATCAAACTGTCACAGAGACCCGGAGCTGATCCACAGATAGGTGTCAATCATCTTGACAAACATGGGCTAAGAATTCATAAATGTTTAATGCAATTAGCAAAACACGGGCTTCGCTTTTCATCTCTGAACTCACTAACTGCCTGGAACTAAACTTTAATGAAAATGATAGGGCAGACCTCCAATAAAATTAAGATGAAGTAAGATTTTTTTAAATTGTGCATGTTGGTGACTGTAGAGATGATACCGCAGTTAAAAGAACTTTCTGCTTTTATAGAGGACCCAAGTTCGGTTCCTAGCACAGGTGGTGGCTAATAGCTATTTGTAACTCCAGTTCCAGGAGATCTGATGCCCTCTTCTGGTCATCACAGGCAGTTGCACAGATGTGGTGCACATACATGCACATAAGTCTTTAAAAAGTTCAGAGATGGCTCAGTGGTTAAGAGTATTGCCTGCTCTTCCAAAGGTCCTGAGTTCAATTCCCGGCAACCACATGGTGGCTCACAACCATCTGGAATGAGGTCTGGTGCCTTCTTCTGGCCTGCAGACATACACACAGACAGAATATTGTATACATAATAAATAAATAAATATTTTTTAAAAAAAGTTCTGTATGTGAAAGTAACTTCCATTACTGATATGAGTATCCTTTTGTTATCTAAAATTAATAAGCATAAGAATCTCTACAGAATTTCCTAGGTCAGATGGCAATCTCTCCTTCAAAAGAATGGAAATCCTTTTATCTTGGATAAAATGCATGAACCCAGAGGACATTATGCTAAGTTAAAATAGCCAGTCACAGAAGAAAACAAGCCATTTTTATGTGACATCTAAAGAAGTCATCTCATGCATGAAAACAAAGAATAAAATAGATTGAAGGTATTTTCTGAGGCCTGAAGGGAGGGGGTGGGAGGACTTGTCAATCACGGGTATAAAATCTTAGTTGTAAAAGTTGATTCACCTCTGGACACTTTATGTGCATCATTGGGCTTGGGCTGGCAGACAACGGTGCTACATTCTATACTTAAAGGTGTCTAGAAGCGAGATGGCATCCTGTGTTAGCATGATTTAAAAAAAATAAAGTGAAGAAAAAAGGGGAGGGAGAGAGAAGAGGCCGAGAGTGGAGGGAGGTAAAGAATAAAGAGGCAAGGAAAAGAAAATGGGGGAGGGATGGAGCAGAGGATGGGGGAGGAACAGGAGAAAATGGGGGAGGAGGCAGAGGATGTGGGGGGGACAGAGGAAATAGGGACAGAGGAGGAGTGGGGAATGAGAGACTTTTCCAAAGAAAAAAAAAGAATACAATTAATTTCTCAACCTGATGGATGGTGGCATTGAGGGTGAGGAGCAGGGAGGTGAGTGTGGAGGGCTTTGTGTCAGGGGAAGATTGCAGGAGAAGTTTGCAGGCTTCCTTGGGAGAAAGTGGCTAGCTAATCCTTAATACAGAAGTAAGAGCCATGGACGTGAGTCCTCAGAATATTCTAAAGCTTAGAACTATGTGCATAGAGGTCCTGGATGTTATTGGCCCTTTTCATGCTGTTGGTATTCGCACTGGTGGGATGAGCACAATGGCAGGTAAAGCTGCTGTCGGCTTAGGGCAAACCAGGATAATGGGCATGAGTGGGAAGTATCCTGGCACAGTGTCTGTGGGCATCTATTAGGCTGCCCTCCACAGCCACTCACTGGTTGATAAGAAAAGGACAGAAGATGTCCGTTTTAAAATTTCTTTGATCAAGCAACGCAAAATTAATTTTACTAAGTAAATACCAACCCTTGAGGAGGCTTTTTTAGGTTCTTTTTGACAGATTGGAACATGTGAAAAAAAAAACAAAACAAACAAACAAAAACAACTGGTGCTTGATAACGTGTGATGGTTTTCTCAAAGGAAAACCAGGTATGATCAGAACCGGTCACTCTTTACCGAGAACACAATCTACATCTGGTTCAGCCAAGAGCCCCCGTTCATTTAGATTTGTTAGTTGGCAGACACTTTCTCCACAACGGACTGAGTGAGACATCACTTCAAGGAAAAAGCCTGGTAGTGTTTGCTGCCAATGAGAGGACTGGAGCTTTCCTTAGGAACTGGGGTTGTTGACAGGCACATCTGTCGCGGGAGACCTGGCAGATCTTAAAGCTCAAGAATGCTTCTGATGAGATTAGCAGAAATAATAACAAACATTGAGGTTTAGGTTTATTGCGTAATCCAATACACCAACACGTGGAAGATCTACACAATGCGGTGAGCTGACACTTTGTGACCACAGTTAAAACACACACTCAGAAGAGAAGACAGGCCGGGAAATTTCGACATGACAGAATTCTGTAAAATTCATTGATACAGTTTCAGATTCCAAATTCCATCTTACCTTTAGGAAAATGCCACTTTTCTCCTATCTACAACCACAGTTGGGAACGCTTATCTAAGGATATATGCGGTTTTCCGAAAAGGCTTTTAGAACTTTTCTAATAGCTTACCTGTAGGAAGCTGGCACTTCCTATACATGTCAATCAAAACAACATCTTCGTGGGGGAGGGGTGAGAAGGCTCGCTCAGTAATGCTCTTGCTCTTCAAGCCCAAAGACCTGACTTCAACGCCCAGAACCCCCAGAAAAGTGGGAGAAGTGACTCCACAAAACTGTTCTTTGCCTTCCAGATGCACACTGTGGCACCTACACCCATTCACACACACACACACTGATAGTAAATAACATGTTAAACAAAGCCTCTCACTGTAGAGTGATCTGGCTTTCAAAATAAATCTATAGACTACTCGACCACGAGTTAGTAGAATCCTATCCTCTAATTTTTGGATGCAAGTCACGTGACAATAATCTTAAGTTGTAAACAGACTAAGCAAGTGATGCTTATGCCGCGTAATTCTCTTCAGTCATTAATTCTCACTTCTAGTGAATACAGGGATCAGAGATGACTGCGTGACTTACAACACTTCTTAGAGGGACTATGTTTCTCTATGTCTCTGTTGCACTATCTCTATCTCTGCCCTGACCACCCCCGTGTGTGTGTGTGTGTGTGTGTGTGTGTGTGTGTGTGTGTGTGTGCATGCCAGAACAGAATCACGGTGGGCTAGTAGACAACTGAACTTAACCAGAAATGAGTCGATGTGCTGGTTTCCTCCTGATGCATCTAATAACAGAAATGAGAAACAAAGGAAAGGAAAGCATTTGGAGAGGAGTGGCACCCATTTTGCATGCTCTTCAACTCCTTTCTTTAAAGAGTTTCGGAAAGCCACGCACCTCCCACACGTGTTTACTGTCATACATAAATGCTTTGTTGTAAATTTAAATGTGGTAGACTTTTTGATATAAGACATACTTTTATCTATCACTCTTTAAAGACTAACCCATGAATTTAAATTCCATATAATTTTGGTACCCACCATCATCCATTTAAAAATACATGGAAAAGGGTTTCTTAATTTGAATTTTTTCATCTTCTTTCTATTTGAGCCTGTACTTTCAGTCCACTCCCTTTACACCTACCCCCATAATTGAATTTTATATTTCTGTACTCATAGGACTTTTATTTATCACCCTCACACATTTCTCTGCACAAATATGTACATAAAATGAAGCTTAATATATATTTTCTATTTTTATGAGCATAGGGTTCTAGATGGTAAAACATTTCTTTTAGATCGAGCTGCTACTGCAATTATAATAAAGTAGTTAGACTGTTTACCTATTCAAATGTTTTGTTAAAACATGTTTAAAACTTTAATTTAAAAGCTACTAAAACATAAAAGCTAACACTTTGTTGAACTCTCTCTTAGAAGGATGAGGACAGCCAAAGTCAGTGTCTTAGTTATATTTTTGTTGCTTTGAAAAAAAAACCATAACCAAGGAAACTTAGAGAAGGGAGAATTCACGTCTGTGATGACAGAAGAGAGGCATGGTGACAATGGCATCAGAACCAGGAACCAAAGCAGAGACCGCAAAATGGAAGCAGCAGAGGCTTTTCCATCTCAAAGCCCATCCTTAGTGACATGTTCTTTCAACAAGGCCACATCACCTAAACCTCTGGAAACAGTGTCACAAACTGGAACCAAGTTGTTCCAATGTGAAGACAATGGGCAAAAGGTTTCAATCAAACCACCAGAGTAAATGAGGATACTTTATTATCATCATCATCATCATCATCACTATTTCATCAGTGATTAAATGTTACTTATTTCTGGGTTGTTGCAGAAAATATAAACCATTGTTAAACCCCATATTTTACTGATATGTGTATGTTCAGAAGCTTTCTCTGATACTCAAACAATAGAAGTTTAATAACAATGACACTTGTTCTAGCTTCATTTCTGTGCTGTGATGAGCACACTAATGAAAAGCAACTTATAGAGAAAGAGTCTACATGCCTCACAATTCCAAGTCACAGGCCACAGTTTTGGAGAATTCAAGGCAGAGATTCACATGATCTCCTTGGTCAAGAACAAAAGGAGAATACACAAATTCTTGCTTGTGCTCAGCTTTCTCCTCTCTTATTTTGTTAAGAACCCACTGCCTAGGGAATGATGCTGTCCACGGTGGGCGGGTCTTACACCAGTTAACAGTTAAGGCAACCCCTCTGAAGACACGCCTACAGGCCATCCTGGTCTAGATCATTCCTTATAAAGATTCTCTTCCCACGTGAGCCTAGGCTGCGTCGAGTTGACAGCTAACACTAAACAGCACAAGGGTCAACTCCGTGAAACCTTCCTGAATTAAAAGTCAGAATAACTTATGTAAGTATCTATTATCGAGGTGTCAGATATCAGCAATTATTAACAGTAACCGTAAAGAGTCTTCTACCTTGCCAAAGTGTTTGTTATTCAGCTATTAGAATCATTTCTTTCCCAATGTCTTTGACATACGTCAAAAAAGCCTTATAAGATTTGTCTGAACATAAATTATACTTGGTATTTTCTTTAGAGGCACTTCCTTTAATCCAGATTTTTCCACAAAAATACATGGAAAACTCAAAGCAGAAATATTGATTTCATCACACGTATCTTTCTGGGTACAGTAGTGCACACCCACAGTCATACACCAGGAGAGCAGAAGCGGAAGGATTGCCACGTGTTCCAGGCCAGCCAGATCTATGTAGTAAGTTCCAGCCAGGGATACAAACAAAAGACCCCCATATCACAACACTTTTGTCAAAACCGTATTTTCGTGGGTTGTTCTTATCACATCACATTTTAAAAATGAAAACTGTTATTTGGAGACAAATGTTTGTAAGACACAAGTGGTTGTAAGAAGCGATGCAGAAAAACTCATAGGCCCCGTATCTGGCTCCTTCGGATCACATGATTTTTATGCATTTCAACAGCACTTTAAAATGACAGAAATGGTTTACTCAATCTATGGAGCAAACTTTGCATGTAATCCAACCGAGAAACCTAATATCTGACAACTCAGGCGGGGAGCTGATACTTCAATGCCTTTAGAAGAGGCTGACTCCATTTTAAAACTGTCCTTTATGTGCACTGATGATGTTACTAAAATAACGAGAAATTGCTGAAAGGTTTCTGTGAGACTATTCACTAATAAAATCAATATACGAACTCAATATAATGTTTCCTAATCAGTTATGATAAAAACGAGGCAGCAATGTCCTGTCTCCATGGTGATTTTCTAAAACTATGCAATGGTCAACTACAATGGCAGCCCTTCATAAAGGAAGAGACTAATAATATGTGTGTGGTTTCCTTTGTGTCTTCTAGACGTGCATCTAGCTTGTTTCTTATCTTTTCTGAAATAAATTTTAAAGAATTAATATGACAACAGAATTTTGAACCAGTCCCAATGGCTCTTGCCTCATAACCCCAGTATCTGAGAGCCCTGCCTGCACAGGAGGGTCATGAAATCAAGGCTAGTCTTCTTAGGGAGACCCTCGCTCTAAGAACAAAAACAAATAAATAAAAAATATATAATTTTCCATTAATTTTGTTGGCTGTAGAGGGTCCTAATAATAGATCCTGACTCTTCTTCTGATCTTATGAAAGAAAAAAAAATAGCAACTTTTACTGTTGAAAACTTACCAATCAGCAAGCAACTGTAGTAGTATTTCTTGTTACTAAGAAGAAATTATTAAATATTTTGTAGCCTAAGATTACTAGCAAAATTAGAATATATTTTTTTATTATTTGTTACAAGGAGGTTTGTTTTCTCAAAAAAATCTTAGCAATTCACAACACATAAACATTTTAGTTTGTAATTTTTGAGTTGGGTGTAGTGGTGCACACATACAATCCTAGCTCTTGAGACACTGAAACTAGGATATTCTGTGACTTTGAGACCAGTCTAAGCTACATAGTTCCAGGACAGCTTCCCAAGACCCTGTCTTCAAAAGCACAAATCAAATAAATAAGAAAAGAATCTTCAAAAACTGCCGGTCGTACAAAGCATGGCACTGATCCATAAGAATCAACAAATGAACTTATTTGACTCTGGTGTTTCCGAGGTTCTTCTTATTCCAGCTAACCACAAGCTCTAGGGAGGGCTTTTACCATTGTCAACTCAGCAATCACTTTAGAGTTCTGTTCGCGGAGGCCACTGCCCAAGACCAGCTCAGCAGAGTGGGCAAAGTTGGTGCTAATAAACAAGATGGTGGTGGCCCCTGGGGTCTCCCCCCGACCCCCACAAATCTAGAACTGGTTAAATTGTATGAAAAACTGCAGACAAATGCCTATGAGATGACATTTGATAAAACGCCTAGTCAGTACTGTTCTAGTTTGGGAAGGTCATGAAACAAAAAAATTTTAAGGAAACATCACAGCCAAAAATAGCCCAAGGAGACAGGATGGAGAATGTGATATGGCAGTTTGGATGCGGTCCAGACTGGTACCTATTAAAAGCTGAGAAAATCTGAATAAAACATGACCCATGACTAAGATGGGAACATTAATTGTTTTGTTAATTGTGATAAACATCACAATGTAAGATGTCATTAGCAGAGCTTCTTGGGGGCCCTCTGCCAATGTCTTTCTAACTCTTTGGTAACTCTAGTTGTTCAAAAGTTTTGAGTTGTATTTGTCAGACAGCTCAAGGGGAAAAGTCTTGGCTGGATAAGATAAACATTTCAAGTATATAGAATGTGGGTTTGATTTTTGGCGTTTCTTGAAGATTCCTCTTTGTTTCATTTTCAGAACTAAACTTTTATTGCAGATGGGGTGAAGATAAAAGAGCCAAAATCATTAAAGAAAACTATTGTTTTTCTCCTTCTACAGTATCCTATTCAGTGTCTGAATTTAGAACATTACAAATGACAAAAATAGACTATTTCTCTTTAAACAAAAGCCATAGGAAAGAAGCAATGTATGAAGTCTCAAGCATTTAAGTTAGTTAGTTTTAAGAAAACTTTCTTCTAAATAATGTGGTGGTATAATTTTACGTAGCATGCTAAAAATTTGGCAGCACAGTTGGGTATACAATATTATGACCTGGAGTGAAGGATGCCTGTGCCCCTCTCAGATGCAGTGGCAAAAGGATAATATAAATACCCGTGAGCTCTCAGATACATCAACTTAAAAGTAGTTGACACAAAGCTGGCAAGCGAGGCGAAGTGTCTTCGCAAGGACCTCCGCTTGTGAGTCATTCTATGCTGATGGGCTCCTGGTTGAGAGGCTCCTGGGATGCCAGGAGCTGGAGCCCAAGCTGAGGATGGAGGGAAGTTGAGGCACAGGGACAGTCAGGCAAGAAAAGCCACAGGGATGCAGAGTAGATGCCTCTGGTGATATTGAAGAAGCACTGCCAGTTTGAAGGCCTGGGAAGGGAGGAAGGAAGGGAGGAAAGAGGAGAGAGAGGAGATGACATGGGAGAGGGAGCGGACACAGCAAGAAGATAGGAAATAATGAGGTGTCTGTATGACTGGTTTCTAAGTACGGGGAGTCAGTGCTGAGAAAAAACAAACGAACCTCTGTGGTTCTTCTTTCTCTTTGTGGAATGGAACGCCATTTAGGAGGGCCTCCTGTGGAACACTATTCCTGAATGCAGTCGTTCAGTTCAGATGCAGGCTCTGATGCTGGGGGTTTCTGGACAAACAGCAACTTGGGAGGCGCCATCAGCGACTCCAGACGACAGCCACTGCAGGGTCCTGTCACATCGCTGTCACTTTTGAGGCAGTGCATATAGGACGGAACATTGCCTAATTGTCTCAGATAACTGGGAAGCTTGGAAAGCATGTGCCCAAATAAGGGCAAATGGGAACTCACAAATAGCCAGAGCTGCTCAGCTTCCTAGAAATGCAAACACAGTTCACAAATAGGAAAACAGTTCCGGCCTCCAGGAAGATCTCCTGAGCTTTAGCTGAAGCCGCCCCCTCCCCAAGAGGCTGAGTCATTCATTCCCTTACCCTCACTATGCTTCGTTTCTATTGGCCTGCTGCTTCCAGGTAACCGCTATTTCCCCCTTTTCTCCTTAGCATGGATTGTGTTCTTTGCTAATTCACAACTTTTTTTTTTTTTAATTTTGAGACAGGGTCTCATTCTGCAAACCTGGCTGCCCCTATGTAGACCAGGCTGGCCTCAAGCTCACCGAGATCCTCCTGCTTCTGCCTCTGAAACCCTGGGATTAAAGGCATGCGCCACCACGCCTGGCAATTTTTCTCACTTGTAATCTCCATTTATTCGGGATTTCAGCCTTTCGCCAAGCTGTGCTGACCCAAAGCCTCGGTGTGTGTTTCTAGCATCTGTTCTAGATGCTAATGAACACATCCTAATATTTCTGACTCAAATACCATAAGAAGAGAAGTTATCTGAATCAGTTAATTGTCTTTCTTGTTGAAGCACAGCCTGTTCCAGGCTTTAGCCAAAAGTATTGCCAGCTTCAGCAATAGAAATCAATTTGCCTGGTATGTTTTAATGATCAGAGATGCAGACAAATGAATAGAAACAAAGAAGCCAGAATCACACCCGTGAATTAGCAGAGAGGGGTGTCTCCTGCCATCTCAATAGCAGGCGCTGTCACTTGGAACTGATCCTTGGACACTAGAACCACAGGTCGCTAACCATCCATCCACCCCCCTGTCCTGGTGGGTGCTGCAATCCTACACTGGTTTAACTACCACCAGAGGGAGCTTCTCCTAGGAGCCCAGCTCCCAACTCCAGGGCTAAGGAATATACATTAGATGGACCAAGTCTAGATCACGTGCTCTTGTCCCAGCGATTACACGTTGAGACAGAGGAAGAGTGCATGGACTCTTAGACTTCCTTGTTGAGACATGCATTCCATTTGCCACTGAGTCTCCAGCAGTGGAACTGTAGTATAGGGCAAAGCTACAAAAAAAAAAAAAATGGAGACGTCAACGTCAATTCCAGTAACTCAGACATGGCTGCCTTTCTGTTCCACACCCATCCCCATCCAGCTGGCTTGCTCAGGAAGGAGAATGTGGCTGCTCACTTAGAGGGGACTGTGGGTAGGGAGGGCATCATTGGCCAAGACAAGAGAGTGTCACAAAATTGTACAGGGATTTCTTTCACATGAGCCACGAAACATGCATAAAAACAGGGTCATTTAAAGCATGATGTTTCTGTGATGTGTCTGTCTTTCTGGCTCGTGCGTGCAAATCTTAGGGCTCGTGCTTAGCTTCCTTGGTTCTTATATCCTTAATTCCTGGAAGCCAGAAGATGCTCCCAAAACAACTCTTGGATTTAATAGAGACCACAGACCAGAACATTTTCTGTAACATCAGATGCCATAAACTTCTCCATACTTTGGCGAAT
Source organism: Neodon shergylaensis (assembly GCA_025134845.1). Lineage (NCBI taxonomy): Eukaryota > Metazoa > Chordata > Mammalia > Rodentia > Cricetidae > Neodon > Neodon shergylaensis. The sequence goes on from JABTXL010012463.1 coordinate 3,347,616, forward strand.
ATAATAATTTAAACAATAGAAAAGATATATTGACATGTCATAAAAATTTGTCATGATCTATAATTTCCTTAGAGTTATGTTTTCTCAATACCTTCAGAGAGCACTGATTTCTGAAACTGGGGTAGGTGGAATGAGGAAAGGTGAAAGCAGGAAATAGAAGGTAGATGTGGGGGAGGGGCATCGAAAGGGGCACCGAGCTGGAGAGCAACAGGGTGTGTAAGATTCTGATAACCTAGAAGGATATCAGTGAATGGACAGAGAAACTTTGAATATTGCTTTAATGGTATCAAGGAAGAAAAGGAGGGATTTTTCAAAGCTTTTATTTTATGTATGAGTGTTTTATCTGCACATACATGTGCTTACTGTTTGCTACATGTGTGCAATCCCCATAGAAGTAGGAAGAAAGGGCATCAGGACCCCTGAAATTACAGATTAGGGTCCTGGGAACTAAACCCAGATCCTCTTTAAGAGCAGCCAATGTTCTTAACCACTGAGTCATTTCTCCAGCCCCAGAGGTAATATTTTATATGTGCACTGTATTCTGACCTGTTGTGGGAATTCATTCTGCTGATAGCTTTAGGGTACTGGCTTTAGGATGTGGTTTCTTGTCTCTCTTAAAAGGAGATAATTTTTTTTTTTTTGGTTCTCGTAACACTCACCTGTAACTAAGAACCAGGCACATTGGAACTATTTTGCAAGTGTGTAATTAAACATCCCTGACAACAATTTCATACAACAAACTCTACTCTATCCAGTTTATAGATCAAGAAAATTATGAGGCTCCAAGAGTTTTTTATATAATATAATTGAATTACATCACCATCACACACACAGTAAGGGTCAGAGTCAGGCTTTAATGATTCATTATTATTCCAAATTCCACATGATTTCAACACCCATTTCTGAATAAAACTGAATTGGGTGAAGAGCTAGGTTTCAAGCTCACCAGAAGCTACATCTCCAGAGTCTGCTCACTAGTTCCATTAATGCCTCCTAGATATTTGTTCATAAAAGAAGAGGAGAAGGAGAGTTGACTCCCATGTCAACCGACCATCCAGTTTTTCAGTGCCATGGAGGCAATAGAAGAGTTTTATATAATTTAAAATAGAGGATGCAATTATTAACCCATTTTATTTTAAAGAAACAGGATAAAGAAAAGTTATATACAACTAATGAAAATACAAAGACCTCCAAACACACCGGCATGTGTCTCTAGGCCATATTTGAGGGCCCCTTTTTCTTGTGTTATGTGAGCAAATTGACTTTGATGATGAGCTAAAAAGCCTAACATTGCTAGAATGTACCTGATGTCAGACTGGGAAGGCAGGATGTCCTAGCCTCAAAGCCCCAAAGCAAAGAACTTGGATAATCACTAACCTTCTATAATGGGGTGAGTGGTCTCGCCCCAAAATACATGTACAGCCAGAATCTATGAACGTATGCTTTGAGGATATCTGAAGATCTAGTTAAGACTGTCAAATGTGTTCTTGCTAGACTAGGGTGGAACTTGGAGCCAGTAAAAACTGTCCACAGAAAAGGAGAAGAAACACACAGAGAAGATGATGATGAAGATGGGTGGCGACTGGAGTAATCAATCCATCTGCCTACAAGCTGAGAGCCATCAGGGTAGCCAGAATCTAGGGGAGGCGTGCAGCAATTTCTCTCAGAGCTTCCAAAAGGGACCAAGTGACAATCTGATGTCTCCTGTTTAAAGCCAATGTGAAAAAAGAAGTCAGTTTATGATGAGAGAGAGAGAGAGAGAGAGAGAGAGAGAGAGAGAGAGAGAGAGAGGCCCTCAGGCAGCAACCAGCTCCTTCCCCGGCTGAAGTTTACAGGGCCTCTGCAGGATTCTCAATGGAGACCCTGAGCTAGAATCACATGGAGCGTGGAAGCTAGAGATCTTAGACACAGATAGGATGAGGACAACTGTCCTGAAGGCTGACAGGCTTAACCCTCCTCTCTGAATCCTCAGGGTTTCCAAGGGGACGTGTAAGAAAAGTCAACTGCCTTCATGGCATGATTTTAGGAGGCAGAGAGAACTTCTCTCTCAATGGTAAAACATTCCTGTATATAACAACCCGATGTAATGGATATTACTGCTCAGGAAGAGGATACATGAAAATGAAAGGTAGAATTTACCAAATAGGGAGTACAGGGCTGTTCTGGTCTGCATCTCTGTTGCTGCGACAGACATCATGACCAAGGGCAACTAGCGGAGAAAAGGATTTATTTGACTTATAGGTTACATTTATCATGAAGGGAAGCTAGGGGAAGAACTCAAACAAGAACCAGGAGGCTGAACTGAAGCAGAGGCCATGGAGGAACACTAGTTATTGGCTTGCTCAACCTATCCTCTTATATAACCCAGGGGCACCTACCCAGGGGTAGCATTGCCCATGGTGGCTGGGTCCCTCCACACAACAACTAATCAAGAGGATGCTCCCATAGACTTGCACATCAGCAGATCTGATGGGTCCTTTTCTCAGTTGAGGTTCTGACTCTAGTTTGTGTTAAGATGACAACGAAACCAACCAGCACAGAGCAGAGGCAGATGACGGAACAGAACCCATGGAAGTGTCAAATGAACAAATGGGTGAGGTTACTAAGCAGGTGCAGTAAGCACACATCAGCAATTCCAGCACTTGGGATGCTAAGGCAGAAGAATCGTAATTTAGAGGTTGGCTTGGGCTACACAGGGCATCCCAGACCAGTCTGGGTTATAGAGTGAGACTTTGTCTCAAAAGCAAACAACACAAAGTGGGCGAGCTTTGGAGTACGAATGTTGGGAGATAAGCTTCCTTGAGCTTGCCTTCTTGACAATACAGCTCATTAAGCCTTTCTGCAGTTTTTATTTTATTTGAAATGAGATAGGTGGACAAGACTGCCCTAATACTGGCTAGGTAGTTAAAGATGGCCTTGAACTTCTGATCCTCTGACTCCATCTTTGGAATTGTTGAGAGTACAAGCAGGCACCACCATGCTGAATTTATGTAGTGCTAAGAATGAAATCCAGAACCTTCTTTGGCTAGGCAAGCACTCCACCAATTGAGCTATTCATCCCCACCCCTGCATTTTAAATGAGGCCCATGCAGACCCATGTAGAAAAGTCTCACATGTCCAGGAGGAGGAGGAGCAGGGAGGGGGAGAAAGAGGGGAGGAGGAGGGGGAGGAGGGGGAGGAGGAGGGGGAGGAAGAGGGGGAGGAGGGGGAAGAGTGGGAGGAGGAGGAGGAGGAGGAGGGGGAGGAAGAGGAGGAGGAGGAGGAGGAGAGACCCAGCACAGTCTTTACTCACAGTGGCGTGCGCCTCAGAGTTTAGCTCCCTGCCTGTTTCTATCTGGAAAATCAACAAGCATGGACAGAAGTCGTGTGGTCCAGGAGCTGGGCACTGATGAACAGTGGGTGTGCACATGCTCATAGAGACTTCAGCATCCCAGTGCTCTGTTGAATTAATTGCTTTCAGGCAAAGAAAAATGGGTCTCGGGGTGGAAATCCATCAATAGAAAGTGACCAACACATCCCAGGACTTGATGCTTCAGAGCACATAGACCAGGGAGTCAACTGGGCCCTTGGATGTCTGAGTAAAAGGCACCCATCTCGACTGAAATACCTTCAGGCGTGGAAGGAAGCCCAGGCGTGGAAGGCTCCCGTTCCAGAATTCCTTTATACGACTGTGACAGTTGTTCACAGAGACTTTTACGATTATCTGTGACTAGCAGTCATAGAAACCATGGTCCTAACTCATTCATCTGATGGTTTCTCAGACTGAGAGGGAGTTAAGGAGAAAGGCTAAACGGGGGGTGGGGAAGTCTAAGGTAAAATTCGTCATAGGAGGAGGCGATGTCCCCACACAGCTCGCCTTTGGGAGTGGGGGCTACACAGGGCTCCTAAAGACATAAGAGGAGAAACTTTGGAAGGAAGGGGATGCTTTCCCCTGCGCCTAAAAGAAACCTCAGCCCCACCATATACCCCCACCAAAGTTCACCGCACCACACCTGCCTTCCCCAGATGGGGCTCCCCGCGCAAACGCCTCCACATCCTCCAGCCATGGTGTAAGCTCCTCCCTCCTCAGAGCCTGGTGCTGTCCTAGCGCCTGAGCGCCCCGACTGCCAGGCGGCTGGGAGTGGGCCCGGCTCTCAGCCATTGGTCGAGCGGCCCCTGAGGGCGGAGGGACGCCGCAGAGCCGGGCACAGCCAGGCGAGTGCCCACTCCCACTGAGCCCGCCGCCCGTGCGCTCTGATCGCGTCCGCTCGGTCGCGGTGCATTCCCTGGGACCGCCCGGCGGGCGCGCAGCTCCGAGGCTGGGCCGCCGCCCCACCCCAACGCCAGAGTCCAGATCCGCAAGTCAGTGAGCCTGGGCACAAGAGTGGGGAATTGAGACGTAGGGGGCAAGGAGCAATGGCAGTGGGTTCGTCCCCATAGAGGGCCGCCGGATGCCCCACCTAGGGTGGCAGTGGGATCCCTTAGCTTTGGACTTCATTTCCCCGTCTCTCCTGGGACTACTTGAGATTTGGCTCCTTGCTGTGGAACACCTTTGAATCTTTGCTTTTTGTAGCTGGACGCATCCTTAGGGTCCTGAAGCAGGCCCTGCAGCCCAGCTCTCAGGGTCTTAGGGACACACAGCCAGCTACAGCTGGATCCACCTGGGGCCCAGTAGGCAATGTCCTTGGCCCCTGAATGACCTGCGTGGTTCCCTGCACGGGGAGTCAGGAAATTCTGCCCTCCAGTTCACCGCGGCAAAGGTTAATTCCGCTGCCTACTGTGCACACTTTGTAATATGTTTCTGGTGCCTTTTGTGTGGGTTTTGCGGTGTGTGAGAGCTTTTCTTTATTCCTAGGGTCATTTGTTCCTTCCCGGGGAGTCGCCACGCAGACATTGACGGCTGGCATTGCTCTGTGCTGTATTCGCTTGAGTCTTCTCACCTGTCTTCAGTGGCTGCAAATCCGGATAAGTTTTTCCCTGGCGCTGAACACTCGGGTTCCCGGGCGGAGCTTTCTCTGGGTAAGTAATGCACCCTCAATCCTTCGCTTTCCCAGGATGCGAGAGACTCTGCCTGCAGCCCTGAGCCTCCCAGGCAAGAGAAAGGTTCGCAGATTATGGGCAAATGTTTGAATTCTCATTAAGACGGAATAATAGGCAATGCGTCCCCTCCCCTTGAGAGCAGAGAGACACATTCATTCTCAGAAACGTCTTGTTGAAAACCAGGACTATGCCTGTGCGCTTTGCGTGCCCAGATGTCTGGTCCCCCGGGCTCACTCGGGTTTGATGCCAGGTTCCAATGACGGGGTCTAATTCTTAATGTCCTTCCTTTTCTCTGCCGCTTTATTTTCCTGGGGGAAAACGTTCTGCGGAAGCGCTTCAGTTCGGAGGCTTTTAACTGGCAGCCAGATACTTAGAGATGTCAGAGCCTCCGTCATGAGCATGGTTCCCCTTGCAGGTACCCATGACAGGAGAATGGGCAGCCATCGGGTCCAGCCAGGAACCACTCCTAAGGATGTTTATTCTAGGGTGCTTTTTGCTTTCTAGTTCCCTGACTCACTGTTCAGACAACGGAAAAGAGGAAAGATTGTTGAGTCTTTTCTTAAAATATTTTCTTTTTGTGCCATCCTGCAATACATCGTCTTAAAACTGTGTTAAAGATTATATGTAGTTGTCTTAGTGGACCAACTAGACTATACATGAGATTGCTTTGCGATCTAGCTCATAGTAGGTCTTATATATGGGTCTGTAGCTGAATGTGCTTCATTTTTGCTGGAGAGAGGTTTCTTGTTCCCCCCTACCACATACACACAAGGCACAACCTTTATCAAGAGAAAGTTGAGGTGCTTGTGAGTGAAGTTGCCTGGTGGGACTACGCCCTGATCACCTTAACATGCTAGGCAAAGGGTTGTCTGCTTTTCTAATAATCTGGAGCCACTGAACTCTAGGAAATGGGTAGAGTATTCCATTTTGTGTTTTTAGCTGGGGGGGGACTTACTTCTCGTGTTTATTCCCCTTCGAAATACAAAGTTCTTTGAAAAGCAGCTCAGAGCACAGTCATGACTGTCACTGACGAAGCTTGGTGTAAGGTAAGATTCTGGTCTCGCTTGTTCTTGGTCGGCTTAGCTTAGCATGTTTAGTAGACATGTGTGAGGTGCACAGCTCTGTCCGGTGTTGAGACAACGGCCATGCTGTTGTGCACGCCACCGATGGGTTCATCTGCAGGTTTCCTGAATTCTTCTTCTTGTCTTCCTTTATTCTATTTCATGAGGCAGATGAGCGATAGTGGAGAGGATTGGTCACCATGATGAATTGTATAAGAGAGTTACTGAATAACCTTGGGGTTGTCATTCATTGTAAGAGTAAAGATGGGCCCATCTCAGGTAAAAATTCTCTCGTTCAGCCTCTGTTTCCAGCAGGATCAATTTGGACTTCATCTGATAAAAGTTCTAGACTCACTCTTTTCCCTGCGCTTGTATTTTACCATCCCTGTTTCATACAGTGAATTTTACATTTAACATATTATCAGGAAGAAATGGCAAGAATGGATCATATTGGTAGGTATTATCACATTAACTGCATTAATAAAAGGTATAGACCTGAATTTTGTTAACTTTTATCATTGCTCATAATAAAAGCTAAAGTAACAAAGCCTTTTGGTTGGTTCATAGATTAGAAAACCCAACAACGGTGCTCAAGCTGTAAGTGCATGAATAGGCAGGACTCCTTTCAGTTAATATATTCGTGTAAAGGACCCAGACAGGCTTAGGTGAAGTCCTGGGCAAGCATGCAAGGCTTGTTCTTGGTTTAAATTCAAGAAGTCTATCTGGGCATCCACTGGCTATTCCAGGATGGCATGAGGCAGAGCCAGAGTCTGGTCCTGAGTTCTGATTCTAATGTTTGGGATGTGACCACAGGGTACAGCAGTCTGAGGCCAGCTGTCCCTTGACACCAGAATTCCTTCTTCAGAAGTTCCCTAGGGATGTGACCATGGCCATGGCCACACTCTGAGTCCAGTTTATCATTTAGCCAAGCTTGGCAGTGAGAACTGGGAGAGAGAGAGAGAGACTGACTGATTCCTAACATTCAGGAAATCATATCTACATTAACAGCACCTCTGGTTTGAAATGGTACAGCCCCACCCAAAACAGCATGAATATGGCAGAGATCTGAATTCTCATTAGGAACTGAACGCGTCATTGTGCCATTGGCACATCCAAGTTCTTAACTGCGAATTTCTCATCAATTGTCTCACTTTAAGATATAAACTCAATTTAGGTTGAAGTATGTGTTGGGGAGATGGTTGTTTGATATTGATAGTTTTGCCAACAATAATGAAAAGCTCTGATAAATATCGGCCTATAAGAATTACTAAAGAAATTCCTTAAAGAAGGCAAGGGACCGAATTCAGCTTCTGGTGGGAAACAGAAGAAGAGATGGCTACAATCCCCAATTTTAAATCGGAAAGCCAGGATGGTGCCCACGGTAGCCCACTAACTGCTGTGCTCAAATTGAAAGAAGCCCTTCCATTTGCTTTACAAACATAGCCTTCCATTTCTCCCTTAGCTGTCTGCAATGACCGACCAGATAAAATCCCAGATTTGTAAGTGACTAACAAAAACCACAATTGGTTGTGAGGATGTATGTGCAGATCTTACTCTGTATCTCAAAGCTTAATTTTATTGCTACAAATAAATTCTTTATAAAACGCAGGGGAAACTCATGCATATTCTGAGTACTTGCCATTCTGAGTAACTATGATTTTATACAGGATCACTTATTCATTCAGTAAATATTCTTCTGCTTGTAAAAATAGGATATGGGTTGTCTCTCCAAGAAGCTTCAAGTTTCTTTCCTCTTTCACTCATTCATGCAATTGTCTGGCAGATAATCATTGATCCTGTACAGGTGTGCTCTGTGGGTAGTAAGGTAAGTGGAATGTTGCTCCTTCCATCTAGGGATTCGCAGCCCATCAAAGCACACAGACATGCAGATATAACTGGCATTCTGAAATGTATAAATGCTTATGTAGAGAATATAGAACACAGTTTGAGAATACAGAGGAGGGAAGCAGAAGTTTGCATGGAGAAAGTAGGTGGAGATTATGAGATTAAACCTAAGTGCTGAAAAATTAATTGGGAAATTCTTAGCAGTTTGGTATGCCTGGAACATCTTTCTTAGATGTAATCGGGGGAGGGGGGGTATGCTGGAAACGTAGCCTATGACATATAATATAGGACAAACCATGTCTGTTTAGATTTCTTAGTCAAGATGCGCACGAGGAAACAGTCTTTTCCAGACACAACAGGACAGACACACGTGAGCTCACAGATACTGTGACAGCATGCATAAGACCCGCAAAGGCTCAAGCCAGACCAATCCCAGAACAACATGGGAAGTGGGCACAAAATATCCTCGCCATGAAGCAAAGAATAGCTTATGGGAGAAGGAAAATCAGATTTCTTCCATGGAGTGCCACTGGGTATCTCAGAAACAGTCTAGGGCAGGCCCCAGGGCTGGTCGTGTTCGGCCAACACAAAACAAACTCCATGTTTTTTAGTGGCATTTTTTTTTATTTTTTTTTTAAGAGAAAAAATACGATGTGGGATAAGTTGTGGTGAAGATCTGGGAGGAGTTAGGGGATGGGAAAGAATATGATAAAAATCTATTGTATGAAATTATCAAAAAATAAATGAGAAAAAATAAATGTGCACCGACTGTATGCATGTAATGATCTTTTTTCCTTCCCCTGTGTTCACATAATTAGAATGTTTATTGAATCAATGTTGAAAAGCAATGCTTTTCTGAACCAAAAGCAGTAGCCTTCACCCTAATTTCTATGATGGACATTTTTTTTTAACTTTACGCTACTTTTAATGTCATTGCCACCTGTCCCTGTCCTCCTAGAAACCATTTGTTTCTGCTGAAGACTTTCTTGTACTCTATCAGCTCATCACATTTAAATTCAAGAGAGAATATATGTTTGGCTCTATTTCCTGGTAGATTGTTATACTAGTTATTAATATACAAAATCTTAGTAAACATATTACACATACAATATACGTGGCTGTTACCCAGAATTAGGCTTCTTAGCAGTCATGTTCTTGGAGACCCATCATAAAATCTGCTGTCCATAGATTGAGATGTTGTATTAGTCATCACAAAGTGTATTACATGTCAATAACAAAACTCACAAGGAGTGTTTAGCCACTGTTAATGTTCAGTGCCAATAGCATCAGCAAGAACTAAAGGCAGTCTCTGTGCTCATTCAGGGACCCTTACACACAGTCACTACCACAGAGGGAGGACGTGGCAGCTCTTGCTCTGGTCACATGTCCCCTGTCATGACACATGCCACAATTCCTACATTTCATTAGCTCTAAGCAAGTGATATGACAGCCACCCTAAATTCAGACAGAGTGAGAACACTACAACAGACATAGAAGGAGGGACATAATCAGAGCATTTCCTCACTGATGACTTCCAGTCTCAAAAGATCTCTCTCCCATTTTCAGCCTCCTGAAAAAAATAAATATAATGAACATAGAACATGAAGACATAGGGATGTAGATGGAGATTCCAACTCTGCCTCAAGTGCATGAGTGACTTGTAGCATCATTTTATAAAAAGTAAAAATAATAACTACATTTAAGAGTCATAAAGATGGAAAGAGACATGAACAGTGTCCCCCCTCTCCCTGTACTTTTTCCTCTTCCTTTCTCCCAGAACTTGTACATGTTGCTTACCAGCAAATTCTCTCAGCTAGCTTCCATGCGGTACTGCTGTTTTCCCCACTGATTTGTCTAGCTTTTCTTTCCTCTAGAGGCATCCAGGCTTTCCCTCCCTCTTCCTATCATTGGATTGCCCTTCCACACATCCCCTGCCTCTTCCCTCTACTTCATAACTTTCTTCTTCATGATATATCCCTACGTGCCAGCTTTCAACATTGAAATAAGAAAGAATGAAGAACAGGTAATTGTGATTAACTGTGCATCTCTGACCAAGACTGTTTTTATGACTAGGACAAGGCAATGAGCTTGTAGAAAAGATTATTCATTATTTCCTCTCTCAAACTGTATTTGTTTATAGTTTAGAAAAATATATAACTACTGTGCATAGGTCACCTATACAGTAGTCTGGTTTTCAGCAAATAATTCTCAGTTATTTTTCAATGTTGCCTTCTTCAGTGCTGAAGTTGAAGTACATTCTAGGGTAACTGAGCCAACATTTGTTTTTCTGCTTCCATATTGCATTTGCCAGAGCCTGATCTTGAGTTATTATCTAAAATGATAAGAAGCTGTTGAGGGCTTGAGTTGCTCCTACAGTCTATAGCTAGCCTGGTGTATCATTTATTTTGTTCAGTGTTACAAGGAATATGTCAATATTCTTTGTAAGCCAGACCTTTGAGCTCACTCTGCAGGATGTAGAGGGGAGGAAGGCAAGTTCTACTACCCTGTTCTCACACATAGGATGAGTAGGACCTCAGAAGTCCCATGGGGAAACATACTTCCCTAGTGAAAAGCACAGCATCCTCTATTCCCTGCTATTCTGATCTACATAGAGATCCAGGGAAGAGAGTATCTATCCCCTTGTAGGGATGGTGGCATTTGTAATCTGCATCTCAACTCCAGCTTGTCCAGTCTTCATCATTTAAGAGTACCTTTTTGCGCTCTTGTGTGATCAGTGAGGCCTGGAAAGCCCACTTCTCCAATCAGTGCTCCCAATTATTCACAACTGTGTTTGCAATTGACTAGATTCAGTTTACAAATCATTTACTGGCTCCTGGTTTCAAAGAATTCTGAGCCTGGACTGTAGAAGATGTTGGTTTGGCCTCCTACCACTTTGGAGAACTCACCCAAACCTGGATGATCCAGGAGGTGGTCCCCATTGTGAGACTGTGAGAAGCATAACTGCTTTGGTCTGTGAAACTTGCTGTTTGCAGCTTTGTGTGCTTTATTTGGCTGCCTAGGTAACGGCTCTATTTCTGTCTCGTTTATCTACTACTGTTATTTCCCAGGTCTCTACTTTGAACCTGGACCTTAGTAGCTATTGTGGGCTTTCCACAAGCCTCTCAGAGTCCACCTGCTCTGTAGGACTGGGATGTTTTCCTAGTACTGCCTTTGCCTGGGTATTTAAGCTATAGGAGAGATATCTGTGGCTGCCTCTGAATATGACGGATGACAGAGTAACATGCCTGGATTCCTTTACCCAGAGGATCCACAGGACATTCATTTCAGAGGATAGTAATGGAAATGAATTCATGAGAAAGGCTTACTGGTTTCTGGTTCCCCTACAGGATCCCTTTACCAGGAACCATCCTGCAGTTGCTTACTGCGACCACCTGTGAGATAAGGGTCATCCTGAGCTAACTAATGGTAGCAGCAAAAGGTTGAACGTTTTGATGCTTACTGAAGCATCATGCTTTCTTTAGAAGCTTCTAACGTTTTGGCTAAATTTTAGATTATTATTCTAAGCATATTTTCTTGGAATCTTTCAAATAATTCATGAAAAATTGCAAGAGTCTTAACAGTGACCATCCATATAGCCTTAGATTGGAGCAACCAGTTGTTAACACATTGACACATTTGTTCCGTCATAGTTCTATGCATACGTACATGTATGCCCTTTTGTGTTACTTGAAGGTTGCTAATGTGGTTAGCTATTTCAACATAATATTTCCTGAGAATCTTTCTTATTTTCTTAACATTTCATTTGGAAATTTACTATTGATATAATCTAACATATAGTCTTTATTCAAATTCCTCAGTGTCTTGGGTCATCTTATATTTTTAGTTCAGACTGGCCTTGAACTTATGATCCTCTATGTACTATGGGGATTATAGATATGTCTCACTATCTTGGATCCTTAATATCCTTTATAACAAAGCTTTTTAAAAAAATTAATTTATCTTAGATCCATCAAAAATTCTGCATTGCATTAAGGGGGATAAATGTTGAAAACTGGGTCTTTCTCTCATTGCTCTCAGTATTCAGAAGGCATAAATCGTGTCATATGACCAAAACTGAATGCTTCCAAAACTTAGCCAGTACAAGCTAGCAATTACTAAGCATTATTCTTTTTAAATACCCACTTTTTTTCTACAAAAAGCTTCATCACGCTTTGAGTGCCTGCCATAGAGGACTGGAAGAATGGTGGGATTTATTTGGCAAAATTCATCTGGATGTATTACACTAAATACTTGGCTAATATCCAGATAACATGTGCAATTTGTATACTATATAATCAACTAAGTTCTACTTGTAGCTGCATTACAAGCAATGATGGTTCTTTAATTCAAGCAAATGTTACAACTAAGTTTTAAGCCAAAGACTCTGAGCTGGGATCCCTATAGAGAAATGCAAGCTACGAAGCATTTTATACACCCTTGTGATGCTTTGCTGTCTGAGCTGGAATCCCTATAGAGAAATGCAAGCTACGAAGCATTTTATACACCCTTGTGATGCTTTGCTGTCTGAGGCTTCACTTTAAACAAATGCAGGAATGCATTTATAAAGATACAGATATGAAAAGCACCTGGCTGACTATTTTGTTAATGCTGGGGCTCGCTAGACAAGCTGTGTCATCACGTGGTTTTCAATGTGCGCATATGTGTATGACTTTATGGATCAATTAGATTTTAGTTTTGCAGCATATTGGAATGAGCAAACCCAGAAAATTGGCTATATCAGATAATTTGCATTCCTTTCTTCTCTACGCCTCAATTATCTAGATATTTCTAGTGGATATAAATTTGGGATCTTGGTTAGAATGAACGAACCGTGCAGTGTTCATACATTCTGTAGGTTGGAAACATATGCACAGGCCACACACACACACTCAAATAATAATAAACATTTATAGACCCACGTTACAAACAGAGGCACATTCGTTGACTGCCTTATCTTGCATGTCTATGAACATATAGAGAAGTGGCATGAAGAATGGAAGGGAAGGGGATTGGGATCACAGCAGGGCAGGAACTGGAAAGCATGTCTATGTGTATGAGGAGGGAGGTCGTGGGGGTGACTGAAAAGGCAGGGTAGCATGGGCAGGGGGAGGAATGACAAGTCACATTGTCCTGTTCTCAGCAGCCTGCAGCTGCCCCATTCTGAGGGTGAACTTGAACATCGGCAGTACAAAGAGTCACTTCCCAAGCTCTTCCCTGTTCCCCTGGAGCAGTCTAGGGGACACGCAAAAGCTCTGAAGCTGAAGCATAGCTAGCATTGGGTGTAAAGAATTTTAAAGCTGTTTCAATCTCAGAGATCTATGACAATTACAAACCCTACAAGAACAATTTTTTCCTATATATTACACTAGATAAGGAAACAGTCTAAGCATACCTTCACAGGAAAAGCATACACTAAATAGGAATTATTTTACAGTTATGGTTACCTGCACAAGACTTGCTCAGGTTGAGGATGCGATCTCCAGGCCTAATCCTGTAACTGAGGAGTTACTCGCAGTTAATAGCTGCAGAGGGAGGGACAGGCATGATTCTTGGAGGATGTGGCCACTGATAGGCTCCCCATGATCCAGTGAGTGACCTCCCATTCATGCACTAATCAATTGGACTTAGTAGACAAGAACTAATTTGATTTTGTGTGTTATCAAAAGAAGAAAGAAGACTTGAATTTGGGATGGAGGCATGTTGGTGCAGATACTGGGGGGAGGTAGGAAAAACGGGGGCAGAGATCATATTGCATACAAATATGAAATTCTCAAAGAATAAAAATTATTATAAAATTATTTTAATTGAAGAGATAAAATGGAGCATAATAAGAAAGAATAGACCTTCCTTCACGCCTACCACAGCATGGCTTAAGTGAATTCTTAAAAACACATCCAGATTGTGTAACAGTATGTAAGACTTCTTGTATACTAATGATAATGCTATGGTATAAACAATCCTAGAAACTTTAAGGACAAAAATTGTCTTTCTGAGCACACCTCTAAAAACTGGAAATAATCAGACTTGCGTATGAGGAGAAAACAGAACCGAAAGCCCTCATTAAAACTGGAGAAGCATTTTGAAAAGCAACCTTGGCTTTGACATCTTCTTCCCCAGACTTGTTACAATTTTACCTGTGATCAAGTCATTACTTCCGTGTGTGCTTTTTTTTGTAAATGATCCCTTTAGCTGTGACCTTTACTCCCGCTCCCAAAAGTGACGTCCATCACTCTACTACTTCTTAACTAGTGTTTCATCTGACCTTGAGGTCGTGTTTCATTTGACCTTGAAGTCACCACTTTTGTCATTCTGATGTAGTCCAGTTATCCCGTGCAAAGTGGGCCCACTCACAAGTGTGGGAACTTTTCTTCTTGGTCGCTTCCCAAACACCATGAAAGAATCATTACAATGCCATGTCTGGAACAACCTCTATGTTGGCTTTATTTTTTTTAATCTAGGCAGTTGCCTATTTAAATTACCTACCCATCTTATTCCAAGATTCTAGTATTTTGGGTATAATTTTTTTTTTGCCAAGACAGTGATTTAGACATAAAATCTTTTTGTGGAGCATGAATACACTAAAAATTTATTAGGAGTAATAGTTTCATTCGCCCCCCTAAAACACTATCAAGTAAATGCAAAGGACTTACACCTAAATGATTTTTGAGAATGCAGAAGATAAGAAAGTTAGACTATATTCCCTTTGCAATGTTTTCATGGTTTTATAACATCTCTGAATCAATTCTGCTTTGTATATCAAAGACATATGTTTATGATATTATATCTTAATTAATAATTAATTTCTAAAGTAATTAGGATAAAATGCATTGTTTAACAAAGCAGTATTGATCTTATTTGTATTCATTTATTGTTATTATTATGTGTGTTTGTGTATGTGTGTGTGGTTGCATTTGCACATGCGTGCAGTGTTCAAGGAGGCCAGAAGTGTCACATCCCCTGGCAATGGAGTTACAGACGGTTGTGAGTCACCTGACATGGGTGTTGGGAGCCAAACTCAGATCCTCAACAGGAGTGGTCCATGCGGTCCATGCTCCTAGTCGCTGAGCCATCTCTCTAGCCTCCACATTCATTTGCTCATGTGTTCATTCGCTCAGTCATTTCCCAGTAAACATTGAATTGACTCCGAAAATACCTTGAGTAGATAAGAGATTTGGCTGAGGGGGAGACACTGAAGATGGATTGGGTCCACAGTTGTTGCAGAGCTGATTTGAAAAATAAGCCACGGACATGAAATTTTCACTTCAATGTTGCAAAAGTGCAATAAGGAAGTTTTCTGTTCATTCACTTGACTTGTGAGAGCAGAGGACTGTGCATTTTAATTTTCCACTGCACTCTATCCAATAGGGACCCATGAATTCCAGTGCACTGCTCATAGCTTCCAGTCCCTTCTGCTAAGGTTCCTTCTAGGTCAGTGGATCTCAATGCTGTTAATGCTCTGACCGAAAGTTTCTCATGTTGTGGTGACCTCCAACCAAAAATCTTTTTTGTTACTATTTCATAACCACACTTTTGCTACCGTTATGAATCATAATGTAAATATTCTTGAAGAAAGAGGTTTGCCAAAGGGGCCACAACCTCTCAGGTTGAGAATCACTGCTCCAGCCCGATGGCTGATAGCCCCTGGATGCAGCTGGGTTCCTTAGCTGGGTATCGATTTGTATTGGACAGATACAATGAGTCATGATGAGCGTTCATACAGAAGTCTACTCACATACTGTTCTGATAAGTAAGAACACTTCGCAGATGGGAAAACAGTGGATGGCTGAAGCAGCTTTGGGTAAGCATAGCTCATTAGGTGATCAACTTTACTTTGATGGCTGCAAGCCTAGGCCTGTGTTTGCCATTGAATGCAAATAAGGCTTTTCATTTAGACAAAGTGGTGAAGAGAATTACAGTCAACACCAGTCTTCTCTCTCTCTCTCTCTCTCTCTCTCTCTCTCTCTCATCTCACACAACCTAAAGGCCAAGGCAACAAGAAAGAACGCGAGAAGAGTTAGTTACACAAATGGGAAGGGATGGTGGAAATGCAAAATCTTACATAATACATCCTTCTTTCTAATAAACGGCTTTGCTCAGATCTTGGAGAAAAATCTCCTCTGGATTCTGGCAATAGTAGTTCCTACTGTTCAATGGGAGAAAGATAACTGAGACATCACCTGAAACAACCAACTGCGTTACAGTATTTAATTGTACATCTTGGCAGGAGTATGCCACTCACCTGAGCACCTTCTCACACAGCCCTAACTTTCCAAGGCATTGGGAGGATCACCTTTCCATCTGGCCCAGCAGGACTTGATACTGGTGACAGGCTGCCATAACTTTGTTGAGCATGATAGCTAGATAATGGTTTAAGGATTGGCTGCAAGGATACAGAGTAGTCTGTCCCTGTTTCCCACAACAACAAAGCTTTAAATACTTCTTACCCACATAGAAATTCGAACAGCAACCTCAGAGCCCAGCACAGAGCCTATACCACGATGGAGGTTGGCTGTCAGGCTGGGTTTCACAAGTCACTGTGTTAGAATTCGGGGCCATGTCAAGTCTCTGCTCTCACGCCACCCCTCTTCCACATCTCTCATCATGTGAGGCATGAGAGAAGTCGTGAGATGAGGGAGGTTCATTCCAAACCATCACAATGCCATGGGCATGGTGGTGTATGCCAGCTCTCGGGAACTAAGGCAGGGGAATTGTACATTCAACGCAAGCCTAGACAGTATAGTAAGATTCTATCTCAAAAGATAGAGAAAAAGATTAAACTTACACTCTTTATAACCATCTCATGGGAAAAAAGTAGCCACTGTCTATGAGAGGCTGGGCATGGTGCCAAAGGAGTAAACAAACCTTGTCTTGTGTGTGCGGTCCTGCCATCCCCCATATCACTGAGCTCGTGGAGAGCATGGCAAGTTCCACCTTGCTGGCTTAATAGATCACTCACTACCCTTGGAGTGTTTCTTCCCAGGACAAGTTTTTATTCCAAGAAACAAAGAAAGACGTGGTTGCCCATGAACTGTCTCAGTTGCCTCAAAAAAAAAATCTGCTATCTGAGAATGACCCTGAAAAAAAAATCAAAATCTTATCCTGAATCTAAGTATGACTCTCGATAAGAGACTGTTGTTGCTGCCCCAAGGCTATGCATTTAAGATAAAACCCCTTTCTTCTTTGCTTTAGCCTCGTTTGTGAAAAAGATCAGGGAAGGGCCATCCTGAAACACTCTCCTGTGATTTCTTTTCCACCGTGCCACCTGCCATGGCATTAAACAAGAATGGGTTTGGCCATCACCAGCATTATATGCTTGCCACTGGATAAACCATTCGCCAGACAGAAAGAGGATCTGCCAGCTTTGTTTAAAAACTCCAATAGGGAAATGAGAATTGATGTTACCAAATTAAAATCAGCTCCAACAATGCATGCACTCAGTTGTTTCGGAGTAAAACAATGAGATCAGATGTGGGTTGCTGTCATTTTACATTAAGAAACAATCTGGAAATGATACTCAATTTGCAATATTAGGAAGATGGCTTTCAAGGCAGAAAATATTTTACTGTAACATTGAATAAAGACACAGAGATTTTTCTGCTTTTATTTCCCACCGTTATCCTAAGGCCACACAGGAAACCCATAGCTTCTTAGTATTTTCTGGGAACTGTTCCATAGACAGCTGAGGCTCCCAGGGCAGAAGGTAATCTTCGGGAAGTAAAAAGGTCCTCTCGGGACAATTACCTTTAAAAGAGAGATCTCTGTCATAACAGCAGTCTGTAGACACTTATCAGCCTTACCATGGTACTACGGTAGCATGGCCCATGCTTCCAGCATACGAAAATTATGCTAATTTGAGTGGCAGAAAAAGTTTGAGAGAAAACCAGCCAATTCCAGCTAAACTTGTGACCTCATGTTAGACCTGTGAGGCTGGCAGAGACCTCAGAAGCACCACTTGTCTCTCAAGCCTGTAGAAGGAACTCCCCACTTACTGGTGTTTTACCTGGGAAGGTCTTTTTTTTCTTTCTCTCCTGGGGTGATAACAGGAACAGAACTATCTTAGCACAGGCCTGCCTGGAGTGGTAGGAAGACAATCATTACGGCACAAGCAGGAAATAACTGATTTCTCAAGACAAGTTCTGCATTGGGTGTATTGGCACGGTCCTTTCACCCTGAGACACACAAGAGCCTGTCCCAAAACATATTCGACTCGAGCTGTAGCCTTGTCCACGGTGGAGTGGCAGCTAGGAGCCAATTGCCTAAGTCTTGTCATTTGACTTTTTCATACACTATTGAGGAAACCCAGGACACAATTCAAGCATGGTTCTAGTTCTCTCACCGCCTAGCTATGCACCCCGAGTAAACCTCAGGGTCTTTGCACCTCAATTTCTCATCTGCAAAATGGGTGCTATCCCTACCCTACCTTCGCTGGAAAGTGTTTTGGGGAACAGGAGGTGCCAAGTCCTTACCTTCTTTGCTCATTCCAGAAGAGCAATAGGGGCCTTATGACCGAAACAACCGAAGAATGAAGAGCAGATGGTAGGTGGTGGGGATTCACAGATTCCTGAAGCTGGGACTTATCTGCTCCCTACAAATCTCACTCCTGTCAAATCGTCTACCTCTGGCTGCACTTTGGTTGTGCCAGGACATCTGGGGTACCTTTCTGCTATCGTCTGTCGGGCTTCTATACTAATTCTCTCTTCTTGCATCATCCTGCCTCTGAGACCCCTTAACTTTAGTCCCCAGAAACGAATGGCTGGATGATGGAAGTGCTGTGTGGAATGGCTGGCTGCCGCCAGGCAGGGGTGACACATTTGTGCTCCCACTACAACTTCTTTTGTCATTTTTACTTTGAAAAGATGGTGAGGAGCCTGCAGAAGCCTAATAGAATTAAAAACACCAGGCATAGCAGAATGAGAAGTGGGAGTCTAATTATTTTAGGAACTAGTAAGACATTGTTGCTAGCCCAGGTTGAAGCGCTCAGCCAGACTCATTACTCTGTGTAAAACCTGACAGAGACAACCCTTTCTGAGGTGTCTCCGATCCAGAGACTGCCAGTCCAGGCCGCAGCAGCAAGTACCATCCACTTAAAGCTTCTGTCGCTTAGATTTGGAGAAGAGAAGAAGGGGGCGGGTTCTCCGGCAAAATGTGGGACAGTGTTTAGGAAGGAAAGCCAGGGACAGAGTGGATGTCATGGTGTCACCTCAGTTTACCATACTTAAGTAAGATGTAGAGACTTAACAGAAAAGTAGCCTCACGCCATAAGGAGCTAGGAAGAGCTCTTTCATGGACCTGAAGAAAGTTCTGGAATTTTCTACCTAGAGGGATATTCTTTATTAAGGCTATATCTCCCACAAAATGAAGGCCCTTTCTTTGCTCCAGAGTAACATGGAAGCACTCTATTCCCATACTCCTTAGAAACACACACACACACACACACAAGAGCCTATTTAGTGTTTCTCTTATGAACATGTGTTTAGGGCTGAACACTTGGAACTGAATAATTCAGGGTACTCAACTGTGAAGAAGACTCACTTTTCTCTCTCAGCAGCCATGGATTACCTTCAGCTAGGGTTGGGGCCTTAAGAGATTTCCCCATCCACGCTGGCAAGTCAATTGATGTCGCCATTGTGTGGGTCCTAGTTAGGCAGCCACACTGTTGGGATTTCATGGGTGCAGCTTCTCTGTCACGTATAGAAGACACTGCCGCACAGCAGATGTTTCTGCTCCCTTTTCTGCAATGTCCCCAAACCTTAGGTGTACAGGCTTCACTATAGAAGTAACAACTGTGACTACGTACACCATTGCATACACGGATTCTCTAGCATTTGACAAGGTTTTGGGGTCTCTGTGATTGCCTCTAAACAGAATTTTTTTTTTTTTGGTTTTTCGAGTCAGGGTTTCTCTGTGGTTTTGGAGCCTGTCCTGGAACTAGCTCTTGTAGACCAGGCTGGTCTCGAACTCACAGAGATCTGCCTGCCTCTGCCTGGGATTAAAGGCGTGCGCCACCACTCTTAAGGAAACCCCAGGCCTGTTTCCTCGCACCATAATGGCAGCAAGCCTGCTCCTTTTCTACCGTCCATATTAATTCACTCTAATTATTCCAGTCCCCTTCCGACTTTCCATCAGTTGACAATAACGTAAGCACGATACTGAAAATTTCTCTCTTCTGAAAGTTAAGGTTCAAGTGGAAGGGTAAGGCATGGTGGGTAATTTGGGTCTCAAACTGAAATGTCTTGCTCGCAAACCCTGTACAGTCTCCATTATTCAGAGGCAATCTGACGTTAAGAAAGAGAATCACAGCCGGGCGATGGTGGCGCACGCCTTTAATCCCAGCACTCGGGAGGCAGAGGCAGGCGGATCTCTGTGAGTTCGAGACCAGCCTGGTCTACAAGAGCTAGTTCCAACCAAGACAGGCTCCAAAGCCACAGAGAAACCCTGTCTCGGAAAACCAAAAAAAAAAAAAAAAAAAAAAGAAATCAAAATGTTAAACAAAAAGAACACCTTGGGTCCTGTGTTTGTCAGGAGTGGGCTGTGTGGTTGAGTTTTGGATCTGAACTTTGGTTCCCATCTCAGAGCATCCACTTGTAGTATCGAGTAGAATCACAATGGAAGACATCAGATGTATATTTTTCTTTTTACTTTCTTTTAAGTACCTTGGAGAAACCTGGCATCTAGGATCCTGTGACGGGAAAATTGAAGCTCATTTTACATCTCTTTTATAATAAAAAAGACATAAACATTGCTTGTCTCTCAGGGAATTGTTTCATTCTTTCCCCTCCCTGGTGGGTTTCATGATTAAGCCTCACTGAAAGAAAAACTAAAAGATTCGATGACAGACATGTTATCTCCTGACAAGTGCACTGAGCTGTGCCTTTGTTATTTCTACAGTCTCTGCGGACAGCTGATCCCAATGCTGCCTTTGTTTAAGGAGCAAGACGTTTCACTGCGCTGATGTTCTGGCCTGCGATCTCTGCTGCTGTCATCATGAGAAAGCAATGCCAATGCCATCGATCCTGAGCCCAGTGTGAAACTTTCGAGTGCACCTACTCACGCCTGCCTCCCCTGCTTGGAGAGATGTCTGGGGCTGACCCTTCCTCTGCATTCGCAGGGAGTGTGGAGAACGGAACCTTTCTCGAGCTGTTTCCCACGTCGCTGTCCACATCGGTAGACCCGTCCTCGGGCCACCTGTCCAGCGTCTACATCTATGTGTCCATATTCCTCAGCCTCCTCGCCTTCCTGCTTCTGCTGCTGATCATTGCTCTCCAGAGGCTGAAAAACATCATCTCCTCCAGTTCCTCCTACCCAGAGTACCCAAGTGATGCTGGGAGCTCTTTCACCAATTTGGAAGTCTGTAGCATCTCCTCTCAGAGGTCTACATTTTCAAACCTGTCATCATGAAGGAAATGGAAGGACAGGCCAAGCGAGCACGGCTTTGGTTTCTCCAGGCAGAAGGAGCTGCTGCTGCATGAAAGAAATGATCACTCTGGTAGCTGTGTTTCCTGCTTTCATGTTTTATTTCTCTTCTGCTCAGGATGGATGTGTTCTGTTTGTGAGAGGAGGAGCCAATGCTGACAGAAATGTACGTAAACGCTGAGGTGTGGGATTCCGCCCAAAGTTCTTGGCCAACCTGGAGGCTGGTCAGCACTGTGTTGGACACCACAGACTCAGCTGAGTGGACTGCTGGGGATGCTGGGTAGAGGCTCTTCCAAAGCCCTGAGACTAACTAAGCCAGCAGAAATGGAACAAAACAAGAAGACTAATATTTTCTGTATTTAAAAGATAAGGTAGAGATGATATATAAGAGACAAGAGAGAGAAAGAGAAACTTAGATTTCACACACACATTTCCAAATGGAGGTTAAAATAGGCTTGATGTTTTTCTTTAATTTCACCTTAGCAAATGTCACCCATGATGAGAAGTCATTCGGGAACATTCTGGGGGAGTCGAAAGCTTCAGTGGCACAAGGAATGTGTGTCGTGATGCAGCTTGCACTGCTCTTCTGCTCCTGGGTTTTCTCTTGGCTCGTTTTGCAGTCCTAATGCTCTCCAGCTCCGGAATCCTTGGTGACAGTTGCTGTTGCTGTTACTAAACGAAGCTCAGAAGAGGCGCAATCTCCTCACTATCTTTTCCATCCAGTAGGAATTAAACATAGAGAACTCTCTGTTCAGTTGTATTTCATCTAGTAATACTCTTAGCGGCTGTGTGATCCTTCGCTGAGTTCGTCTCTAAAGCCTTACTACAGAATAGCACTGTCTCTACAGAGGCAGGCATATTTGCTCCTGTTAGTTTGCAAACCTTAGGGACTATATTGCTAATACTGTGCCACACTCTGTGAATGTGACGAGCCTCTGATAATTTCTTTGTGTTGACAAAATACTCTGCACTGAGTTTCTAGGGTGAGAGCTTATACTAAAAGCTGCAGACATTGCAACTGGGTTGCTGCAGATCCTTCAGGGCTGCTGGAAGGTACTGCACTGAAGCCAGGCATGGGTGTCCATGCGACAAAGCATGGCGGTAAGCACAAGCATGGTATGTACAGTATGTGCAGGGGATCGGGCAAAGCCAACCACAGCTTCTTGTGGATAGGAATTTAAACCCAAATTTTCAAATAAACTATCCACAGCCTGAACACTGAGTTGAGGACCCTTGAGTGCCACTGTGCCAATATACAAGTCTTTCTGGGACAAACCCTACTCAAAATATTTACTAATCTTAAACAGTGGAACTCCAACACAAATCCCAGGTGGACTGTCAGGCCTTGTCTGACGTCCTAGCCATGCAGAGGTTTGAAAAGAAAGATCAAAAGTTGCTTTCTTTGTTTTGCTTCACAATCAAATTAGGACACATTTAGCTGCTTATATATTGAAACCATTCACAGACACAATAGGACCGGTACAAATGCTGCCCTCAGATGTGCAGTGAAAATCTTGCCTCTGCTGTCACTTAAAGTGTAGAATCTTAGACTAGAGAAGTTCTCCCTTTGGGGTGGTTATAGCCATTCTCTGAGTACCATGGGCACATGTATATGTGTAACTATGTACACACAGTGTACACGCACACACACACACACTCACGTCTGCACGTATTTCCAGGAAAATGTTGTGTGACCACCATCAGGATTACAGAAGCACCTGTAATGTCACTTCGACACTTTTGATTATTCTTGTACTATTTTGGTTCTGAAGTTACTGGGTAAAGAGATCTTAATAAACACAAAGACAAACATCCCATTTGACAGACAGCCTGGCTAGGTATTGTCCTGTGGAGGTGACGTTATATTCTTTTCTCCTGGAATAGATTCAAGGACTTTAGACAGGCAAACCACGTGAGTCAAATTCGCTCGCCTCTGCAGGTGTCCTCCCCGGCCACATGATTCTTTCTCCCTGTGGTAACTGGATAATTACCAGCAAGACTCAAAGATGGAAAATAGGTGTCACCACTACACACTGTACAAGCTTAGATGAGTTTGCCTTGTTGAGAAAGTTCAGAGAGACTAGAGAGCAGGAATATGAATAAAGAAATGGAGTCTGTTGGAAACCTGGCTTCTTCTTTTGTTCAGCAATTTACTCTCCCTAGAGAAGACACTTCACCTGAGAGTTCTAAATATGTTTATAGTTACATATTAGCCATGTGCTAAATGCCTATGGGGACGGGAGAGATGGCTCAGTGGATAAAAGGGGTTTGCTGCTTTTCCATAGAACCAGAATTCAAGTCCCAGCACCAGTGTTGTGTGGATCACAACCACCCGTAACTCCAGCTCCAGGAGATTCAGTGCCCTTCTCTGGCCTCAGTCACACACACACACACACACACACACACACACACACACACTGCACAGACGAACATTTTATTTAGTGTATCTATGGGATGTATGGACATGTTTATAGGCATATCACCCCTGCTTTTCTCTAAAGGAGGATAAACAATGTTTGACCTAGTGCCATCCTCTCCTCCTCACTCCCTCTTGGCAGTGGGGGAGTCTCAGATTGGCCTATTGAGAAGAATCATTTCACAGGAATACATGGAAATTCTATAAGTTCCTAACAAATCAAGCATCTAAAAATCACAGAAGGCCCCAGGTGCAGAGGAGGAGGAAGAGGAGGAGGAGGAGGAGGAGGAGGGAGGAGGAAAGTGTCCCTCTTCTCCACACATCCGGGGAGTAAGGCAATACATAGGGCTCACATACACTTGGGAAGAGAACTTTCCTCTCGGGCACTGCCCACCTGACATCAGTGTCTCCAATTTGAACAGTGACCCCTGCCACCCACTCACAGACCCACTTCAGCTTCCTCTTCTGCTGGAGTGTGGAGTCCAGGCCCTTCTTAAGCATGAGAAAATGCTACTACCGTGATGGGTTTGGAGGAAAAGGCAGATGAGCAAGATCCTATCTCTCTCATCAAATCCCTTTGTTCCTACAACTCTATGTTCACGAGATGAAGCATGTGTAGCAGGCTAGAGGATTGAAATATTTATATGATGAGGGAAAAATGTACATTGTATACCAAGACACTCCCACATCCTAAAGGAGAATCACAAAATGACCAGACAGTCAAATCTTCAGACAGACCCCAGGTTCATTGATGCCCTGCCTTGTCACCAATACCAGGTCCCACCTTCCCATTCTCCATTACAATGTCCCTCAGGAATGCATCTCCATTAGTGCACAGCTCCTCATCCTTTAGCTAAGCTGTGTATCCAAGAGAGATTGGTCCGTGTTGTTTGTCGAAAGACCAAGGGTAAGACATTACCTCAATTCTTAAAGTCGTCTCAGCTCAATTTAACCCAGCCTTCCATGGCAAACAGAATGTTACTTCCCCCTCATGTATCCTTCCATCTCAAAGCCATGCCCAAGTCATTAATACTTTATGAAATGCTCCCTGTTCGTACTGATTTTGATTGTGACTCTGACCATTCTTCTGACAGCAGAGACCACATCAAACCATCCCAAATGTAGGTTTTCTTCTTCTTAGCTGGAGTCCACAGTCTGAAGGAAGTATGCCATCCTGAACACTATAAGAAATGATTAGCTAGTATTTGCAAAATAGATGAATGCATCCTTTGGTACTAAATAGAGCAGACAGATATAGTTCCTGCTCTCCTGAAACATACAATCTAGTGAAGGAAGGACTCAGAAGAACATGAAAAAGAAATACATATAGTTGTAGTGTCCCTGAGTGCAAGCGAGAAAAAGCAGTTGTGAAGTGACAGACCCCAAGGGCAATTCACTTAGGAAAATGCTTGAGAGGTGTCAGAAAGAGAGTTCTCTGGAAAGGGAAGAGAATGCACAAAATCACTGTAGTAGGAAGAGCCTTGGCTCTTGCAAGCAGAACCGTTAGTGCTGGAGTCTGAGATGTGATGTGGGGAGGTGGGCGGTCCAGGTCCAGCAGGAGCTTGTAAGTTTCATGGCTGAAATTTCTTTGTGGGAAAGCGACTAAAGATGGACAAAAAGTGCTAGTCAGATGCATGCTGGGTGGGATATGGGAGTGGGAGGAGCGTTCTTCTGTCTGATACAAATACCTGCTCATCTTCTAGCCATGGAGACAGCCTGAGCTGAGAGGGAGCTTCTCACACAGCCCATTCCGCCTACACTAATTGTTTCCAATCCTACCACCCCCTCTCTCACAAAGATAAACACACACACGTGTGCACACACACACATGCACGCACACACGCACGCACGCACACACACCTTCTTACACTCCCCACTCCTCTCCTGACTTGTCCCCATTTGGCCCTTATTTAAAGTCTTTCGATCATTTTCAGTGCACACTGGGACTCACTCTTACTCCAGTATTTTTAACATATTGTATGACTAACGCTCTAACAAAACTCTAATGCCACAGTAAAGTTGCAGCATTAAAAGTCTTGCAAAATCCCATTTCTAAACAAGCTATAAGCCCCCCCCCTTATGATTCCCACCTCCTGTAGCTAGATGATATTTTGAGATGTGCTCTCCTTGGCTATCTGCCTGCTCTGTTAATTACTGCTAACCTTCTTAGAATGTGGGATCAATCTATACAGGTGTTTAAGCCCCTAAGCTCCAGGTGTTCCCTCTGTGACCTCATAAAACATGTTCTGAGGCCCAAGGTCTTGATAAAAATGAAGAAGCAATAATGTCTTTAAATGCTGTGCGGATTCAGAGACAGCCATATGTGAACTGGTACCCCCACTGTTTAGTACATGGTAATATATGCATGTGTCAAGCCAACATCACTTTGAACATTTGGCTTTGGGGGTTCGAATCTTCCCACTGGTTTCTTCTTACCGCCAACTCTCTCTGCTTTTCTCCACCTAATCCCTCTCCCCTTCTTCCTTAGCAACCCTAAACTAACCTTTCACATGCTGAGCCTTCTGCCCTGCTGACATCTTCTGGCTTTAGCCTATCACTAGTCTGCGGCCCCAGCATAGCTATATGGGGAAATACAGGAGGCTTTCTGAAGCCCTTTCTCCCAAGGGATCCGCCCACTTATCCAGCCTATCCCTTCCCATGGACCAGAGGTGATATTCATGCATCTCATGCCAGCAGAATTGGCGAGGAAATATCCAAACTCAGACATCTGTTGAGTGCCCTGCGGTTCAGAAAGCATCACCAATGTGCTGGGAAAGTGGGGGTTGCAACGAACTGGCACTGACTCAGGGAAGGTCATGTGAGGTAAGGTGCTATGCTCTTCAAAACTTTTGTCAGAGAAGCTTGTTTTTGCAGTGGGCAGGGGTTAATGCATACTCAGAACTGCCAAAGCACAAGGAGTCAGTGACCAAATGTTTAGCCCTAATAGAGCATCTGTATCAGGCCCCTGCCAAGGCTCAGGGAACACTGTAGGAGAGGAGGCAAGAAGAATGTAAGAGTCATGGGATAGAGAGGAGTGCAGTAAAATGCTGTCTACGTGACATGACCATTGCACTAGTGAATGCATAGAAGTTGTGGTTGCCTGTACAAGACCTGCGCAAGATCAAGCCAGTCAAAACTTGCACCTGAGTGAAGGAGGGACTTAGAGGCTCCACACCTGGATGAGGACCTATTGGCAGTTAATGGGTGCTGGGGGTTGGAGAGTCATTTTCTCTTGGGAGTATGGCCCTTGGTAGGTTGTCATTCTCCATATGGGTAACATAACTAGATTCAGTAGGTTATAAAAAGAGGATGTTAAGTTGTGAGGTACCCATGTTGGGGGAGTTTTAGAAGGAATTAGAAGAGGGATATATATTTATATATAAACATAAGAAATTTTCAAATAGTAAATGGAATGATATCTTTAAGTTAGTAGAGGAATGATGATAAACTAAACAATAAGATTTATAATAGATCTAAGACTAGTGTCAGTAATATACTTGCTGTAAAATGTTAGGCATTCTTACCCAAATGTGGGTATAGATCCTGTGAGCCTCCCTACTCACTGACATGCTAGAGGCAAAACTATGCAACACCCAGTAAGGACTCTTGCTTCTGCAGTGTGCATACAAAACCATCTCAGCCTCCTGGGCAACCCAAGGAACATGCCTTTACCAGGTCTTTTCTTTTGGGCCACGATCCAGCTCCCAAATCATGACATAGGGACTTAATATTAGTTATGGATGCTCAACCTAGCTTAGGCTCATTTCTGGCTAGTTCTTTCAACTTAATTAACATGTTTCTCTTTATCTGCCTTTTGTCTCAGGGCTTCTTACTTTTGTTCCCTTCTGTAGATCTTACTTTCACAGTTTCTTGTGTCTGGCTGTCTGGTGGCTGCCTGGCTTCTTTCCTCGGGTGTGTCCTTCTCTTTCTCTCTCTTTCTCCCTTGTTCTCTTCTCTCTCTTCTCTCTCAAGCCTAGATTTCTCCTCCTATTTATTCTCTCTACCCACCAGCCTTGCACATCCCTCTACTGCCTAGCTATTGGCAGATCAGCTTTTTATTAGACAAATCAGGTGCCATTATACTGGTATGGTGAAGCAAATACAACGCATCTTCACACAATTAAATAAACATCCTTTCGTCATTAAACAAGTGCAGTATTAACAAATGTAACACATCTTTGTTATTGTTAAGATAGAATTCCACAGCACATGTCATTACACACATAAAAGATGTATTTTAGGGTTCCCCTTCTCAGAAAAGATTGATTTTTTTTATGAAATGATAAGCAGTCATTCATTTAACAAAAATCTACTGAACACGTGCTGCATTCAGCCATTGGTCTTTGCTCTTGGGATTAAATAAAACACACAAAAACCCTTAAAGAATTTTACATTCTGTTGGAATTCATACAGCAACAAATCAAGGAAGTAAAATATACAATATGTTTGATAATCATTGGTGAAGGAAAACTATGTAACAAAGAAATGCGCTAGAGAGTTTAAATTTGATTGGAAGTTTAGACAAAAGGAGGTCTTTCTATGTAGATGGTATTTGAGCGGCAAAATGAATCTTTTTGCTCTTCTCCCAAAATCATAACAGAATGGGCAATCTTCCAGGAGATTATAACACAGAAACTATTAGCGAGCATTCATTATTTCAGTCTCTTAAGTTCAACCAACAGGAGACCACATGGGAAATATTTTATAGATTTGCTTTTTTTTAAGAATACAAATAAATTAACCTTGCACTAATTTGGCCTCTTATTGCTCTACCCTCTACGTGCTGATGTGAACAATGGGAATAATTCTGAGATCACAGAGTCTGATAATTTTTTCTTGCCTACCTAAAATGGATACTCATTTTGGCATCCTGTCAAACCAGCCTCAGCCAAATCAGCACATGTTAGCTCTCATGTTCTTTCTGCTGGAAGGAAGCGTCAGGTACAGCACACCCGGGAAGAAATCTGAGCTCAAGTTGAGGAGACTTGAGCCAACTGCTGGCCACACGTCTGGTACTGAGCGGAGGTAGTCTGAGACAACACCAAGTTCTCTCAGAAATGCAAGACGGTCAGAGAAGATGCAGTCTGTGTAAGGGTGCTTGGCATTCCCTATTGTTAGCCACAGCACTAATGCCATCAGCAGAATGCCCGCAGCCTTCATAGCTGGGACAACATCTAACTCCTGGTGCCTCTGACTCCTGGACACTGATAACTAGAAACTCATGCAGCACAATGACAGTGCACGAACCTTAATTCAAGACTGCGGACAAGTAGCGCTGCACGAAGAGGCTAATCCATCTCACTTCCTCCATGTGCCTCTTCCTCTGAGGACCCCAGAATGAAATATAGTTAGCGCTCTTCCAGAGAATAGTGAAGAATGGGCTCAGCCAATAAGAAGTTCACAGAATAGGCCCGGATGCTGCAATAGATCTGGGTGTCATTCTGTAACTAAGGGAGCTGTGGGACCTTCACACGCAGTGGAGGTAATGATATATAGAGAGGTGCTTTTGCAAACTTTGAAGTCCTGGGGTCCCCCGTTGGTGCTTAGGATGACTTAGTAACATTCAAAGAATGAACGAGGGATTAAAAGACAAATGTACATTTAGACACACATGCCCTCCGCTCCCAGAAGGAAAGCAGCTGAACCACGAGGTGACCTGACTCCCACCAGTTTCTCTGGCACCTTCCTGGAGATCCTCTCTGTTGCACTGAGGTTGCTTCAGAGAATATTTTGCTTGGACAGGGGAGTGAGCAGAAGTCATCCGGAAGCCATGAGGTGCCTGGATTACTGGCTTTGGGAGATTTAACTGCTTCTCTGATAAAGCAAGGCAGGGTACATGTCCTAAGAATATCCCCCAAAGCTCCAGGGACACAAGAATAAGCTCCAAGAGCAGGTAACACCGCTGAAGAGGAAGGGAACCTTTAGTCCTGGAACCTGGCCTTTCTGAGACTTTAACCCTCCCTTGCTGACTCTGGAAATTAAGGTTTTAGTCATCTGTTCTGTGTAAATATCACCATATTTCAGCCTCATTTGCACCTTTTGCTTCAGTGACCCTGTAGAAAATTGACCCTGAGCTGTTAGCTAGGTCGAATGAGATCCATGGAGCAGCCTGAATAATTCTTCCCCTTCAGGGTCCTTCCTTCCCTGTAACTGGCAAAGGTGATCTGGTTCACAACTCTCTCCTCACTTCTGAGGCTGTCCTCTGGTAACCCCAAGACTCTTCTTCGGGGTTTCTATGGGCTCCTCAACATTCTTCAGAGCAATCACCCCTACGCACACAGTTGAGGACTCTCTTTCCTGTGCTCAGCTACCAACACCTGTTGGTTTGTTCTTCCGAATGCAAGGCTATTAAAACCATCTTCTCTGTCAGCCTCCACAGAGTTACTTGTTACTTCGATTTGCAGGATCAATTTGACTAAATTTAGAATCACCTAAGAAACAGGCTCCTGGACATGTTTGTGGGTGTTTTTCTAGTGGTTAACTTGGGGCGGGGGAGCCCCACCCTGAATGTGGGGACACCATCCTCTGAGCTGTAAATCTAAACAGTAAAAAGGAGAAAAGAAGAAAGCCAGAAGAGCATTGCCTCCGGGTTCACCCAGATGTGCAAGACCCTACCACAGCTGTAAGTGCCTCCTCCCATCATGCCATCTGCACTGTGAAGAACTGCATCTTCTCCAGCAACGAGCCAAAATAAGCCCATCCCCTAAACCCTCTTCTTTTTTGAGTATTTGGTGGCAGCAACAAGAGTAACTAACAAAGCCACAAGATATCTGTACTCTGATCTACAAAAATGTCTCTACTCAGTTTGCTGTTCAGTTACACCACCATAAGGAAGTAGTAGAGTGTAAAATACTGCAAATCTACTAATCCTTTGGGGTAGAGCTGACTAAATATTTACCTTGCCTACATTTTTATCTCACCTATATTTTCAAGAAAGCATTTATAATGATCATATGTTCTTTGGTGGCAACATTACCCTTGCTCTACAATCTAAATAAACTGTGTAGTGATCACTCTCTGTGCTCTGTGGAGAATTAACTTTCTTCTTACATGAATGATGCATTTGTTACCTCCTAGTGTGTGTGTGTGTGTGTGTCGGTACTAGGCTGGAACTCTTATATTCTTACATGTAAGGTAAGCACTTAACCACTCAACTCTACACTGAGCCCTGATACCTCATATATGACACAATTTGATCAAAAATTTTTTATGAAGGTTAATATTCATATTCTTATCACACTTGGATGCTACTCTCCTGGTTTCACTTGTGCTATTATGATGAAAAACAGTCTGGCAAAAAGCAGTTTAGAGGAGAGGGGGCTTCTTCAGTTTAGAGTCCACCATTGCAGAGAAACTGAGGCAAGAACTGGAGAAGTTAATCACACCATATGTACAGGAAAGAGCTGAGAGGAACCGATGTGTGCTTGCCAGTGCTAACTCACCTTCTGCTTTTCATTCAGCCCAGGGCCCAGCCCAGGAAATAGTCCTGAGTGTCCAGCTGTCCAGAGTGGGCTGGGCCTTCCCACATCAATCAATGTAATAATTTTTTTAAAAAGTCCTCCATGGACATGCCCACAAGCCAAACTAATCTACCTTTACCTTTATAAACTGCCATTTTCCTATGTGCCACATCGGTCTCCTCTCTGTCCAGAGGCAGAACTTTGTCCCTCTATGACAAAGACCCTTTCTCCCTTTCTCTTGTCGCCTGTCTCCTTTACCACCGCATCCTAGCCTATTCTAACACAGTCATCCCCTTCTCCTCCTCCTCTTAAAAATTACACATGCAAGGTGATTTGCTCCTGTTTGTCCGCCCCAGTCAGAAAACAGCCATTTTAACTTTTCTTCCCCCACAAAGTAAAGGATCTCTGTGAAAATAGGTGTTTATGAGTGGTTTGTGCCTAATCCAGGGTCTGGAAGGGACCCCCATTGTGCGGGCAGGAAGGGGAGTCCTCCTGTACTTTCTGACTAGGGTTGTCTCCACCCACCACTTGCCCTTATCCTACTTCCCCACCAATGGGAAGGCCTTCCTCCCCTTTCAGGTACTCCTAAGAGTTTCATCTGTTAAACCTGAGAAACAGAAGAGAAAGACCAGTTCCACAGTGTTTGAGTCAAATTTGAAGTAAGGTTTAACTAAATACTGACCAGGATGACAGACTCTGGCTAGGACCATTCTCAGGTCCCCAGATAATGGTGACAAGTTGCATTTTGCAGAGGCTTATAAAAGCAACCCATACAGCCAATCAAGGGCAAGCATACATCCTGACATTTCCTTCCCACGTAATTCCCACCCACATGTGATCAAGCACATGGGTGCAGGTGAGTCAAACAAACTTTAAACATGTGGTTTGTTATCTCCTATAAACAACAGTCTCCAGCATTTCAAAAAAAATCAGTCCTAGAGTAAGGATTCTTACAGGTTAGAGCCATTTTTGTTTCTTGGATCTCTTAGGCAGTTAAACTAAAAGTCATTAAAACTTAAAACACACCTTTAATCCCAGTACTCAGGCAGAGGTAGGCAGATCTCTGTGAGTTCAAGGCCAGCCTGATCTACAAGAGCTAGTTCCAGGACAGCTAGGGAGACACAGAGAAACCCCTCGAAAAACCAAAAAAGAAAAAATCCACAAGTTTGGTTCTTACACATCCTATTAATGAAACTTCCCTTTCCAAGGAAGTGTCCAAATCTTTCAGCCTCTGTCAGCCTCTCTCTTCCTGCTTATTGACCATCAACGTTAGATGATAAATCAGTAATTTACTGTCCTGTGAACAAGGGCACTAAATGGAAGAATTCAAATGCTCCCAAAACACAGAAAATATAAATTTTTAAGGAGATAAACATGCTACTTGCCATAATTTTATTACACATCTTATACATGCATTAAATCATCCCATTAATATGTACAAAGTATATGTGGCAATTAAACTAAAGGCCAGATCGATAATTTGGAGATAAGGGTCTATGACTTTGCTGTTCTTTATTAAATCTGTCTTGGGAAGGTATCTTACGTCGATGTCAGTATTCTTCACCCAGTAGTGTAGATGACACTGGAGTCTTGATGGCTGCAGAGTGGCTCCTGAAGTCTCGTGTTCCTCTGGATGACCATCAGATCAAAGTCACATTCCCATTCTTTCCCCACACCTGCTCTTCACAGCACACCCTCAGCAAATGCAAATCTACACTGTTGCTCCACAAAGTCTTCTTTAAACTCGTTCAGTGTTACCCAGAATTTAATATCTGCCTCTGGCAGATTTTCACTACTTTCTGAGAATTGTGCAATTGATTTGTGATCCATGGCCTATTGAAAGTGTGATGAGCTAAAGAGAAGAGTTGATTGATGGGGACAGGTGCTTATGGCTATAGAAGCTTTGAGATTAGGTCATTCCTAGATTCTTTAGGTCCACAGCTAGCCTGAACTAAATTCATGTGCTTGCTTGGCCTGAAAGCCCCTCTGTGACATCAGAGGGCACCACAGCAGAACTGTGTGCTTTACTGACCATCTGAGGAGAGACACTACTGAAGTAAACAGAAACTTGGGGTTCTCGGTTTAACTCTTGAGGCCCCACTCCTCAAAGGCTCGAGGAAAGTTCAGGCCATTCTTCGATGCTCTGAAGTCTTTCTTCAATCATTCCCAACATTAGAATTAGCTTCTCCCTTGATTTTTATTCTAAATGTTAATTATGCATTAACTGAGGAACCAGAAATAAACGGCATTTTTATTTTTGGTTTTCTGTGATTATTTAGGTCTCTTTCTTCAGAATGAAATCATTTCCTTCCTGCCTCATCAGAATATGGCTGTAGACCTCAGCTAGATCTCAAAAGAGAGACACCACTTCACAGCTGACTGTGTGCTCCGTTGCTTTTACCCCCACTTCTTCGTGGAGTGCTGTTCCTGGGATTCTTGGAAACCATGTGCCCATTCTTTAAAAGCAAGTTCAACTATCCTTCTCTCTGGTAAGCCTTCCCAAACACTCCAAGCTTAGTGCCTCCTCTTCCGCTAACAGCACTTGCACGGTTCTTTGAAGTCGCAAATATTTATTGAACACCTACTTTTCATAGTAACTATAATGGTAAAAATAAAGTCAAATGTTATGGTAAAAATAAAATGGTGCCATTCCCTGAGGGGCCTGAGGGGCCCATGGGCCATAAGAACAGCAGGTCCCAGGCAGGGAACCACACAGCAGGAAAGAGACCTTGGTAGGTCAGCCTGTCCCATGAGTAGTAAGAGACAGAGATGGATAGGCACACCATGCAGAGAAAGTGGCTATTTATTTAGTAGGTTGTAGAGGGAAAAGGAAAAGGGGGAGGGAGGGAGAAGGGGGAAAAAGAGAAAGAGGCACAGAGGGGGGGAGAGAAACAGAGAGATAGAGAAGAAAGGGGATAGGAGAGAGAGAAGAGAAGCTATCTTTTCAGAGGAGAAAGGGAAAGGAGAGAGCTCAGGCTGGAAGTGGAAGGAAGATTGGCTTGCCTTGCTTGTCTCCTCACTTGCCTTGTTGGACTGGGGTGGGGGGAGGGAGGGTGGGGCTTGCCTCTTAAAGGAACAGGACAGACCACTACAGTAACCTCATGCCCTTGACATAATGCAGCATGTGGACACTATCTGCTGTCCTTTTAACTTCCTGTCTTTCTCAGCTTTAATGTGTCCCTGTTCCATGTCCATCACAGAATGGGGGCCCAGTAGAATGAGTGACCATCACAGAAAGTTTGCAATTGCTAAGCAATTACTTGAGGGGCAGATTGATTCTGTGCCCGTGGTTTTAAAGCAGAAATTCATTTAAGCTTCTAGCCCCTGGCAATTGGAAAAATGAAACTCATGGGAAGATGGGTTAGTGGTCCAGAGTCCAAAGTTTGAACTGAAATAATCTGTGTGACTCCTGCCTGACTTCTCTCCCTTCCCTGTTGTCATTGGCTCATGTGATCCACATTTCCTGATAGCATCTAAGTTCATCTCCCTGGCTCTATTATTCAGTCCTTTCTAGCCTACTCTGGTCTGTCTTTAACAGAACCTCCAGCTTGACCTTTCTCTGAGCTTAAAATTTTCCAGTGATCTCTTTCTGTGTCTCTCTGCCTCTCTCTCTCTCTCTCTCTCTCTCTCTCTCTCTCTCTCTCTCTCTCTGTCTCCCTGTACGACACACATACAGGGTCCAGCTAAGATTTGCCATAGCAGGCAAAAACCTGGCTAATTGGATACTAGGGTAAACAGAATAAATCAACTTGTATATGCTACCTCTACATGTTCTTTATTCCTTTGGGCAAAGAAGCAACAAGAATAAGGGGGAAGGGGGGATGATCTCTACCATGTTTTTAGTTTTTACAAACTTGGCTAAAAAAATTCCATGGGCAAAACAACGACAACATGTACATTTTAGAATCACAAAACGGGCAGGTAGAACCTGACAAGGCAGCATTCCAAAACAGGTGACACTACCCAGGAAGGAGCCAGCATCCAAGGGGGAATACCTGACATTCCAAGCCCTTCACCCACACCCAGACCTATCTGTCTGGTAAGGGCCACGCCTTCCTATCCTTTTGAAATTCCTATGTGGTCTGTTAGCAGGTAATTTTGGAGGACTGACTTTGTAAATTTGACTGTTAAAACAAAGTGAATGTTTTCCCTCTAAGGCCTCTTGGAGTGTGGGAATGTGGAGAAATCATTCCATTGCCCCTGTAGGAGAAGTTATACTGCTGAGGTATTTGGGGAATGAATCCCATTTGAGGGAAGAATCATGGCCTCACAAGGTTTTTACAGATTTGACAGTGACTTTTCCAAAAGACAAGTGTTCCACAGCTCTGCTGAATGGGTTACTCTGTGTGGATGTGTACCTATGCACATCCCTTGGATCTGCCCATTGGTCTGTTAGCTGTACATTTACTGTATAGTCTTGTGGGCTCCAACACAGCCCTTCCTTTACCTGTCACTGCCAACCTCTCTCCAGCCATGCCCACCATGGAAGCCCCCTAAATGCTCCACTCCACCAGAGTGTTGTGTCTTGGTGTATGGTGCTCCTTTTACCCACTACAAATGTGTCCGTGCCCTTGGCTTTAAGTTGGTCAGCTTTCCATCGCTACAACAAAACACCTGAAATAAACCATTGTACTAATTACTCTTCTTATTGCTATAGCCAAAACACCTGACAAGAAGCAACTCTTTTGGGCTCACAGCTCTAATACAAGTCCAACCAGTCCACTATGTCAGGGAAGACGGGGCGGCAGGAATGTGGGAAGCAGAAAGAGAGGAATGCTGGGTAAAATTACCTGGTGTGAGTGAAAAGGAAACACGGAACATGCAACAAACCCATTTAGGAGTTTATTAAAGGGGCCATGCACAGGCCTGGGAAATCAGTATGCAGAGAAAGAGAGGAATGTTGGGGCTCAACTCAATTCCTCCTTTTTCTTCAGTCCAGGATCCCAGTGCATAGATAGAGCTCCCCACATTCAAGAAGATTGCTGCTCTTTGGTTAGAGTTTTTGTCAAACATACCCGGTTTTCCTAATATAATTTACTTGTGGTACATTTTCCCACATTAATGTGTTTCTGTGGTGATTCTAAACCTAATCAACATTACAATGAAAGTTAACCATTTTGCTCACTTGGCTTCAAATATTTTGTCCCTTGGCTGGTTGGCTCCATTGCTTTTGTGCCTGTGGTGAGGCATTCCATGATTGGAGAAGCACATGGCAGGTACTGCTTACCTAATATGTCTGGGAAGCAGATGAGATGGAGAGAGGGAGGAGTCAAGGTTCTGATATCCAGTTGAAGGCCAGCAAGAAATGTAGTAAGAGCTGCTTGTTGGTTCCCAGCTAGCTTAGACAGAAACTGTATTATTTAAATCACTGCTTGGCCCATTAGCTCTAGCTTCTTATTGGCTAACGCTTACATCTTAATTTAACCCATCTCCATTAATCTGTGCATCTCCACGTGGCAGTGGCTTACCAGCAAAGTTTCAGCATGTCTGACTCTGGCGGTGACTCCATTACATCTCTCTGACTCCACCTTTCTTTTTCCCAGCATTCAGTCTAGCTTCCCCTGCCTACTTAAGTTCTGCCTT
Source organism: Neodon shergylaensis (assembly GCA_025134845.1). Taxonomy (NCBI): domain Eukaryota; kingdom Metazoa; phylum Chordata; class Mammalia; order Rodentia; family Cricetidae; genus Neodon; species Neodon shergylaensis. The sequence goes on from JABTXL010012463.1 coordinate 3,384,413, forward strand.
GCTATAGGTCCAAGGCAGTTTCTTTATTCATTAATGGTAATCACAGCACACAGAGGGGACTCCCACATCAAAGAAAAATCCCTTCTCTGGTCAATACAGAGGCTCAATAAAAAAAAATTGCAATTGTGAGAGAGGTTCTTATCACCCTGTCATAAAGTGCAACCTCACTAAGGCAATGACATCCACCAACTTTTCCAGACACCATTGGATAGAACTCAGTGGGGTTCACTGTGGGGTGTGCTTGGACTGGCACACAGAGCTTTCCATGGGAACCAAGACTGACAGACACAACTCTAATGCATTCTGCTTTGTTTCTTTTCCACTGAAAATAGGACGTATTTGAAAATTTGATACTTATTTTTCCTCCTTTCCACTCAATTTTAAATGCCACTGAAGATAAAACAGAAAAGAAAATTACCATCCTTTCTAGTGGTAAAATTGTCAGTGTTCAACCATCATCGACTATAAGAATAGTACTTTTGCATAATTTAACCCAAAATAGTTCTTTCATGATAAACCATGAGAGGCTCATCACATGCCACAGTCTACTGCCAACTAGTGACCTGTTGTGGTGACTTCATCTAGGAAGCAGAATGAAAATGAACTTCTGCAAAACTGGAAGTACAGAAATTCTACTGCGACTCTATCTCTGCTACAGACACAACAGTTAAATGGTTTTTCAGTTTGATGTGTTGACAGGGATAATACACTGTGAGTTGATGCTACGTGAGCAGAAAGTAGAGTAATTGGTGAAAAGAAGTTTCTCTATGGTTGGAACAGAAAACATGGAATTAGACAAAGCATTTTCATCAGTGAAGTACTGGGCCACAGCCACCATGAGGGTTCCTCCAGGTTAGGTCAGCTCTCTCATGCCAGGTAAGTCCTGGGTCTGTGCATGGGAAGTCACCCTTGGGGAAGCCAAATTGGAAAATGGTGACTCTGATTTACTTACATGGCAGTGTGCCTGGAGATTTCTATTTAAAGTAACCACCCAGATTCTCTCCCAGGAGAAATGAAAGACGGCTAATTTGATGCTCTTTGGCCTGATTGGAAACTCAGAGTCAATGGGGATGTCATGAATTTAACTGGAGAGAGGAGAGGCCCAATTTTGGAAATGTGAATATTTTAGGGTATCATAATGGATATCTATGGCTGTTTCGCTTGCCTGTTAAAATGAGTAACTTCCTAGTAACAGATTCCAGACTGGCCTACAATGTTCTAGCAGAAGGAAACCTGACCTTTGAGAAGTTATGTCACCCGTGTGGCAGAACTGTCTGCACCATGGAAAGTTCTAGTTCTCTCTGCAGAGGTTCTCACTCCTTAGAACACCCTGCACGTTTCTTACACCCACAAGTTCCCTATCACACCACATCCTATCCCCTAACCACATGCAACCTTACTATACCTTCCTGGGCACCCAAAGTGGAACTAGTCTGAATTGAGGTGTACCAGAAATGTAAGATACACCCCAGATTTCTAAACCCTAATACCAAAATATTTCAATAGTAATTTTTATATCAGTTGCATGTTTCATGATAATATTCTGCCATCTGATGATATATTTGGGTTGAACAGCATATAGGGCTAAAGTTAGTTCATCTACTTCTCTTTCAGTGGTCTCTAGAAAATGCAAAAATACATGTGCCCCCAGTCTAGTGCTGCAAGACAGTGTTCCTTTGGATATGAGAAGTCTGCCCCCCTCTTCCTCTCTTCAGGGGTGGCAGCTTTGAAAGCTTGGGCTAAAAATTGAGGCTCTAGATGCAGAGATAAAAGGTCATTCATAGAAGGATTTCCAGTGCCCCAAACTTGATGATCCATCAATGTTTGCAGTAAACTGGTACCCCACACAGGAATACGTTCTGCACAGACAGTGCTGCCTACGGTACTGAAGGAGAAATTTGGTCTTTGATGTTGGATGCTGTCTTAGCTTATGCTGCTATAACAGGAGAAAACCTTCTCCCACAGCCTTAGAGGCTGGGCATCTGAAGTCAGTGTGCCAGCATGCCCAGATTCTGGTAGTGCTCTTTGTCTGTTTCAGACAAGCAACTCCTTCCTGTGTCCTTGTGTAGTAGAGCAAGTCCTGCCAGCTCTCTCTTTTTCTGATAAGGACAGGGGTGCCATTCAGAAAGCCCATCTGAACCTAATTATTTCCCATGTGCGCCATCTACAAATTTATTAGAGGCTGGAGTTTATGGTAGTTGGGGGGATTAAATTTCAATTCATAGTAAATGAGAAAGAACTATGTTTATTCTATTTGCTTGGCAGGGACCAGAGTACTTGACAGTAGCTAATAAAACACCTGCTTTTGCCTAAAGGGAGCAGTGAGCACCAAGCTGAGTCTGAAATCTGAAGAGTAAGATCTCCTGGGAGAAGAAGGGCCACAAGCATGGGTTACGGGTCACACTGCACAAAGCAAGTGAAGAAGGACCTTCGTTTCCGCCTTCCCCATTTGAAGATGAAGTCAGTGACAGGCATTTCTAAGCTTTGGCGGCAAATGAGCTTGAAAAATTGATGTCCAACAAATGTACCTTTGTGTTTGTGGTGCTGAATGTATTTGCAGAGCCTGGAGTGATTTGATAAGCACGGCACAGTTGGCTTTTAACCTCACCTGGAACTTTTATAATTTGTTCCCGGATGAAGGAGATCAAGTGCTCACAGATGGAAACTGGCTGTGTTTTTCAGACTGCAAGTTAATGCTGGACGCTTGTACCCTCATTAAAGGGGAAATGGGATGGCTGAACTGCACTGGGAAATCTTTAGTGTTTCTTTAATAAGTAATTTCACATTTAGGAAGATAGGAAGGGATTTAGGGATGCCTCTGTTCTGTTGCCGTTTATTTAATTCTCTGAAGCAATAGACAATGGGTAGTATAAATGTGTTGAATTCTCCAAGTTAACCCTTTAGAAACTTTCCTATAAAAATTATAAATTATGAAATGACATGTAGATTAAATGGCTTTTCTTCTTCTAACTCGATCAGTTAAACTGTATTTTAAAATTTTGTCTTGGAACAATCCTGCCCATTTATTTATGGCACTGATCCCTTTGGGGATACAATCAATGCAGAGACTCACTTTAACTTGATCTTGTGGGTGAGAGCAGGGAGTGTGGGGCCTTCACTGCAACCTGTGATTCTGCAGAGCACACCTGGGCTGTGTCTCTTGACCAGCTGCGGAGGAGGAAGCCTTTTGACTCTGTCCAGGCTGCCAGTTTTGCAATCGAGAACACATTCTCCCCCTGGTGGTAGAATGTGTAAGCACAAACTATTCGGCCGGCCCTCTTTAGGTAGGTGGAAGAAAGGGCTACTGCTTCCCTTCTCTGCATGGTGAGATTTCACCATCAACATCTCTCTGCCTCTGGGGACTTCTGGGCATTAGCATGCATCTGAAAGTCATGGCAGCTCTTTGAATAACTATCAGGAGCACCAGCACGGGGCTAAGGATTAGATAAGAATGACAAATATTCTTACAAGCACCCAGCTACAGCTTGCATTTACTTTGAGGGGACCTTCAGTCACATTACTAAACTTTGAACAAACTAGTATCTAAACTAGCTAAAGTTTCCATCTCCGCTTTGTCAAACACTCTCCCTTCCTTCTTTGTAGAAATACATGCATGCACACACACACACCTAGTATTTTGTTTCATACCACAGTCTTTGTTCATTAAATATTTTGCCACTTAACTCATAAGACCATGGTTTCCAGAACTATCATGATGAAACATGTTAGTGTTCTAGGAGCATGCCCCTCCTCACCATCATTTGACCTCAACTTTTGCTTCTATTCTGTGTAGTAACCCAACCTCATTCCCACTGTAATCTGCTATATTCTAAGCTGGGAGACACAGGCTCAAAAATAATTGGTAATTAAAGCCCCTCAATACTCCAACTTTCACCCCACTGGCTCTCTAAACCCTCAAGTGTCCATCCTTCCTTCACCTTCTTCCTCTCCCTTCCCTGGCTGGAGATAGAGGAACAAATCTCCAGAGACATTCCTGCTGAGCCTTAACACCCCCCCCCAACCCAGTGCTGTCTGATTGGCAAACCCTTATCTTCATTAAAGGCAAAGATGGCTCTTTCCCCCCTTTTTTAGTGCTGAGTGTTTGAGGGGAGGCCACTGCATACAGTTGGTCCCAGCTAACTCAGACAGGAGGAATTGCTATTAGGGAATGCAATGAGATGTTGCTTACTAGTAAGGTTTAATGTGTAGTTAGTTCAGTTCTATAAAGTCACTGAATAATAATTCAGGAAAATATAAGCATCGATGATAAGAGGCATTGACACGAGTCCACAGTCACTTATGGGAGTATCAACTCGGGGAATGCCCAGATCAGGTTGGTCTACTGGCAACATTTCCTTGATAGCTAATTGATATGGGAGGCACAGGCCACCGTGGGCACTACCAGCCTACACAGAGGGTCTTGAGCTACCAAGGAAGCAAGTTAAGCAAGCCAGTCAGAGAAAACCTATAGGACTGCTCCTGTATGGTTCCTGCTATGATGACTCTTAGTGAGGACTGTGACGTTGACATGTGAGTCAAATATATCCTTTCTCCCAGAAGGTGCTTTTGTTCATGGTGTTTATTATAGCAATAGAAAGTCAATGAAAACAAATATCCAAATACACAAATTCAGAGATAAATACTAAGAAAGGGCATGGTTGTGTCCGCATTCCTCTTAATGAGAGGCGGTTTTTAATGAGAGCAAGGATATCCTTCCCGTCTCCTCCAAAAATCACACTGACTGACATTTTACTAATGCATTATGCCTGAAAAAAAATCTAATTTTGCTTGGTTTAAGCTTCCAGTAGCAATTAAACTTGTTTGGGCCAGGATATCTGTTTTTAACGGCTGATGAGGATGTTCCTTCTATGTCACTTCTCACTCTCTTTCTGATGTTAAAACAAATCTTTCTGCAACACAAACCTGCTAACTTGCAAACTGGGAAAAACATCAACTAAGTTTTAAACACTCAGACAGTGTCTGAATACAAAATAACCATGTAAAACACTAGCCGTTAGCAGGCCTTATTTCCTCATCAAATCCATAAGTAAGTATAATATACTCATCAGAAAACTCATCATCTCTGTTTTGAGAGAGAGAGACCATGGAAGAAGCAGAATTTATGTCCTTTGATTCTCAAAAGCATCACTTAACTTACCCAGATAATAATTAGGTTGATACTGAGATGTAAGCTAGTAATGACCAGGGATGATCAAGGCTAGAGCGAAAATTCCAGGGACATTAAGAGAGTCCAGGGACATTAAGAGAGAGGCAGAGAATGAGATGATCTCATCTCACCCCAGTCCTTAGAGCTTGTCCCGTGACTCTGTTTCCTGAGACCTTTCAGAACATTACATTCACCTTTGCCCATTTTTTCTTTTTTTTTTCTTTTTTTTTTTTTTTTTTTTTTTTTTTTTTTTTTTTTTTTTGAGACAAGGTTTCTCTGTAGCTTTGGTGCCTGTCCTGGAACTAGCTCTTGTAGACCAGGATGGCCTCGAACTCACAGAGATCCATCTGCCTCTGCCTCCCGAATGCTGGGATTAAAGGTGTGCACCACCATGGCCCGGTTCATTTTTTTTCTTTTTAATGTCAGCACCTGGTTCTAACTTTTCCCACTTAGCAATTGCAGAGGGCATTATTCCTGTAGTTTCCACATTGTTCTGAAGACACTGGTCCACAGTCCCTTCTGGCTTCCTCCTTTGATATTCTGTTATCCAGCTCTCTCGACGACATCTTTTGGAAAATAAGATTCAAATACAGGGGTCCTGTTTTCCATTTTTATTCAACGTAGCCGACCAGAGCTACAGATGCACCCCTGTGAAGCTGTCACAGACACTTGTGGTCCTTGCCCATTTCAAGCACCCCTTTTTCTCCTCCCTTCACTTGCCTGTGTCCTCAGTCCTCTTCCGGTTTGGTGTATGTTTGAACTGCATTGTCCCTGTACTGAAGAACTCTCTTCCAGTCTTGTTGTCTGTCGGGCTCTAACTCTGATGTCTGTCTGCCTATGCATCCCACACAGGCTCCAGAAACACCAGACACAGCAACTCCTCAGTGTCTTTTCACATTCTTTTCAACGACTTTGTCTATCGCTTTTTTTTAATTTATTTATTTATTTATTGAAGATTTCTGTCTCTTCCCCGCCACTGCCTCCCATTTCCCTCCCCCTCCCCCAAACAAGTCCCCCTCCCTCGTCAGCCCAAAGAGCAATCAGGGTCCCTGCCCTGTGGGAAGTCCAAGGACCACCCACCTCCATTCAGGTCTAGTAAGGTGAGCATCCAAACCGCCTAGGCTCCCACAAAGCCAGTACGTGCAGTAGGATCAAAAACCCATTGCCATTGTTCTCAGTAGTCCTCATTGTCCGCTATGTTCAGCAAGTCCGGTTTTATCCCAGGCTTTTTCAGACCCAGGCCAGCTGGCCTTGGTGAGTTCCCGATAGAACATCCCCATTGTCTCAGAAGAGTCATTGTCTATCGCTTTTCTATTTGGGTAGAAACTCATTAAAGCCAAGAACAAGACATACAGATCTCTAGTCCCTTTAAAGTCTTCCAATGAGAATCTCTCTCTAAGTTCCCTTGACAGACTGCTAAAACACACTACAGAGAAGTAAAGGAAAAAATGACAGTTTTATTCCTTAAGATAAAAAGCTCTGTAATTTAATATTTTTCAAAAGACTCATTGTACAGAAAATCATTTCTATGGAAGAATATGAAGTGTGTTTGATGGGTTCTTAAAAGATAAGTCAGGCTGAAAGGAACCTATCTTAGCAGATCATTTAACATGCAAAACAAAGAGAGAGAGAGAGAGAGAGAGAGAGAGAGAGAGAGAGAGAGAGACTCGGAAAATAGATGCTAGGGTTAGGGACATAGCATGAGGACCTGAGTTCAAATTGCCAGAACCCAGATAAAAAGTCTAGCATGGTCATGAGCATCAGAGTAAGGCCGTATTCTGCAGCTGGAGACACAAGAATCACTGGAGCTTGAAGACGGCCAGCTTAGCTGCAGGTTCAGTTACGGAACCCTGCCTCAAGGAAATGAGACAGGGTGTGATGGGATAAGACACCTGATGTCCTCCTTTGCATTGGTGTATATGCCCTCACACATACACGTTCATACACTACACACATGCATGCACATACCGTTGTCTCTCTCTTTCACACACACACACACACAGAGTGGGGGAGAGGGGGAGAGAGAGAATAAAAGCTATATGAATTCAACGACTGTTTCTAGGCTACTTGTGTTCGTAATCACGCTATGGGGGTTGTATGACTAGATTTCAAAAACTTGAGTCATCTTCTTCTATTATAGACTTACTTGAATTATTTTTTTCAGTTTTGTCTTTTAGACAAGAGGTTTTTTGTTATTGCTTGCTTTTTTGTTTTTTTGCACAAAACGCTCTAATCAGAAGAAACATTTCTGACGAACACTTTCAAACATCAACACAAACCATGTATTCTGGATCCTGGCTGCTCTCTGACTAATGTCTTCTTCCTCTAGTTAAAAGTAGACGGCGAAGGTCTGCTTTAGAGATCTGATTTCAAGAAAGGAAGCTCAGTAATTAAAGCGACAATGAGAAGAGAAGTAGAAGTGGAAACTGATCAGAGTGAGCAATAATTCTTCATTTCCTTTGAAAAGAAACTCACGGGCACTCAGTTTATATAAATTACCCAGGATGCTACCGCTTAATTGCTTTCCAAATAGCCTGATCTCCAGAGAAGGAAATGCGAGCTACATTATTTTGGTTCTGTAAGATAAATAGGGTTCAGAAGTCCATGAAGCGGGAGTGGGCACAGCAAGGAAGGATGTCTTCTTGGCCAAATATCTAAAGCTTTCTGGCCCCTCCCATAATGGCCTCTTCCAGCGAGACTCCCAGGCAGACAAGTCAGGGACTACACGTTGGTCTGAGATTTCTGTACCTTCAGTGTTCATCTGTCCCTCACCATCTCCAACCCAGCAAGTAACTTCTGTGACTGAAAGAGGTCCTGCAAGCCTTGACCGTGAGGCCTCACAGGTCACTAACCTCAAGTGAGGATTCCTCTGTCCACCCTTACGCTGTGGCAGTTGGTATGTCGAATGCCATGGTGGTTTAGCACAGAACACAGAACCCGATCCGCCCCTCCCCCCAAAGCTCAAAATTTCGTGGAAACCTGCAGAAAAGCATGAGAGGAGAGTTTTTGTTTTCTCTTTTTCTCATTTCCAATTATAATTGACAAACTTACACCAATGGAAGTGATTCCTTATCTCACAAGTCACTCAGAAAATTTTAACATCTATTTGAGAGGAATATGGAAAAGTTCAGGGAAAATCAAACAAACCCTACAACCAATAATTGCCATTATCAGTTGGCGGGGTTTCATCTCTAATCTAACCTGTTCCCTAAACTATGTTTAATAAATAAATCGAAGTACTAGGACACCAATCTGCATAGGCTAAGTGTCAAAACTTGTGAAAAGTTTAGAGGCAATAAAGAACTATTGCCAGAAGTCACCGTGGGAGAGCTAAGGGGATGGGGTGCATTGATACAGTGTGAACTGCAGGTGGGTTCAAAATGTCACGGGGTTAGATGCCTTTGAAGATGTTTAATCTTTTTGCTGCTCTTGACTACTGTATCAACCACCATGTTTGTGTTATTTCTACTACTTCCCTTTTGGTCGGATAGTTTTGAGTCATATACCAAGCATGGCCATCTTCAAAGTGGTTTTTGTGTAGTGTTATAGAAGGTTGCACCAAAAAGAAACTCTGTCTATTCACAGATTCAAATGGTCCATCTGAGGAGTGTTGGCCAGCATTCAGAACTCTCGCTGTTAAAGAGGATAGTTGACCAAAACCATCATTTCTGGTGTGGAGGGAGTTTAATCAACGCTAAGCAAAGCAAACCATGAGGGGGCAATTTGTACATGTTACAGCCATGATGTCTTCACATGTTCTAAGCCATCGTTGTACTTTCTTTGACTTGTTTCTATACATTCTGCTCCTACTTTACCTGTTACGGTCTCTTTATAACAGTTTCTATTTGCCTCAGAGATAGAATAAAATTGATTTTATCTTATGTGTGCATTCACTATAAATGCACCGAATGACCTTGCTCATGTTTCAAAAATTATGTCATTTTATGTAAATAATCATTGCCTATGATTCATTAAAGATTTATCCTTCCTTTATTTTGTCCCCTGTATTTTTTTAATCTGGATGTCCCTGGCCACTGTCTCATCAAATCTGGCCTTCTCGGCCTATCCTCTGATGACTCTAAAATGTCTATTCCACATTTTTTATTTCCCCATCTTATGTTTCTGCTTTAGTTCATTGTGAGACGAGTGTATGTTATGCATCCCAGGTTGGTCTTTAAATTACCAAGCAGCCCAGGTTAGCTTCAAACCCACCACAATTTCGCCTCCATAGCTTCCCCCTGAGTCCTGGAATTATATGACACCCTCCCTCCCCAGATCCCCTTCCTAACATTTTTAATTTAGATCAATGTGTAGTGATCTCATTACTATTGTCTTACAGAGAAAAAATAATGTAATATGAATGTATGTAATTGGCCATGCCTACAGAAATTTAAGTCAACAAGTATCTACCCCCAAAAAATGACAGCTAATCAGGGAATTGGGAGAGAACGCTGTACTAACCTAGAGCAGTCATTGCACTGAAGCCTTTCTTTAAGCACATCAAAGATAACTGTGCAATGGATCCACTGAGACCCTTTGCAACATGTTCGTTTACAGAAAGGTTACCATGTGCCGTATTTTCTACCAATATTCAGTAATTTATTTTTTAAATGCCTGTCACGAAAGACATAGATGAGCTGAAAGCATTCTGAAAACCTTTCCCCAACTTTAAAATTCTGCCATTTGTTAATCATTGTGCTCATAGACAACCTCCCCGACCCAAATCTGTTGCCTGATATTTCAGGGACCTTTCATTGAATTTTGTGATCCAATTATCTTCACAGAAAAAGAAAATGTTAATAAGTTTAGAAAACCGGAAAGATGGGTGCATCAGAATTCTTCAGCGTCTGAGCAGAAACACAATCAGATCCACAACCTCACAGAGAGCATGTTTTTCTTAAGAGGCTGATGGATGAACGAGAAGTCTAAAGGAGTGTTATGAAAGTTAGTGCTTTTAAGACTAATTATCTGTAATGACAATATGTCTGTGTTCTGTGTAAATAAGAACTCAGAATGAGAAGCATCTGTCACGATGAAGTTGACACGGGGGAGTTGAGACTTACAGGGAGACTTACAAGATTTCCTTACAGGGAGTTTTCAGATAAACTTTTTGTCTGGCTAATAAAATATTCAGGTGTTTAAAATGCCTGCACTCCGAGTTGTATGGAAATAAAATCCAACGGCTGCAGATACTTTTTATGGATGAGTTATGCAGATTTAGCCTGATGAGTCTGTACAGCAGGCTCTGCATGCTTATTTGAGCCCGGCTTTCTTGTTACTTGTGAATCTTGTGAGACCCTCTGGGAGCTGAGTCTAACATCAATATCTTGATTTATTCACACCGAAAAGGAAATTAGAAGAATGCCTCTGCCATTGCTGCGATGTCCAAACCTAGGTGGGCTATGTAGTCCTGCTGCTTGAGGCTGACACCTAGTATCGCTAGATGTCACCTAGAGACATCCAGCTTCTCTTCCTACTCAGACTCAGAGCAGATGCACTCTCCACACCATGGAACCTAGCTTTCCAGAATGCGTTGGGTGATGTGGTCCAGAAGTATGAAGAAGCCAGCACCTCTGCATAAATTTTGTTCTGTGGAAGATTAAAGAAGGAAGTGGTAGCAGATGAACTTTTTCTCCCTCTACGCGCTGATGTCCTGGACAGCCTTTGGAGATGTCCCACATGGCTGGAATCAGGCTGCATTTCCAATGAAATTATGGAAATGTTCAGAAGAAGGTTAGGCCTTAAGTTACCTCCTCACTCCCTTCTACCCTCTCAACACTCTGAGACTACTGTCCTGGGGCAGGAATCACAGTTGCTTTTTTCCTTGAAATCTTTTGGCTAAGGTCCACTACATCTCTGCCTGTCCAAAGATCTACTTGATGTTTCTTCCAGTTCCTGCTAGCAATTCCAGTCCTATCACCTCAAGGTTGTCCACAATCATCTTATGTTCTACAGTGTTTTGCTTTGTTTGAGATATGGTCTCACTTTGCAGCCCTGACTGGCCTCAAACCTGCAATCCTTGGTGTTCACAAAATTCATCACATTAATAAAAATATTATAAAGTCTCTTTGGAGGTCTTCTTAATACTGAAAGATGAAAAAGGCAGTCAGACATGATTGGGTACCTGGTAAATACTTACTCTTCCAATAGTGGTGGGGAAAAAACTATTGAAATTCAAATAAATCAACATGGAGATAAGCTAAATGATCATATATCACCAACTGTAATTAAAAATTCTCTGAAAACACAGTTGAAGCCATACAGAGTGTAAAGAACAGGAATGCTTCCTGCACCAACAAGAGGAAGGGGAAGGTAGCAGGGCCAGGAACAGTCCTGCTCTAGTTGGGCTCTAGGGAGTAAAAAATAATTCATTTTGGGCACAACTAAAAGAAAACACACCAAACAAGATATTTTCTCTGTGACAGCTTAAAAAAGTGAGCTTTTTTTTTAATAATATTCTTAATTTAAAGGCTACTTTAAATGTCATAAAACACATTCTGAGGCAAAATCAAAGAGACTGCTCCACAAATAAACTCTATTTTACATCATTCACAGTCAACATGTTCCAGGAAGGTGCTAAGTGCCAGAAATGGTTTTGAAAAATGTTGCTACTTTCCACAAAAAAAAACAAGAATTCTGAAATATAATGGGCTCTTTTACAACTCTGCAATAGCATGGGAATAGCTCTAGATTTTGAATGACACAGAGGGCTATTTTGACAAAATACCTAGAAAACTTCCTTAAAAGGCATTATACCTCTTTATTATACAAAACATTTCCAAATTTGCTGTCTGTCTATGATGACAAGAAGCTGTCAGGATACGAAGATGACTCAAAAAAGCAAATACTTCAATTATTTCCTCCAGAATAAAGCTGCCGTATTAATAATGAATAAGAGATTGTCACTTCTTTATTTTTATTTCATCATTTATTTATTTATTTATTTATTTATTTATTTATTTATTTATTTATTTTTGGTTTTGCAAGACAGGGTTTCTCTGTGTTGCTTTGGAACCTGTCCTGGAACTAGCTCTTATAGACCAGGCTGACCTCAAACTCACAGAGATCCGCCTGCCTCTGCCTCCAGAGTGTTTGGGAGTAAAGGTGTGCGCCACCACTGCCTGGCTGAGATTGTCAACTCTTAAAGGAAATGTACCAAGGGAGAATATTTCAGAAAATGTATGTTTGGTATTAATTCCAGCATTATACAAACATGAAGTTGAGAATGATGTATGGCACCTGTGGTGACCCTTCTGTTCACAATTTAAAATTGAAAAATAAAAATTTCAAATCTATTTTTAAGATTTTAACTGGTGGAACTTCGCTAAGTTTGGACCCAATCTGTAAAAATTTATAAAATGTAGAGCATTTTGACAGCTTAGCACAAATAACTGATTGACTGACAGACATGAGAGACAATGGTCTTCTGCAAGTAATTTTCACTAAAAACATTTGCATAATGCATTTAAAGTGGAAATTAAAGACCAGAGTAACCTGTAATAGGCACAACCTAAGATTCATACAGACCAGGAAATAGCACATCCTTGACATGGAAATTAGAACCTTTGCACTGTATATAAGCATCTTTTCATTGGACACAGGCAACTTCATGTGGGGAAGATGCATCCTTGCACCGGGTACCATTTTCTTTTTATTGGGCATATGCATGCTTGAACTAAACATAAACATCTTCACTCCAGGCATCCTTGCTTTAGACTTGAGCTTCCTTGGATTGGATGTAATTATTGTTGAAAGATGACCACCATGGGCAAAATAAAACTATGAAAAGAAACAAAATTTAGAACCAGAACTTAAAACCTAGAAATTTTAAACCAACATAGTTTGCTCAATTAAATAAGTAAAATATCATAACATTTCCTTATTCTTTTAAATTTTGAATTTATTTATATTTAGCATATAATTCAAGTTTATAATTTAGAATATATATGTCAATCATCATACAGAGCTATTTGACAGTGACTTACCGAATATTACACAAACAACTAAAGAAAATACAGATAAATTGGACTTCATTAGAACTATGAACATTTTGCACTATTAACAGCATGAAAAAGCAGCACAGAAAATGATAGAGGACTCTGACAAGTCAGACAGAGTAAGGGGTTAATACAATTTAAAACTCCCTATGATTTACAATACAACAGAAAACAGAGCTTCAGCTGAAATATATACAGAGTATTGCGATGAATGCAGCTCTAAAGATGTCAATAACTCAGGAAATGATGTTTGATGTTACTACTAGTTGTGGAAACACCAAGCAAAACTGCACAGAGATGCTACTTCATACAAACAAGGATGACTATTAGTTAAAAGATATAAACTGATAATGAAAGGTGTGTGTGTGTGTGAAGATGGAGGGAACCAGAGCCCTCGTGCATTGCTGGTAGAAACAAAAAAAACTGTGAAGTCACAATGGGCAAGAAAACGTGTGCTCTTGAGCACCAGCCCTTGTTCCCTAAAACATTTCCCGTAACACTGAAAATGAAACAGCTTCGTATTAACGGAGCTCTCATGTATGAGAAGGGAATTAAGTAGTAGTAAAAGGACGTATTTGTAAGGAATGAGTCACCAGCTGGAGGAAGGATGATGTGTGTAGGTTTTCAGAGTGAAGGGTGTTTATATGTCTAATAGAGTTAAAAATAAATGTGCAGATTTCTCCTTGCCACAAATGGGTGTGGTTTTGGTCTGTTCCTCGGAGACTCAAATGGGTTGCTAACTGATCTCATAGGGTCTCTGCCCTAGCCCCATTGCATTTATTTGGTGAAAATTCATTCATTCATTCACTTCTTCCATTTATACAGTACCCACAGTGCAGGACATGCATGAGGGATGGAAGTGTGCAGGCAGGAGGACAGCTGTGGTGGAACACAGGCAGCAAGAACTGAAATGAATCAGAGCAGGCAAGTCCATGAGGCAGAGGATCGAGAGGAAGCTAACCTGGTCCTTCTGACTGACCAGAAAGGCCTTCGCAGGGACATGCAGGCACGTTCTACAGGTTTTAAATGGAAACAAGTAAGACTGGCACCAAGTCTCCTTGCACAGGTTCATCCAGGGACCTTGTTCAACAGTGGACTGCAAGTCTCCTGGTGCAGCTGGAGCAGGAAGGAGCAGGAAGGAGCATGGTGGAAAAGCATCTGAGCTTAGCCTCTTACACCATTCACGCTTTGCAATTGCATCTATTAACATGCTTATAATTCCCTTTGAATCTATGTGTGATTAACACCTTAACTAGGCGCGCAATACACTTTAGTGTGATACCCCAGGATGCTCGTCCAGCACTTCCAGCCCTCCCTTCATCCAGGTTCTCCACCCCCCCCCACACACACTTACTTCTTCAACCTCTAGTAATTGTTACTCCATTGGTTGGGTTACTTTTTATTTTTAAAACACACACACACACATGCACAATCAGTGCTTTTCTTTCTATATCTGACATATTTTATTTAATCTAATGTCCTCTAGTTAGGTCCATTCATATGACAAGATTCCATCCTTCTTGTGGCTGAATAATATTCAACTACACATAGGCCCCACATTTTATCATTCACCCATAACTGGGCACCTACATGGATTCCAGATCTTAACTATTATAAACAGTGTCACACAAAACGGACACTCAAGTATCTCTTTGATATACCAATTTCGTATCTTTAGCATAAGCCCAGAAATGGTATCTGTAGTGTATATACCATATATGATGTGGTACATCTAATCTTAGTTCGTGGAAGAGCCTCCATATGTTTTTTCTATAATAACTACTAACTTATATTCCTAGCAGCAGTGTATAGGAATTCCTTCTTCCTCACCATCATTTAACATTCACTCTAATTCCTGAGGGGTAGAATCTGATAACAATTGGCTAGCATCTCTGCCTCTCCTGTAGAAAGAGTACAAGCCATCTGTCACAGTCAAGGAAAGTGCCAGCGTTTGTAGATGTGGGGATGGTGCTTCATTTTCTTCTGAGCAAGGATCCAGTATGTTCCTGGGAATAGCTTAATTTTCACACGAAACCCACCCACCACTAATAAAAATGACGAACTGCAGCCTAAACAGCCTGTGGGGACGCTCCGGACTCTCCCTGGGGAGGGCTCAGCGCTTGGCAGGCTTTCCTGGAGGTGGAGTCCGGATCAAGGCAACTCCCAGGGGGAGGGGCTTGAGATGGAGCTTTCCGCTCCATTGGCGCTCCATTGGCGCTCCATTGGCGCCCCAAGGATGAATGCCAGGGCCTGGGGTGCCGCCTCCAATCAAGCAGTACCTGTTCTCAACCACTGAGCCATCTCTCCAGCCCCATAATGACTTTCTACCGCGTGTACTACTCAGTGCTGAGGGGATGATCTCTTTTTTTAAAAAACAATTGCTTGAACACTAATAAGATGTTCCCATTTTCTTTAGGATAGAAACACTGTTGTTTTCTTATTTGACCTGTTGTCTCTTTTTTCCATGCCTTTGAATAAAATAGAAATTTGTATTTTTTTCCCAGCAAACGTCAAAGCTAGGCACAAGAATAGCAAGAACACACTTGGGGTTATCTCCGCTCTAGAATAAGGTGCTTTTCCTGACCAGAGGAATGTGCAACAAGCATCCACAGAACATCCCAGCAGACTTTCAGCCGCAAACTCATCTCTTTCATTTGCTTGTGACCAAGCTGAGGAGCAAGGTACTAACTTGCCTAGGGTAAGTTGTCTCAGGGCTCCGTCCTGACTTGGGCTGCCTCAGGAAAAGTGGTGCAGATTAATGGTTCTCAAACCTGGGTATTTATAGCAATTCCCTAGGGAACTCATTAAAACCTACATTGCACGGCCCCCCTCCTGACGCTATTCATTAATTCTACAGAGACTTTGCAGCCTTGGCAGGTTCCCAGGTGATGTAGCTGCTGTTCCCAGGAATCACACTTCAGAAACCATTGCTGAATGTGAATGGATATCACGTAAAACAGAGAACAGCGGCTCTCAGCCTTCCTGATGCTGCCCCCCTTTGATATAGTTCATCATGTGTGGTGACCCCAACCAAAGAGTATTTTCATTGCCACTTTATAGATATAATTTTGCTACTGTTTTGAATGGTAGTGTAAATACCTGAGATACAGGATCTCTGATGTGCAAACCTTGCAGGGTCCTGACCCACAGGTTGAGAACCACTGCTCTAGAATGTTCTCCATATGGCATTCTGGTACAAGGCTACAGACTGTCTCATTTTTTCTTTAAGGAGCTGGGGCTTTAGCTGTGTGTTGGAAGATAGCATGTACAAGCTATGGGTTAGATCTATAGTACAATACTGGAAACGATGTTAAATACAAGTTATTAGGTGAAAAGTATTTCATTAACATTTATGGAGAAAATTATGATGCATACTCCCAACCCAAGATAGCCAAAAGATTAAATTATATTATCTCCATGCAGTAAATTATGTTAACTGATTACTGGAAACATATATCCTTATGTCAATAAAGTATATGAACTAAATTATACTTTAAAGTAAAAAATAGTTTATTCATAAACACAAAGGACATTGACTGCTTTTGCTAATGGGAGACTTAAAAGAATGGTGGTAGTGATTAGAGGTGGTCAACAAAGTCACAGTTGAGTCAGTTCTACCCCATGCTACAGTTTTGCATTTAAAGTTGTTTATATGACATTCTTTGATTGAGTTAAAAAACAAATTTGTTTGGTCTAAAGCAGAAATATAAAATATGGTATCTTACATCTATTTAGTGTGCTATTGCAGGAAATAAACATGATAAGAGAGAAAAAAAGAAGCAAAATGGTAAAATTCCTGAAGAATTGTTAAGAGAGGAGTTGTAAATGGCATTATAAGAGGTAGATGTGTGTTTAAGGGGTGGTGACATCACTATCCCCTTACATTTGACAGACTACTCTGACTAAAAGCAACTTGTGGAGGAAAAGTTTTATTTAGCAGGTGCAGAAACCATGGAGTCACTGCTTACTGGCGCTCTCTCTCTCTCTCTCTCTCTCTCTCTCTCTCTCTCTCTCTCTCCTCTCTCTCTCTCTCTCTCTCTCTCTCTCTCTCTCTCTCTCTCTCTTCTAGCTGCCTCACAGGCTCCTGCTGAGCTAGCTTTCTTATGCAACCCTGGTGCACCTCCTCAGGGGACCGTGCTGCCCCCAGTGAGCCGGTCACTCCTAAATCAATCAATAATCAAGACAATCCCCCACAGGCCAATCTGATCCAGACAATTCTTCAGTGGAGGTTTTCCTCTCAGAAGACTCTAGGGCTGTGTCAAGTTGAGAGTGTTAACTAGGACTTCTGCAGAGTTAACAGAAGATTAAAACAACAACAACAAACAATAACCCTTAGGTTTAGAAAGCACAATGGTTCTTGGTCAAGAAAATCTGAGACAATTTATATCCATACATTTCATGGGGAAGCCACAGCTCTCCAAAGACAACTTTGGACAAAGTAAGAAAAAAGATGCTTACTCACTAAAGAATAAGCAGATTGACAACGGGGTTCCCAATACCAAGAGCAGAATCCAAATAAAGAGTGAAATCATACCTTCAGTGTTCTGAAAAACACTAACTGGTGATCTAAGATAGACACCTTTGCTCCCAACAAAGTACCAACATCTGTGGATAACATTTGTTAGGCACAAAATGAAACAAAGATGCTTTTTAGATAACAAAGGAAAAAGGCAATTCTCAAGGGAATGTTTCAAAAAGAGATGTGAACAGAGCTAACAGGGTGGTAAACTTTTGAAGCTTTAATTCACTTTCTATCTCTTCCAGCATGCTCGTGTATATTTGAACTAAGACAAGATTTGTTACCCTTCTTCCCAGTTAGCTGTACACAACACACTCGCATCTTCCACTTGTTTACTGACTCCTGTTTCCCTCACATTCTAGCCTGGCAGTATGTTCCCGGCAGTGTGAAAAGCTAATGTCACCAGCACTGCTCGAGTCTACAATTGTGCCACATCTGCTACTGTAGACAGAGTCCCACGCCCAGTGCCAAAGCCCACATCAGAGGAGACTGTAGGAGTGAGATTAAAGGAGACAGGAACAAATGGAGGGTCGTTGCCATAACACTCAAATCATTCATGCAACTCAAATCCTACAGTGTTGTCTCAGTTACACAGGGTTCTGGAAAGTTTAGAACAAGTCTGTTCTCATAGCTGCCTCTTCTCTCCGTCTCCTTCTAAAGGCAGAGCCATTTCAGCAGTAAGGAAAGCACTGGATCTCCCAACATCAACACCACCATTCTCATCTCAGATTTACCAAGTGGGTGGACTGTGTTGAGCTCTTTAAGCCTTTGGAGTGATACAGACTGGGCCACACCTTTTAGTAGCAATTCACAATTATAGTGGTGATGATGGCAGGGTGAGTCACCTAAAGAGGACCCTAGGGTGTGGTGCTCTTTGAAGACAAGAGAGTGGTCAGTGGCTGGAGAACTGACTCAGAAGTTATGAGCATTTACTTCTTGCAGAGGACCTGGATTTGGTTCCCAGGACGCCCTCCTCAACACACACTGAACAAATGTAATTTAAAAAATACTTAAAGGTGATAATTTTAAAATACCATTTCTAGGGAACATGCCTTTTCAAAATACCACGGACACCCTGGAGTGTTTTTGAAAAACATATCAATGTTAATGTCAGAACACAAGCAGAAGCATACTGATAATAAAGAGGCAGAATTAAGCTAGATAACTGTTGATTTTCATAGGACTGAGGTTAAATCTTGGGAAACATACTCAAATTAAATGAAATTAAGAATGCAAAGCCCTTAGACATAACAGGCACAAGAGAATGTTTTTAAAATCTAACTCATTAGTAAGGGGTTTGGATGTTTTGCATTTAGATGTTACAAGACCAGAAGTGGAGAATCAAGAAATTTCATAATTATTCTAGATTTGGACAGGAAAAAGAGCAGTACATTAAAACAGTGCTCTAGAAGGGCTCAGGTCCAGGGAACCATTAAATAGTGCATATTACAGGGCATTGTCTAGCCTCCCATCCTGAGCCCCTATAATCCATTCCTTTTGTCAAAACTGCTGTGGTATAAGGATTGCTCGTGCTAGGTGAAGAGTCCAAGAATAAGAATATAGAAATGTAGATTCCAGAAATAAGAATGCATAAATAAATACAAAATTATAAGCCTAGAAGAATGAGACCAGGCTGTCGGCAGCTTTCTCAGAAGCTTAAGGATTAACTATTAACAGTGGGTTACTTTGCTTTACAACCCATCTATCTGTCTACAAGACCGAAGCATCCCTCTGCAAACTGAGAATTAGCCCTAAGATACTACCGCAGCCCCCATGATCAACAATGGACAAGAGCTGAGTTAACCTTTAGAGGGTGGGATGTACCTGACTTTTCTGTTATGCATTGTCCCTGCTATGTGAAACTGACAGCAACGGGGGAGGGCGGAGCTTAGGTAAACACCATCAGGAAGTTCCAGGGAAAAACAAAGACCTAAAATACCAACATTGGCCTAATTAAAAACTCTGTTAATGAAAATTGCAAAGAAGGGCAATTTGTATCTGAGTTTTACCATGAGATTGTAAAAATTCTTTAACATGGGCTAATGCTTGTTTCTTTTTTGCTATAAAAAGGAGTTCAGAAACTGGACTTTGCCACAGCCTTACAAGCCCATCTCTGGCTGTGGTCTCAACTAGCTGATAAGCTTTTTGTGCCCCATGGAAATTTATTTTTTACATTTTAAAAAAATTTTTTCCTGGAATAAAGTTTGCTTCTGGTTTACTAGACTTTGGGGGGTCTGTCCCCATCTTTGTGCAACCCCTGCGGACCCAATATTAGGCATTTAAGCTACATTTGCAGTCCTTCATTCATTTCTACAACTCAAATCTTGATGTGGTGGTTCCTTATTCAGAAGCAAACACATACATCATATATGTACACATAGAGAAACACATGTGTATACATACATGTGCATATATCCATGTATACACACACACCCCAAACCCAATTTTCCTGTGTAGAGTTTTTTAATTTGAGAGGTATCCTGAAGGCAACACCACCTGTCAGAGGCTCCATCTTGTGAAGATCCAAACTCATTTGAAGGACAAAAGCCTCAGCAGAGGTTTCCCTAGCTTCTTAGAGGCAACTGCCTAGGAGAATGTGTTCCCAAGCTCAACACACAGAAATGGACACCACTGTGAGCCATATCTCAAGAGGACAGCTGAGCTTCCCAGTACCATCCAATAGGGACTGGCTTTATATGCATGAAAGCTGCAAAACTGATGGACTAAAAAAAGCAGCTAAGGCACTGAAGTTCCTGTAAGGAGATGTAAGAGTGAACCTCAAGCTGCGGTGGAGACCTCAGCCTATTAGAGATGATAGACTTATGGGTCAGCTACAGAGGGAAGTTGCAGGCCGGAGTGGAACTGAAATAAAGGGAGGCTATATGAACTTCAGGTGGCAGACCGGGGAAGCAAGGGATGCTCTGCCTTCGAGGCCAATCACTTCATCACAAGCTTCAGATGCTGGACTCAGAACTGCAGGATTTGGTGTTTCACTGGCTGGATTTAGTCTTAAGTCCAAAAATTTCTGGCTGCACCCCAGTCCTTCCATTTTGAAACAGAAGGTGTTTATTCTTTAACTATTTCATGTTGAAAGTATATAACTTGATTTTTATTTTACAGGTGTCCACAGGTAAGATCCTGGCTTGTATCTCAGATTAATCACAAGGACTTTGAAACTGTTGGAATTGTTAAAGACTATGAGGACTTTTGAAACTGGATTGTGTTCTACATTGTAAGAATGTGACACCTTGGGGAGAAGAGACAGAACATTGTGGTTTAAATGGATGTATTTGGATGTCAGGTTGACAATGGACAGAGTTGTGATGGTTAATCTGAAGTGTCAACTCAATGATATCTCGAGTCAGCTGGGAGATGGCCTCTGGACGTGCCTATCAGAGATCACCTTGATTATGTTATATGTTAATTGGGGTGGGAAGTCCCATCCATTCACTGTGAGTGGCACCATTCCCTAGGCCAGTATCCTGGACTGTATGAAAAGGGAAAAGCAGCCTGAGCACAAACATTTATTTCTTTTAAAATTTATTTTAAATTTTATTATTCAAAATGTTGCAGGGGCTAGAGAGATGGCTCTGCAGCTAAGAGCACTGGTTGCCCTTCAGAGGACCCAAGTCTGATTCCCCAAATCTACATAGTGGCTCACAATCATGTTGCTCTAGTCTCAGGGACTCTGGCGCCCTCTTCTGACCTCTATGAACACCAGGCAAGTACAAGGTGCACATACATTCAGGCAAACACTCATGCACATAAAATTAAAGAATAAATCTTTAAGATTAAATAAATAAAAAAGAATTTGGCTTATACTGTGAACTTGTATGTTTTTTAAAAATGTAATCAATGAAAAAGAATCAAATTTTAAATATTTAAAGACAATAAAAATATATCTTTCAAGAATAACTAAGTCCTCCCTCTTTACATAGTTGTAATTATTTTAATATATGCCTTTATTAATACACATATTTTCAAATGCATACAAATGTTTTTAAAAACATGGCAATGAGTACCCATATGCCTTGATTCAACATTTGTAAATTCTGTATGTGTGTGTATATGCATTCTTGTGTGTGTGTTCATGTGTGTGTGTGTGTGTGCATGTGTGTGCATGTGCATGTGTGTGTATGTGCATGTGAGCTGAAGCATCTCAGTCAAATGTAGTTATTACATAAACACATCCTCAAGTTGTCAATTATGAGTCTTATAAATTTAAGGACAATTTCTTCCCTAACCAAATATGATTAATACACCTCTGAAAATTCAGGATAATTATCTAATACCATCTGTCATTTATTATTTCCACATATGGGATTTTTTTCTAATTGCTCCCACATCCTGTGGTTTTAATACTTTACTCCCCGTGTCTCTGTAAACAGGAAATGAGTTCTATAGAATTAATGGAATTCATGCTATTGTTTTTGGCACACATCATCATGTATAATGCTCCACTTTGTAAAATTTCACATTTCTCAGTTGGAGTCTGCGTTCTCTCCTCCTGTTAAGGCTATAGCGAGAGAGGAGGTGACAGCCCTATCTCTCCATTGGAAAAGCACGCTTACTCTGTTTGCATTTAAGGAGACAGGGGTCAATCATACTACAGTAAAAGAAAATTTCATAGCTTTACAAGTGTAATGTTTTAAAAGTAACTTTCTTACCCTGTTTAGGCTGCCATAAGAGAATACCACCTGATAGAAATGGTATAAGTAGGTAATAACCACGCGTTTCTCACAGTTCTAGAGGCTAGCAAGTCTCAGATTAAGCTCCAAGTAGATTATCTACTAGAAGCCTCTTCCCTAGCACATAAAGGGCTGCCTTCCTATTAGATGCACAAGACAGAAGGAGCAAGGAATGTTTCTAGAATCTGTGTATGTGCATGTTATATGTGTGGGTGGCATGTGTGTGCATGGTGTATGTGCATGCATGTGGCCAGAGGTCTCTCACTGAACCTGGAATTTATCAATTCAACAAGGCTAGCTGACCAATTAAACTCCAGGAATCCATCTGTCTCTGTAGCCCAAGCACTGAGATGACAGACACACGTCAAACGCAGCTTTTAACAGGAGTGCTGAGGATATGAGCTCAGTCACACATGCAAGTATTGCAAGCCCTTCACCAACTGAGCCATTTCCTCAGGCCCTGGAATATCTCTTCTTAGGGCATTAGCCATGGCCATGAAAACTCTGCCCTTATTTCCTGATCATCACCTATAGGTCTACTTCTTAACACTGTTACCTTGAAGGGGAGCACATTAAGAATGCTATGAACTGTAGGAGAAAATGCTTGTTCTCCAAGTACCTTCAGATTTTTCAGTTTCGCAGCATAATCTAGCTAGCATCTAATAGAAGGCTAGACTGAGCAAAACTGCCACAGAAGTATACTGCCCCCGTTCGGATGCTACGGTGAACAGTTGACACTAACAATGGTGTTGAACAGATGTGAGACAGACTGGCCAGCATTCTCAACAGAAGCTAATTAAGTCTAAAAAGTTAATTAATCCTGGAAAGAATACTGAGGGGAAAGAAAAATTAATCAGTTTAATTAAGAAGATCTGAGACCCAGCTAAGCTTGTCCCACTCACTTCTTTGACAAAGAGTTCCATGCCACCAGCATCTCTGGACACAGACAAGAACGGTCTCCGTGTGTTACTGCCAATGCCATGGAGCACTCCAATGACAAACATGACTTTTAAACTAACTTTGAAAGTCTTGGTAGCTGAATATTAAATCACCAACACTAAGAAACAGACATCTTACTGAACTTCAAGTAGCTTGTATTTCAATTTATGTGTTATAGAGAACATGCATTATAAAATTTCTGTTTTACAACTGTGTGTTTGTTTTTGGTGACTTATTGTCGTATTTAATTAAGCTATTCACAGTTTGCAGAGGTCTAACTAAATCTCTCCATAGCCTCTTACCTATGTATCTCCCCAAACTATTCCTTCACTGCTACTGATCCAGAAGTAGTCTTCATGTGCTTTTAAGTTATAGAAATATGTATGAATCAATAAATTGTGGGATTTTTAGTAGGATATATAACTTGAGATATTCTTTTTTGTTGTTCTTTGGGGGTTTATTTTCCTATTATTTGTTTTGAGGCAGGGGCATAAGATGGCTTTGAACTTACTCCTTTCTTGTCCCACTCCCACATACCACCCAACCCAGCTCCAAGGTCCTCTTATCAGAACAGTGTCATAATTACCCAAAAATGTTATCATTCTTTACATTGTTTTTTCTCTGTTGCAAAGTTCATGACTGGCACCTCTATAACAAAGTAAAGATTAACAAATTTAAAGAACATAAGCTGTGCTTGACATAGGGAACTTCAGAAATAAAGTTTCAAAGATCCAGGGAATAACGTTTTCTTGAACAGTCTTTTCACTTTTGTATCATCACAAATGTAAAAACCCTTAAGGCAAACCATTGGGAGTTTGGAGTCTATTTATATTTAAACCTTAGCTTAGGGGCAATTTAACCCAACTTTATCAACATATTTTTTCCTTATAATGCAAATTTACAATGAATGAACTTTATGGCCGTGGGAATGAAACTTTAAAAACAACAGGTTGAAACAAAATTGACAACTAAGACTGAGCTGGAAAAAATAAGACTTAAAATCGGAGACGAGAGAAGAAACATAAGAAATGGCATCGCAGAACTACACGAAATTATTATAGAATATTATGAACAACTGCCAATAAACTGATAACCTAGGAGATAACAAATGGACCAATTTCTAGACATATACATCTTCTGAAGATTGAATCATAAAAGACTGGAATATCTATAGAGCAATAAAAAGTGATGAGATTGGCCAGCAACAACAAAATAATTGAATAATAGTGAATACCATAGCCGGGCAGTGGTGGCACATGCCTTTAATCCCAGCACTTGGGAGGCAGAGGCAGGCGGATCTCTGTGAGTTCAAGGCCAACCTGGTCTACAAGAGCTAGTTCCAGGACAGACTCCAAAGCTACAGAGAAACCCCATCTCAAAAAACCAAAACAACAAAAAAAAATTAGTGAATACTGATTATTCTTAAAAATTGAATGACTTAAGACTAGAATTACTCAGATATCAAAGCCAGATGAAAATGTGAGGTATTCACCAGAGAAGACTGTTCGGACATGGGCTTAAGCCAATAAAAAGTCTTTATTAGCCAGCTGGCAAATATGCTAGGTGTTTGGATCCCAGTGCAGCACTGAGCCTTTCTCAGGGTGGACTTTGAAGCACAGAAGCCGTATTCTGGGTCCACAGAGTTCCATTGACAAGAAGAGTTAGCCGGAAGCAGAACTACAGAAGCTAAAAAGCAAGGTTGGTACATTTTGAGAGTTTCCCAGAACTATGGACTTTGATGACTTAGGTCTTTGTTTTAATTTTGGCAGGTGGTGCTGTCTCCCTGCTGAGTTTTACAGCCTGAATGACTCTTCCATCAGAATCATTGGTACTAGGTTCTGGGGGAAAGGCCTAGTACAAAATGGCACCAAATAAGGAAACTTTTTTGTAGTAATAATACTAGAACGAGTCTATTATTCAGAATGTAAACTAGGTGCATAGAGGCCAATATGATGGATAAAACAAAGTTTGACCTTTGACAAAAGCAAAAATCTTTGGCAAAAGGATGAAGAAGTGGCCTAGTTTTTGGTCAAAAACTTACCCTTTAAGCATGATGACCTGAATTTGATCTGCCAGACCTCACAAAAAAAAAAGTTGAGAACTTGGGTGATAACTTACTGGGTAATTGCTGCCTTCCAAGAATGAGGACCAGATTTCTATCCCCAGTACCATATGGAAGCCAGGAATGTAACCCATGCCCGTAACCCTAAGAATAGGGTAGGTTTGATGGTTGAGTTTCCACAGTTGGCCAAATAGTTTACCTAACTAATCAATGAGCCCTGAGTTCAGTGAAAGACAGTCTCTCAAAACGATAAAGTGAAAGCAATAATGAAAGACAGTAGGCTGACCCCTGGCCACCACACACACACACACACACACACACACACGCACATTGCTTAACAAAGCACTTGTAATCCCAGCACAGGGAAGGCAAATACAGGTAGACTCCTGAGGCTCACTGGCTATCCAGTCTAGGGCATTCGGCAAGTTCTAGCACAGTGAGAAGCCCTGAACTAGAACAAAAACAAACAAATAAATAGTGGACATACATGCACACACACCCACACTCGGAAACAGGCACACACACACACACACACACACACACACAAATAATAAAACATTAACAAACTGATAAGTTCAGAATATATCAATAGATGTAGAAGGGGTATTTTATAAAATTCAATATCCTTTCATGACAAAAATTCTAAACCAATATATAGTGTGAACAAACCTCAACACAATAAATATAATGGCAAAGTAGCAGCTAACATATTTAGTAGGGAGAAAGCCAAAAGTTTGCTAAGATTTACACAAGATAAAGATGCCCATTTTGACCACTTGTATTCAGTAGAGTACTGAAAATCCTAAACAGGGTAACCAAGAAAGAGAAAAAAAAGTGTATAAAATTGTAAAGAAGGAAGTTGAACTGTCACTCTTTACAGATTGTATGATCTGGTATGATCTCATATGTAGAAAGTAGCCCCAAACTATTAAAGATAATACACAAATTCAGCAAAGCTTCAAAATACAACATTCAAACTCAGTAGGGTTGCTATACACCAATAATGAAGTACCTGAAAAATAAAGAAAACAATTTATAGTAGCTATAAAACAAAATTTATGAAAAGCCATGAGAAATTTCGTCAATGAAAACTATAAATGCACCTGAAATAAATTTTGGAGGCGACACACACACACACAAATGGGAAGTCATCCCATATTCATGGAGCCGGGCGATGGTGGCGCACGCCTTTAATCCCAGCACTCGGGAGGCAGAGGCAGGCGGATCTCTGTGAGTTCGAGACCAGCCTGGTCTACAGAGCTAGTTCCAGGACAGGCTCCAAAGCCATAGAGAAACCCTGTCTCGAAAAACCAAAAAAAAATAAAAATAAAAAAATAAAAAAAATAAAAACACCCATATTCATGGATTGCAAATATCAGTATTATTTAAATATTCACACTGCCCAAAATAACTGTAGATTCAATACAGTCTTTATCAAAATGCTAGAAACAATATTTGATGAATGAAAAAGAAAATCCTAAAATTAAATAATACCACAAAAAAATCTAAATAACCAAAGCCATCATGACCGAAAGGAACAAAGCAGAAAGCAAAATACACTACAAAACTGTAGTAATCCAATGAGCAAATTATATCACCAGGGGTGATGGCTCATGCTTCTAATCCCATCACTAGGGAGGCAGAGGCAAGCAGATGTCTGTGAGTTCAAAGCCAGCCTGATCTACATAGAGAGTTTCAGACTCATACAGGGCAACATAGAGATACCCTGGGGGTAGGAGGAATTAATGTATATACGATATTGGCATAAAAACAGGCACATAGACCAATGGAAGAGAATAGGGAACCTACAAGTACCTATAAATTGACAGAAATAATCTTCAACAAAGGTGCTAAGAACACACACTTCATTAAGTAGCTCCGGGAAAAGTGGATGCAAAAGGCTTAAGCCAAATGCACATATTTTTATAATATAAATATATTTTTATATTATGTTCATTCTTAAATAAAGTTCATTGTTGGATTGTCGATATTAGAAAGAAAAGACTTATTGGCACCTCCCGCACTATTTACAAAAATCAGCACAAAAGGGATTGAAGGTTGAAATATAAGACCTAAAACTGAAATATGTGAAATGAGACTAGAAATAATAGGGCAAATGTTCCCAGATATTGGAATGGGCAAAGATCTAATTCGATAAATAAAAAAAAAAAAACACCCCAGAAACACAAGAAGTGAAAAAAAAAAATGGATGGGTATCCAACTACAAAACTGCGGCTGAGAACAGGCAGTCTCCAGAATCGGAGAAAATATTTGCAAATAGCTGACGGTAATTAATACCCAGGATATTTAAGGAATTCGCATAAATATAATGAAGATATAAGTAAAAAAACAAGAAAGATACCTAACAATCAATTGAAATGGCCGATATAACAGTTCATTAAGGAAGATACTAAGTCAATAGGTGTGTGTAAAAATATATATGTAACTCATCCCAGTGGGAAGCGTGGTTATTATCAGAGACAAGATCAGCAGCAGAAGTGAGGATGTGGAGAGAAGGGACCCCTCGCACACGGCCGGTGTGCACCCCAATCTGGGCACCCACCATGAAGTCAGCGTGGAGCAGGTGGGGAAAAGAAAACTAGAACTGTCACGTGATCCAGCGAGCCCACCGCTGGAAATGTGTCAGCAAAGACAGGGGGGTCAGGACTGGATAGGAAAGCTGGCTGAACGTGAGCCTGGGAGCAAACTTTCCTCCACGTTCCGAATTTGTTTTCAGGACGGGGCTTGACTGGGATGCGTGAACCAAACCGCTTTCTCCTCCAGTTGTTCCCCAACTCCTCTTGGGGTCCCTCGGGAACCTTCTTGATTTACCCGGGGGCGTTCCACTAGAGAAGATCTTTAAGCCCCTTAGCGATGGTGGCTTGGCAGGGAGAGTCTCCCGGCGCCGCCTAGGTACCGGGGGCAGCGCGGCTTTAAACTCCCGCCCGGCAAGCTAGGGGTGGCCCCGGAGGCCAGCTGTCGGCAGCTGCGCAGGCGCCGTCGGTGCTTCTGGCGTCCGCTCAGCCCCGCCTGGCAGCCTAGCGCCCTCTAGCGGACGACCACGCGCAGGCGCAGTCGGTGCCCACCGGGCCACTTAACCCAGCCACCCGAGTACTACGGGTCTCGAGAGGACGCCGTGCGCAGGCGCGATCGGTGCTGTCTGGCAGCAGCTCAGCCCCGCCCACGGAGCCCAGAAGCGCCCGCTTGCTGACTCTCCCCGCGCAGGCGCAGTGGGTTGCCGCAGGCTCCCGGTCCCGGACGTCTCTCCGGTGGCTGGGGAGACACGGTTGTGTTCTTCAAGTGCTGACGGGCCGCGGCGGCGGACCCGGGGCTCTGGCGGCATCACGGAGGCGCAGGCTGTGTCCGAGGGTTCGGGGCCGGGCGCCGCCGGTCCCGGGACGGCCCCTCCGGTGACGGTACTAGTGATGCGGCAGGACGAGGCCGCGACCGATGGCGCGCTAAGGCCGGGCCCGGCGGGGAGCGAGGCGGCGGTGGATGCCGAGGACGAGGCGGGGGATGACGACGCCGACCTGCTGGACACTTCGGACCCTGCGGGCGGCGGCGAGAGTGCGGCCAGTCCCGAGGAGCTGGAGGACGAGGGTGCCGAGGGCTGCGGCGGCGGGGCGCGCAGGCGGGGCTCCAAGACCTGCACCTACGAGGGCTGCCGCGAGACCACCAGCCAGGTAGCCAAGCAGCGCAAGCCCTGGATGTGCAAGAAGCACCGCAACAAGATGTACAAGGACAAGTACAAGAAGAAGAAGAGCGATCAGGCCCAGGGCTCCGGCGGCGCCTCGGCGGCCAGCGCAGGCAATGTCAAGCTGGAGGTATGCGCCTCGGGTCCCGGGCCAGGGCAGGTGGGTGCAACTCCACTCTCTTCACAAATGCAGGGACTCCCCCACCTGCTCCCAAGGGGGCTAGGCTCATCTTCCACTCCCGGGAGGTAAGGGAGCAGACAGCGAGAACCCCAGCTGATGATGGCACTTTGGAGGTGATCTGCCCCTCTTGTCATTAACCCATTCCTACTCTCTACCGTGTGGCATCCTGCCTGTTTACTTACCCCGTCCTTGGTTGTCAGTAACTTCGGTGCCCCTATCTTTTTCTTAACCCCGCCCCCCAAAAAAGTTGGATTGTTAGTGGGGTGGTAGGTCACGAAACACTTTGGAGTTGCTTGATCTGACTCACATGGGAGAGTAAAAGCAAGTGTACACCTCAATTGGGGTTCTGCTGCTAGCGCTATGGACTTGGGCCCGTTATTCACCTCGCTCAAGTTTTGGCTATTTTGTTTGTTGGCCTTAAAACAATGCCCAATCAGTGTTTCTTCAGATTTTATTTGGGGTAGGTGAAAATTCTAATTGGTGTGCATTTCAGCTCATACTCAGCAAAAGCCACCTAAATGTTTGAGCTGTTTAAAACAAACAAACAAAAGAATCCCTGAAAAGTAGGAACACCCCCTATCACAAACATCCCTTTTGAAAGGGGAATTCTACCACTTGTGGAAGCTGGGCCTAGATGAATCAAAAGTATTTCTACCCCATGTGTCTTTGATTTTGTGGTATTAACATCCTAAACCTACCTACAGCGTGCACTTGAATGGGGTCAAGTCAGTCAGTTCGTTCTAGCATGTATTGTGCACATAAGCCAAACAGTCCTGTAAATAAGGGTAACTGGAGAGAGTTAGAGGAAGAAGTTGTCTTTGCTTTCTGTGATATTAGAATCCTCTTTTATAGTTTTGAGATGTAAAGCATGTATGTATGTATGGAAGATTTTTATAACCGAAGTTTGCTAAATATCTCATAATGAAGGGGGAAAGAGCCAGTAGATAAAAGGGCAAGACCAAAACAAAAACAAAATCCCAAATAAAGATAACACTGCTAAATTCATGTTATGCCTGGTCTCATGGAAAGCATTTTGTTTAAGTACAGCAAGTTCTTTGCATGTGCAAGGCCCTAGATCCAACTCCTAGCCCATGTCTCCCACTCTTCATTGTCATAGTGTGGTTTTATCAGGGGCAGAGCGGTTCACGTAACCTTAGCAACACTCTCTTACATAAGGAAAAGCTAAGTATTTAGATTCTTTCATATTGGGAGTAAACACTGCTTGTTTTTTGTGGGATTTGAGGGCTCAGGTAAGGTTGCTGTTGCAGCTTGCCTGTTTACTTCGCACTGGTGATTTCACACCTGTGATTTCCAGCTCTTTCTAGCTTTACTCAGAAAGCTGTATTGTCTGCTTCTGTAAGCAGTATTCTACTGTCTCCTTCACACCTAAGGGGTGTGAATCAGGTGTGACTCCAGCATCTCTTTAGCAGTAGATTGCCTCCTAACTCATTTATTTTATCCAAAAGCAGGCAGACTGTTTTGACTTAGATTGTTCTGTAGAGAGAATTTGGTTTCGCTTGGCATTCTTCTGTTATATTGAAAACAGCTGACAGGTAAGACCCTCTGCCCAAAATCTTCAATTTGAAACTTCACAGGAGACTACAGAACCCTGTCTGGAAAGCCTTCAGGGAGGGGTTTTTCTCTGAATTAATGGCCAGCACCCTGCCTGTGACTTATCAAGAGGCTTTCCTAAAGTTTCACGGAAACTGAACAAAAGGAAGAAAATCAAAGATCGTTCATTATCACTGCAAGGCCTGTTGTTATAGATTATAATACCATGTTAAATGTTCTTCATTAACCCCAGGAAAGTGCAGAGAACATACTCTCCATTGTCAAGCAAAGAACAGGATCTTTCGGGGATCGCCCTGCAAGGCCTACTCTGTTAGAACAAGTGTTAAATCAGAAAAGACTGGTAAGTGTTTTCTTGTAAAGCAGATGCAGATCTGTTCTCAGTGGGGCTGTTTTCCCTTTCTAAGACAGAAGTGGTTCACTGCCATCAGAAGGCATAGTGCTGTGCCTCTGGACACGCTGGCCATGCCCCTTCCCCAGGACTGTAGCGGAAGGAACACCCTGAGCCCTGTTTCTTCACTGACTAATGTTTGAGTGAGATGAAATTCTAAAACACTCTAAATATATGGAATCGTACTGTAATGAAATTGAGATATAATTACTGGTATTTAATAAGGGTCTCTGATGTAAAACTGATAGGAATGATCAGAAATCATTCAGGAAAGAAGCGATTGTTTGATAAATACTGGAATATTTGGATAGTAATTTTGAAGGAAAGAATTTAACTCATACTACATAAATTTTTTGGTAGACTATTAGAAATTTTTTTAAAAATTGAATTCGGATTTCATCTCAAAATTCCACAATGAGGTGTTATAATATTGAAGAATCGTGAAGCAAAGATTTGAACTTGACAATATAAAAATGTAGACAAAGGCAGTGCTGAAAATTAAAACTGCAAAGTGACATAGGAAAAATAAAAGCAATAGATATAAAAGGTTGGTCAGTATGTTTGATATTATTATAACATCCCAGCACTTGAAAGACTCAGGCCAGGGGTGTTGCCTTGAGTTCAAAGCCAGCCTGGCTATGGTGTGAGACCTGATCTCAACCAACAAAAATATGCTAATTCTATTAATAATCTCTTTTCCTTCTTTTCTCTTTAAGTCATTACTAAGAAGTCCAGAAGTTGTCCAGTTTTTACAGAAACAGCAGCAGCTATTAAATCAACAAGTTTTGGAGCAAAGACAGCAGCAGTTTCCAGGAGCACCAGTGTGAGTGGCTCACAAACTCTGATTTCTCTTACTATAATGGATGGATGGACTTTTATACTAAAGGTGATATCCTGATGTCAGGCATTGGTGGTGCACACCTGGAATCCCTGTACTTTGGAGACTGAGCCAAGAGGAGCCCAAGTTTGAGCCAGCCTGGGCTACATAGCAAGCTTCTTTCTCAAAAAGAAAAAAAAAAGAGGTAGAGAGAGGCTGTTAGCAAAAATATTTTCTTGTAAATGTGCGTGTGCATTTGGGGATAGATAAGTATTGCATTTTTGCATCTAATCCTTCCAGATTGCTATGAGTTTGAAAAAAATCACCTTTACAGTTTTTAATGTTTTTCTTCAGTTGTGCGTACTGGAGCTAATGAGGCAGTTACTTTCTGTGGAAGTTATAGTTCAGAGTAATATCAATTCATCCAGCACCATGATTCTCTCCGGAGGCATGGAACGGAGTGTTTTGGGTTGTCGTAGAGACATTAAACATAGCTAGGCTGGGGTGAGGGGCCAAGAATACTGAATGTTTTCAGGGTCTGTGATGTTCCCTTGCCATTAATGCACCTCAGCTGCAGCGATAACCTGAGGTCAGAGTGCCAAGGTCAGGTTCTCGTAATAACCGCTCTTTACAGTTCAGACAGGCGCTGTGAGAGCTGAGCGTGCTCACACCTGTGAGGAGAGTGATCGTGTAAACTACAGAGCACACAAAGCTGGCACCTTGACTGTTGTGTCTCTCTCCTCCAAGGCAGACCATCTCTTGAATTTGTCAACAGTTTAGACATCTCAGCCCACCAAGGCCAGGGCAGAATTGGTTTTCTTATATTCATTCATTCTTACGTTCTTCATAAAGGAGATCCTGAAAATAGAGGAACACTCCACATTTTGTCAGTGGTTTTCAGAACTACTTTAACTCTTATTCCTAAGTACTATTTATTAAAAGATTCGTGAATTATTTTTTTTCTTTTACTTGTTCCTAAGAAAACTTTAAAAAGGCAAAAATACCATGAGATGAAGAATGAAATGTCAAGAGTATATCCAGGAGTAGGTTAATAAATGTGCCGCAGGCTGAACTCTGCAGAAGTGTGTGGTTGGTTCCTAAGCTCCGAAATGTACATGATGCTAAGCTTACAGCTATTATAGTAAGTACTCAAGGGCTGGGGATGAGCTTAGCCTTAGAGCACTTGCCTAGCCTGTGCAAAGGCCCTCGATTCAATTCCCTGCATCACCACCACAACAAACAAATAGAGGGAAAAGGGTGTTTGTCTCCATTTTGTGCTGTATACTTGTGTACCTGAAAAAGACCATTTTGCCAAAATCATTCATTAAAGTCCTGTTGTTGACCTTTGACTTGTCTCTTGTACTTATTTCTTTAGCTTCACACTGGCTATAGAGGAATTCGTTTACTGTCTGGTACTGTTCTTACAGTAAATGGAGCTTTATTGTTTCTGTAGACTTGCAGGCCTTGCACTCAGCAAGCCCATGGGCCACACGTCCTAGGGCAGCGGTGACTTTGCCCAGCACATTGTAGTGGCTGTGTCATGTCGCAGTGCCGAAAGGGTGGATATCCCTGACAGAACTTGTCAGAAAAATAGCCCAGCTTATACTTCAGTTATAAAAATGTGACATCAATAGAGAAAATAGATCCATGTTTTAAAAATCTGGAGGTGGCTTAAATACTTGTTAAGCCCTAGAGTAGAGATCATCAAGGGCTTCAGAGTCTTTCTCTAGGATGTTAGGAATAAAGTAGATACCCATTCGTGAATTTAGGTAGGAATTAGGATAATTTCCAATACAGCTTAATTATTACCTGTCATATTGGAAATTTTTATCCCTTAAAAAAATCCATAAGGATCTTGCTTTAGAGTAGATGCTCTGCAGCTTATCCACACTCCCCCATTCTATATGCTCATGAGTTCTGACGTGACTGTAGCTTCTTCATCAACAGGCTTTTCTTTACCTGTCCCTTAGTTCAGGAAATAATGGCGTGCCAGCCTTAAGATAACCTCTGAGCATTTTGAACATTCACACTTATATATTTAGACTCCCACCTAGTTACCATAGTAACAAGCCCTAGCCTGCACAGTGAGGTCTATGGTCTAATCTCTGTTATACCGTCTGATAACCTGACACATGTCACCACTGAGGCTATGTGACATAAGCTATCCATCCCTTGCGAGGTAAGTCTGATGCCAGCCTAAGCCTAAGATGTGCAAAACCCACCCTGTAAGCCTGTCGATGCTGAACAGTTACTGAGGGGTTGGGATTGAAGGCTGAGTTTGGGGTGGTCAAGTCAATATCTGTGCTAGTGAGTAACTGATATGTAGCGAGCTGCGTGCTGTCACACCTGATGGAGATGTATAATCAACTCCTGAGATGGCTAAGGCCTGACCTATGCTATGATCACGCAATGATTATCAGCTGCCTGCATATGCGTGAACCATGGGCAGTGCCCACCTGGCAATCCAGGGTTGGCAGCCCATGCCTACTTAAGGGCTGGGAGAGGTTTGCCCGAGGGAAAAGAGAGAGAGAGGAGAAAAGAACAGAGAGAGGTTTGCCCGAAAAAAAAGAGAGAGAGGTTTGTCCGGGGAAAAGAAAGAATT
Organism: Neodon shergylaensis; assembly: GCA_025134845.1. NCBI lineage: Eukaryota > Metazoa > Chordata > Mammalia > Rodentia > Cricetidae > Neodon > Neodon shergylaensis. The sequence goes on from JABTXL010012463.1 coordinate 3,419,039, forward strand.
GTAAAAGGTCCTGGAATAAACTGCAGTGAATGATGGTGGCGCACACCTTTAATCCCAGCACTCGGGAGGCAGAGGCAGGCGGATCTCTCTGAGTTCGAGACCAGCCTGGTCTACAGAGCTAGTTCCAGGACAGGCTCCAAAGCCACAGAGAAACCCTGTCTCGAAAAACCAAAAAAAAAAAAAAAAAAACTGCAGTGAGAAGAGCTCCGGTGGTCGCGTCATTCCTTGCTGGACGAGGTGGGACGCGACACTGATACACTTAGCTGTTAGGGTTATTTTTCACCGGATAACAAATTTTAAAATTGGTGAACTTCATCTGAGAAGGCAGTGAAGACTACATAGTAAGCTCTTACCCTGCAGGAAGTAGATGTGACGATGGATGGATGGAAGACACTGGACGTTTCAAGAAAAGAGAAATGCACCCAGCCCCCATGATTTAAAAATAATGCAATTTCCTCCAGCATCTCCAGAATCAGCCCTTGGCATTGGCACAGAGGGACTGATTTCAGACTTGTGGTTTTCAGAACTCTGAAATAATACTGTCTTGTGATACTTTTTTTTTTAACAGCAGCAAGAAGGGAGGGCTTAACTCATTAGGCCCCATGAACGGCTTACCTAGAAATGCTAGGTTTGGGTTTTTTGTTTGTTTCTGATAGGATATTAGCTTGAATACTAAGCCACTAAAACCACAAGTGAAGATACTTTTAGCTGTAAGAGTGTGGATTACTGAGTTTAAAAGGCACCCCAGTGTTCTAAAACAGACAGCACTGATTGTACATTGTGCAGCCTTTGCCCCTTACCAAGGCTTTCTGAACCCCAACCAGCTCGCAGTGGTAAAACTTAGAACCAGTAGGACAATTTGGGCAGGGGAAACAAAAGCAGCTCGCAAACACTTCAAGTCATCCACAACTGTACAAGCTTCTCTTAGAAAACATTTTAATCAATTAGACATATTTCACGGCATATGAAAAATAAATGATTCTGAGTGACAGTTTCCTTACACATCCAGGTGTTTGACACATCACCTGCTAACGCTCTTACTATATACACGTTCCTTGACTAACATGCACTATGCTGAGTCGCTAAGGTAGGATGCTCAACTGACGATGTGGATTAGGTTCACGTTTTACTTCCAATACTTCCATCATGCAAAGGTTTATTTAGTTGTGGCCTGGCGCTGAGCTGGGGAGAGGCTGTCAACCACCCCTAATTTCTGCAAAGTATCCTTAAAATTACACATAAAATGCTGATTACTTCAAGATTTAAAAAAAAAGTGCCGCCAAAGTTTTTACAGCATGAAGTCTTAAAATCCCATTTTCCTAGTAGGATAGCTTATGATTAAGCATCTTAAGGAACCACGGATCACATACATAGAATTGTTATCTAAAGTCGGAAGGAAAAAAAATGAGCCCAACATGTATTTACAGCATTGTCTACCATGAACCACCAGATGTGTATAGCATTTTCAGGACAGAAAGCAAGGCTGCTGGATCAAAGGCATCTCTTGGTGGTCTGTTCTATACTCATTTGAATTTATCTTTAACATATGTGAGGGTTACCCACCCTTGTACAGTTTAGCTGCTGAACCCTAGCAGCTAAGAAGATGTGGAATGCATGGAATATTTTGCTTTACTAAATATATACATGAAATATCTGGAACACATTCAGAATTAAGCAGGAGCTTGACATCCAGTAGGCAATGTTTATAAAATGCTTCTGCTACTGTTCCTTCTGTTGTCATGGGGATAACTCCATCCTTAGAAGACAATGAAAAGAGGATTCTAAATGCTAGTGAGGTTGCCACCTTTGCTGGCTATGCAACAGAATACCCAAATTGTTGCTAAAAAGGCAGCTCTTAACATTATCACCTGGCTGAAACAAACTAACCATGTCTTATTTTTGTTAAGGCTCACACAAATACTGACTCCAGGGTGATAAGCATCCAGCCTCTTGTGGGCAGACCAGACTGGTGCAGTTCTCCATTGCATGACCCTGCCCAGGACAACTGGACCCAGGTTTGCAGTGTGTAGAGACCTGGCCTGCCCACTGTCCTCTTTATCCTGTAAGACAACACTGCGCAGCATATTTTTGCTTGACTGCGTGTCAAATGGTCAAAGGAGTCTGAAGTCAAGTATTTTATATTATGATATTTTAGATCCCTTAGCAGCCAAAGGGGGGGGGGACAGATTAAAATGTGACTATGTTATATAAGCAGAGGGCTAACATCTCTTTAATGCTAAATTCTCGAGTGGTATATATGCACCTATGTCACAATTCCTTTCTCAAAGAAATCAGGCACACTTAGATATTTTGTCTGCTTTCTTAATACGGCAAGGAAATCAAGTGGTTTGTTTCATCTTTTAAATTTTGTTTTTAAGCTTCTATTTCTGTTTTGAGACAGACTGTCCCGGAACTCATTGTGTAGTCCAGGCTGCACTGACTTCACAGAGATCCACCTGCCTCTGCCTCCCCAGTGTGCCTCCACCACATCTGGAAGCTTCTACCTCTGAACAGTGCAGTAAAGCTACATTATCGCCAGAGGATGTTTAACCACTGTGGAAGAGAGCAGAAGGACTGCTGGAAATCTGGGACAAATACTTTGTGGCCTTGCGTGGCTACTCAGAGAAGATCTGCCATAGCAATAATTTTTCCAAAAAAGAAGCTGGGAGAACTATCAGAAATATAGAGATGCAAGGAGGTGGGGTGGCGAGGACTAAGAGTGGCACTTCCGCAAAGATAAATTACATAATTGCTCTGAAAAGACATAAAATTTCAATAGAGTAATCATTAAGAACTTGATTACGTTTTTTTTTTCCAAGCCCAAGAAAATTTGCATGTGTGGATTTTAAAAGTTCTGAGACCCAGTGTCTGGGCAAATGACTCACTGTTAGATATGTGGCTCCCTGGAGGTGGGGCCTGCCTCTGATGTACATTTGATTCCGCAGCACCTGACATTGTACCTGGTACACACAAATGCACGAGGCAGACTGAATGAATCAATGAGCTTGGGTCTTTCCACACTCTAAGGGGGCTCCCAGGCTTTAATGCGAGACATAAATGATATGTATATATCATACATATTTATGATATATATATATGATAGGTTTTATAGATACAGTTAGGCATTGTGAGTATAACTTGTCACATCCTATCTTAAATACAATTGGATGGGAACAACAAATGCATGTGCACTGATGCTAGGTAGAACGAATTAAACGAAGGAAACTCAGATTACAGAAGCTCTGTCCTTCAGAAGCACAAACGCCATCTTAAGGAATGTGCTTCCCAAAGGGCATGAAGTAAACTTACAAGCAATGCGGTGATCATCGAGAGGCACATGCCATGAAATCGGAAGGAAATTTCCCTTTATCATCCAAAGACGGAAATAGCAGACTTTAAGGATACATGCACAGTGCCATATGCGTGTATATACACATTTCTAAAGATGCTCTGTTATTCGCTACCGCTGTCTCCTCAAAAATGTAGGCCAGATGAAGCATCCCCACTGCACTTGGGAAGTTATATCCAGGTGTTTCATAGCTGTAGGAGAGGCTGCCAGGTGTAACCAGCCAACACACGTGCCAGGCTAAGTACTATATAAACATGACCCAGAGGTGCTTCTACATTGCCTCCAAGGCTTTGCTGTTGTTTTAATCACTATAACTAATTGATATTTGTCACAGGATGCAAGATGTGGCAAAGGGGTGCCCTGCCTTGGAGGCTTCAGTCTGCGCATGCTGGACAGTGCAAGTGGCCACACGATGCTCCTCCCACCTTCTAGTCTACAGCTTTGTCTCCGCACAGGTTTGCGTGCAGTGTACACAGGCAGACACAGCCATCTGCAAGGCTGCCTTGCCGAGAGAACCGGAAGCTGGAGCCTGACTAGAAGCAGGAGTCCTCTGCGCTCCTTGGGACCGAATTCTGTTCTAACACTCAGGGCCGTGGCTCCTCCGGGCTGTTTTCCCTTATCAGCCTCTTTCATTTTTAAGCAGGGGCAACACGACTCTAAGCTTCACAGTTTCTCCGTTTCCAATCACAGTTTCAATCTGTTTAAACGTACCGTTGACCTCAGCACAGAAGCCGGCTTTGCCTATTCCAACTTCAGAGATAGTTTCTGAGGTTTATCCCACAGATCACTGAGCAAGTTTGATTTTCTTTCTTGCCATTCACATTGAAAGTGAGAGCTTTTAAACTATGTGGATTTGATTGGGTTTTGCTCTAATGCTCCTAAACACTATTCTTTTTTTTTTTCCTCCTTTTCTTAATGTAAGCAGCTTTGTGTTTTCACTAGCGGGCCCGACATTCTGTACCGTGACAAGCTGATTAAAGTGGCCAATACCCTTTACATGTTGTCTCCCCTCTCACCAGAGACATGGCTTCTCATTCTAGCACCGGCCTGGAAAACACTCTTCTTCAACCACACAGTACTAGCCCTGGGTTAACTAGTAGCACAAAAAAAAAAAGATAAAAATGTGAATAGTATACATTATATGTATTTACATCTGCATCCAAAAGCTTCTGTTGGCTGCAGGAACCGCTGCCTGCATCTATTCTGTGGAAATGTAGCTGGCAACATGACTGTTAAGACACTGAAGAAATGGGGTTATGTGGGGAGCCCATCTGAGTTAAAACCTTGTCCAGCCACTGCAGTGGTCCATGAAGATGAATCTCAATCCAGCAGGGGGTGCTTGTGACATCCTGACGATGATACTCAGCTCCCCAGCCCTGAAAAGCAAGAAAAGAGCCCAGAATGAATTGTGCCTCTTGCCAGGGGTCTCCTAGTTCGAAATGACCCTCAACTCCCACCTGGATTCTGTTAACAGCTCCTTTCAAATATTTTTTTAACTTTTACTGTTTTATTTTTGTGTATGAGTGTTTTGCTTGTTTGCATAGCTATGCACTACGTATGTGCGGTGCCTATAAATGTTTACTTGTTTGCATAGCTATGCACTATGTGTATGCAGTGTCTGCGCAAGTCAGAAGAGGGTGTCAGATCCCCTGAAACTGGAGTTGCAAATGCTGTGAGCCACCATGTGGGTGCTGGGAACTGAACCCAGGTCCTCTGCAAGAGTAACCAGTGCTCTTAACCCCTGGCCGACCTCTCCAGCCCCCGCAGTGGCTTCTAAGCAGCCTCTCTCACTGCAGCCCCGCACACCTTTTCTCCACTCAGCAGTCAGAATGGCCCTTTAAAGACTGACCGGAACTGGGTGTGGCGCTTCATGCCAGTCACGCCAGCAGAAGAGGGAACGAAGCAGGAAGAGACAGAGCTCAAGGCCAGCTTGGGCAACACAGAACGACCGTGTGCCCAAACAAACAAAATAACAAGCTCTCAGGAAATGCTCCAATTTCATTTGCACCCACATCCTCCCTGCACAAGACTGCAGTCAGCCGGTCCGGTTTCCCTCCCATATCCAGGCTTGTAGCGGCCAGGGGCTTCTGAGCTTGCTTTTTCTCCACCCCTACGGCTTTCCTACACAGGAGCCAGGACCTCGTGGCCTCCGCCGGCACCTGTAACCTCTCTATTTCCCTTTATCTGATTCATTCCACTCGCGTGTGGCTTGCTGCCTGTCTTTTTCTCCCTGTACACTGGTCCCGCAAGGCAGAGGCCTATAAGTAACCAACGCCCAGACCTGGAAACGTCCCAACGCCAGGGCAGCACCTGGCCCGCCCCTGGCAGCTGCCCAATAAAAACTTGTTGATTGTCTGATGGAGAGCTATGGCCAGTAAAATCACAGCTGAAAAAAAAAAAAAACTTTAAAGATGTTCTGCTCGTTCACTTACAATGACTGACACCTGTGTTGAGTCATCTGTAAAATTTTAAACTAATCATTGCCACTTCTTATTTTGTTTAAGTCCTTGCAGGGCTAGCAGTGAATCTCAGTGCTAAAGTGATTGCCTAGCCTGTGTGAGGACCTGAGGTTTTTTTGCCTCATCGCAGGGAGGAGGGAGTAGAAAGGGGGTTGGGAAAAAGCATCTCTATGTATGCTTGTATTACAGTAATTACCTATGAGCTACCCACAGCTCATCCTCATTAAAAATCATGGACTCAGGAAAAATAACTGTCCCATTCAAGGATGGTTCACTAACGGTGAGCTACTGCCCCCTGCTGGCTCCAATGCGACAGTGTACTGGAAATTTTCCTGCTTTGAAAGATGAAAAAAGATGGCTTGTCCTCATAAAAGGTCCCTTTATGACGTTTTTCCTGGTTTTCAAGACAGAGTCTCTCTGTGTAACAGCTCTTGCTGTTCTGGAACTCGCTTTGTAGGCCAAGCTGTCCTCGAACTCGTAGAGAAATCCATCTTCCTCTGCCTCCCAAGTGCAGGGATTAAAGGTGTGTGTCACCACCACTCAGTTTAAGAATTGAAAACTGGACTGGAGGGATGGCTCAGAGGTCCTGAGTTCAATTCTTAGTCAATCACATGGCTCACAACCGTCTGTAATGAGATCTGATGCCCTCTTCTGGCCTGCAGGTGTACATGCATGCAAAACACTATACACATAATAAATAATAAAGAAAACATTTATAAAAAAAAGAATGAAAAAAAGAATTGAAAACTATATGTGCTGATCCTTACTTTTAAAGTAATTACTAAAATTATCAATATGATAAAATATAATTTGGGTATAGAAAAATAAAGACAACCCTTGGTCATAGTAACTTTTTTTTCCCATCAAGACAGGGTTTCTCTGTGTATTCTGGAACGTGTTTATGTAGAACAGGCTGTCTTCAAACTCAAAGAGATCCACCTGCCTCTGTCTTCCAAGTGCTGGGATTAAAGGCGTGCACCACCACTGCCTGGCTGTCATTTAAATGGCTAGTGAAACTTACTTTAAGGCTAGGAACATAGCTCAGTAGAGGGCACTTACCTAACTCAATCAGGAAGCCCTGGTTCCCACCCCCAGTGCTGCTTTTTAAAAAGGCAAACGGGGTCTAGAGATGTGGCTCAGTGGTTAAGAGCACTGGCTGCTCTTGCTGAGGACCTGGGTTCAATTCCCAGTACCCACATGGCAGCTCACACAACTACCTGTAACTCCAGTTTGTGGGGGTCTGGCGCCCTCTTCTGGCCTTTTTGGGCCAAGAATATTCATGAATCCCCCACCCCTAACTGAAGACAGTTGATGGCATTTACGGAGGGTAATTTTCTTTAAGGCTGTGACCCCTGAATGGTGACCTCAACTATACTATTTCCTTTGGCTGGCCCCACACCCAGGGATAATATGAGCAGCTGAAGTTGGACTAGATAGTTAAAAAAAAGGGGGGGGAGCAAGAATCAAAATTTTTAGAAGAAAAAAACCGAAGTTGTTAGCCACCTGAGCTGGCTGAGCAAATGCCACGTCCAGTCAGGAGCATTCTGCGCTTCCTGCCCCTCTTCCTCTTTACAACCCCAGAGCCAGCATCCTCACCTTCACAAAGCTCATCCGAATCGTGCACATCTTGGTCAGCTCATACACAACCTCAAAGCCGTGGTGCACTGACTGCGCGAGCAGCTGGGCGAAGAGCTGGTTGTTAAAGACCTTGAGGCTGCAGCCGCTGGGGATCTTGCAGACAGTGGCGGGGTGGAAGCCGTGCTGATAGTTGCAGTTCCGGCTCTGGACGAAGATGCTGCTGTCACTCACGCACTCCGCGTACACCTCGCCCCCAACGTAGTACAGATGCACACCTGTGGACACAAAACCCACACTCCTTCTACTCTGCTCCCTTCTCAGAGACTCCTAGCACCTCAAGGGGTGGGAGCCTCTGCAGTCAGGTCAGCTCTTACACCATCGCTGGTCACAGAGGAGAAGGTGTGTGCCCCAAATACCCACTTGTTTCCACTTTTCCTACAAAATCCCCTACAGAGTTCAACCCTGAGGGCTGCAGAGACAGCTCAGCTCTCAGCACCCAAATTGCAGCTCACAGCCATTTGCAATGAAGTGGTTCCAGAGGATCTGATGCCCTCTTCTGGCCTCTATGGGCATTGCATACACACGGTATGTACACATACATACATACAGGCAAAACACCCGTACACATACAATAAAAAAACAAATCTAATTTTTTATTTGATCTTCATGAGGGTTTTGCCTTCATGTATGTCTCTGCAGGGGTGTCAAAGCCCTGGAACTGGAGTTACAGACAAGTGTGAGCTCCGTGGGGGAGCTGGGAATTGAACCCTGGTCCTCCAGAAGAGTAGTCAGTGCTCTTACTCACTGAGCCATCTCTCCAGCCCCAAGGAAAAAAGAAATTTAAGCCCAACCCACAAGAATGGACATTCATAAAGATGAGTCTGTAGTCTCTCACTTATTACGGCTCCCACCCTTTCTGATCTCACTTCAGAAAAGCATCCGTGACCCTAGACGCAAGAGAAACACATCATGCAAAACAAAATCCCACAAAACCCTCACACCCACATCTAAACAGAAGCCCAGCTAATATCATGTAAATGCTACTGAAAATCACACACTGAACCTACTCCAGAACTTGAGTCTTACTAGCAGTTATAAATCTATTTCTTTGAAGCCCAGTGTGGCGGCACACAGCTTCAGCCCCAGCCCTCAGGAGGCAGAGGCAGGTGAGTTTGAGACCATCCTGGCCTACATAGTGTTCAGGCCAGCCAGGGCTGCACAGTGAGACCCTGACTCAGCACTAAAATATTTCTGTGAGTAGAGGCTTCATTTCGGAGGCATGTCACTCAGCCATAAAGAACACCATGTGCCCCTGAGAACAGGGACGCTCCTACCATACTTCCACACACAGTCGTGTGAAAACACAGCAACATGCAGCTTGTCTCAGTTTATATAACATTCCTGTAATTACATTTCAAAGCGACATCCTGGATAAACAGAGTGCGGCACACACGCACAATGGAATTTTATTCAGCTGTATAAAGAAAGCATGCGATTATAAAATGATGGAACTGGAGATGATCAGAAATAGGCCAGATTTAAACAAAATCCATCACCACCACCACCACTGCCGCCACAACCGGGTCGGTGTGACCGACAGTGACTGACAGTGATGGGAGTTCAGTTGTTCAGCTGAGCTCAAAGCGGTCTGTTCTGCGCTGTCCATAGCTCCAGGCATCTTGATAATAAGCCAACCTTTAAATGCTCTGCAGAAGGGAAGGCGATGGAGGCCAGGGGAAAACCAACTGCAAGCTTGCGGGGCGGGGGCTGTGTTAATGGGTGGAGATTCATTCCACCTGGCTGCAGAGGGCGAGGCAGCAGGGTTCTCTGAGCTCCGCTGTTGTCTTGGGCTCTCTCCCTTTTGTAGTGGCACCTCCCTGTGTATTCCCTGCACTTTAGAGCACAGGGGCATGCTACCCACCTCTGCCTTTTGACAGCTCCTCTTCAGTGTGGCCGTGCTATCTCTCTGCCACAGAAAAAGACAGACTACAGAGACACACTTGCTCCTTGACCCTACAGACCTGAAAGCTGCTGGGAACAGCCTGGGGGTGGGGTACTACAGGCTTAGAGGGTATTTTAACCAAATGACCTTCAAGCGTATAATCTCCCAGAATCTATTGCGTACAAACGATAAGATTTTTGTCCCCTGAGCCTGGTCTGTGTGTATTTAGGGGGTGCTTCTCGTCCATGTTAAAGCCTCATCTGCAAACCCTGCACACGTTAGCAGAGGAGAGAATGGGAAGGTGGGTCCCTAGAGGAAGAAGCAGAGCCCAAGGTGGAACATGCGAGAGCCTGCTCTGAGTATCACGTGAGGACAGAATCCGGAAGCAGGCTGGACTCTGGCTAGAAAGGGCACCATCTCCAGAAGGAGTGCTATCCACTTGGTTTCATTTGGCCCTTAAGTGTCAAGATCACCTCAGGGCAGATCTGTTCTCAGGGTTGAGCTAGCATAGAAGTCACTTGGTGGGATTGGGGGGCATTCAAACATGCTATTCACTGAGCCACGGCCTAGTGAGGGAGCAATGTGCATTTCACTACAGATTGATGCTGCCCTACGCTTTTTCCTGGGGAGCAAGGGCTGGGATCACAGGCCTGTGTCAGCTTTTGGCCGTTTGCTGTGTCTTGGCCTCGCAGCACTGACCCCATGCCAACCCTGAAGATGGTCTACTGACTTTAGAGGCGGAGACCCCAAGAGAACAGGTCCCACCCCATGCCTGGAGATCTTCCCACAGGCTATGGGGCCTTTGCTGATGTCTAACCCAGCGTTTAGAAGCAGCGATGGAGACGCTGTGTTGGTTCTCACCCTTTCCAATGTGCCTCCTGGTGTTTTCTATTGTTGAGTTTCTGTTCACATTTGAAAGAAGCCCAAGACAGAACCTATTCCTGTTATTGGAAGGGTCGGTGAAGCCGTCTACAAGCACGCTCCGGGAGGACGCCTGGAAAGTCTCTCCCACCCGGTTGTTTAGTTCATAGTAGGCAACCGAGCACCAGTGCTGGGGTTCCTCATAGCAAACTGGCCGGAAGTCTGAAAACAGAAACAAAAGAGAAGGCACGCCATCACTGTCATCTCTCGGCTCTCAAGGGCATGATTCCAAACAGGAAGCAGGGATGAACACTTTAAACCAGAAAGTTGGCTGAAGGACCAAGTCCGCCTTCCTTTGCAATCCGTCAAACACATGTGTTTGACGGAAGCTGTTTGGATCTAGCTCATTGAGTCTAAGGCCATGGTCCTTGTTAACGTCCCACAGCTAGGGCATCTGTAAATACTTTTGTTTAGAGCTGTGATATAATACAGGGCCAGGGAAAGGTAGCCATGGACAGACCGATGTACAATGCTGCCTGTCCCCGAGTAAACACTGCTAGGAGCTAGGTGGCATCCTATTGTTACAGGACTGAACTGAACCCTTGTGTCAAAAGGTGTAAGTCCACAATAACATGATTAAAAACAAACCGATAGTTTGAATATGATAACCAAATCGGAAGAGCTGAATGAATTCTAGTGAGGAAAAATATCTAAATAGACTGGCTCATATTCTCCTCCATAAAAACACAGATATCTATTGACATATGATCTAAGGATATTTCATGGAGAGCTGACTTCTCAGCATTGCTAGGGTCTGTCCACGGATGGAAGGAGGTCAAAGGGTAACCGGGTAGAATGCAGTCAGTGCAGGTGATCTGTTATAGCACAGGTGTGTGTTAGGCAACTATGTATCTTATAATTTAAATATCCTGTCCTTTAACCACTGACCCTAATACTAAGTATCAAACACATGCAGGAAATTCTCTATGCAACAAGTAATGAATGAGCAAGCATTTCAGGCTCTCCGTTGGACGCAGAGGACAGGAACAACGTGATATGAGGTGATACACGTGAACTGGGTGTATAAGGATTTGTTAAGGGAAAACATTAAACACACTCTGACACTTCTTATCTCACATCTTCTATGTTCTTTGAGAGTAAGGATAATTTTGGCTACTCTTTTAATTCTTTCGCAGCAACCTAGGGCAAGGCTTTATTTACTTGTTCACTTAGGGAGAGTTAATAAATATACATTAAATAGGGTTTATGACTAAAAGAGCAGGGCAGATTGTAACCATGGGTGCCAGCTGTTTGTGTGCAGCCTCTGTCCACTCCAGTTATTAGTAATCGCACACAATAGAGGCTCCTATATATCTTCCCTTTATGTCTCCTCTTCAACTTCAACGCCAGCTTCACAGAGGCGGAGGCACACACACCATGGAGACACACTAGAGCGTCTCTCCCTCTTGCATATGCTTTTCCAATACAGCTCGAAGCTCCTAAAACGCTACCTTCAGTCACTGTCTTGGCTTCAGAGGAGAGAGAGTGTGTACCGGCTGGTGCTGGGAGGCCTAGCTTTGCACACCGTTGAGGTCATGTGCATGGCACTGAAAGCAAAAGACGCCTGCCTTTGGGTTGTTCAAAGAGGCGAGCAAACAATAGCCTAACTTTGGTCCCACTGTGGCCTGCTCTCGGGCCAAATCTCATTGATGCCTTTAGTAAGTTAGTTATTACTGTGTATGTACAATGCGTGTGTGGAAGTCACAGGACAACTCGCGGGAGTCCATTCTCTCCTTCTACCTTTACGTAAGTTCTGGGGACGTAACTCAGGCTGGCAGGCTTACATAGCAATGCCTTTACCTGCTAAGCTATCTCGCCAGCCCTTTCTTTTAGTATCTACATTTTTAATTTTTTTATTTGTCATATATCAATATGTTAATCTTACTTCTACAGTCAGCAAAGTGGCACAGGCTTGTAACTCCAGCATTGGGGAAGCTGGAGCAAGAGAATGGTGGGTTCGGGACCAGCCTAGGCTAAAAGCAGATCACGTTTCAAAACAAACAATAATCACACGTTCTGTAAATTTCCAGGGATGCTGTTAAATTCTATTTAGTTTCTGAAAGAGGACTGGATCCCAAAATGTATGTATCTGCAGGTCTGCTCCAAAATGGGCGCTGGTCATTCTGGAGGGTGGTGGGTTAGAAGGACCACGCCCACAGATGGCTCTGTAAGCCTAAAGGCACCACAGACAGGCTAGATGCGACAACCAATCACACTTACGGACATCCACGTGGATCCCCTTTCCCACAGACTGACCTGAGTGTTGAAATGGACTGTCTGACTCGGTAGGACTTCCTGGGGAGTGTGGGTAGCTGGCGGGGCATGGAGACTGAGAAAACACGTGGCCTGGCGAGGAGGGAGGTGCAGGACAGAGGGGTTGCTGGAAGGAGTCCGGGTAGGTGGCATTGTGCGGCATGAGGGGCTCGCTGTGCAGGGAGGCGCTTCGGAACTTGGCCAGGAGGCTGAGCTGGGGGTTGTACTCGCTGTGTCTTGGTACCAGTACTGGAGGCAGAACTAGGAACAAAGAGAAGGAAAGTGGGCACTCTGAGCTTGGCCCATCAGGATGAAGTGGGATAGTGAATGGTTTTCCTTGGCCATTTGTGATGGTTTCCTCGGCCAGACCCCTCTCTACAGATTGGCTCATAGGCAACGCTGCTCGGAGGTCCCATCGCTACCCAGGAGCCTGTGGGCTCAGTCATCAGCCCCTCCTTGCCACCTGCGTCTTGAGCAGACAGTCACAATCGGGGACCAAGATCTGGAGGCTCCCATGCATGCCCACCTTGATAACAGCCTCATAGTGACTTTATGGAGATGCATGTACCTGCATCTTTCTTCAACTCTGTCAATAAAATCCTCTTTAAAAGAGGCAAAGTTAGTTCCAAACGCTTGCAACCAAACTTTAGGTGAAGTCCAGAATATTTGCTATTAGAGACCACACTGAATTATTCAGATGATCAGCCTCAATTTCAGACTTGTTGCTGTTGATGCAATATTCTATGTCCTTACCACAATGATCTAAAAGCAAGTGATCAAAAGCTATCAGGTTAAATACAAGGGATAAGCGAAGAAACGAAGTAAAAGATCAGAGGCAACATGAAAAATCTGTCAGTTAAATTTGTTCAGGTTAGTGGGTCCCTTCTGGCCTCCCTCCATCTCCCCCCAAGTACTGAGATGGAGCCCACAGGCCTCACACAGGCTAAGCAAGTGCTCTACCACTCAGCCACTCCCAGGCCCTCTTTTAACTTTAAGACAGGATCTTCATAAGTTACCCAGGTTGGCCTTCAACATATTGAGTAAAGTAGGCAGGCACTGCGCTTGTATCCTCTTGCCTCGGCCAGGAGTAGATGGGCCTGTGGGAGCCTGGGTTCCAATCGTTACAATGAACATGAGTGACAGCTGCTTACAGAGCCAACAGCCTGCTTGCCTTTCTTTCTGAACTACTCAGCAAAGAGTAACTTTCCTGTTTCCTTTCCCCCACTCCATGGGCGTGGCTTTCTCTTCTTCCTTTCCATCTCCCTCCTCTGGACAGCTGTCAAGACCCACAGGTTACCTGGCCTTGAGATTTCTTCCAAGTCCGCTCCTAAATTATTTTATTAATGAGACTAAGAACCCAAAAGAAGGAACCCCAGTTCTCCCAGTCACATGTGAGGACCAGATGGGATCCTGAAAATGCTGAGGGCAGAGCCCATAGCAACCACTTGAGGTTCTAGCGGGCTGTCAAATTAGACAGTTGTTGGTTACCCTAAGATACAAGTGCCACTGTTGTACTCTTGGGGGTATCATGCCAGGCTGCTCACTGTCGGGGTCCATAGGTTTGCAGCCGGATAGGACCACTTTTTCTCCCTGAGAAGCTTGCATAGCGCCTTCAGATACTGAGAAGCAGCCCTCAGGGGGGAAGCTTTCAGGTCAGTTCCAGCTCAGTGCCTATAAGGGAAATCACCTCATTCTATTAAATAGGTGTTAGGAATGGGTAAAAGAACCCTGTAACAAGTATTATTTAAAATTAATATTATAGGTGATTTTAAGTTAATATAATCTTAGCTCATCTTCTTAGAAATTTAAACCTAAAACCAAGGACGTAAAAAACTATCTACATACATGAAATATTCAGACTGTCATCTTAAAAGAAATCTAAACTGAAATGAGAAATGGAAACTCATTTAAATAGTATTCTTTAAAATTGGGCTTTTGAGTATCTAAAAGGAAAAGCAGGTACTTTTTTTACACGACATTTCTTTTTTTCTTTATCTATATTTTTATTGATTTTATTGAGCTATACATTTTTCTCCATTCCGCTTTTTACCTCCCCTCTCCACTTCTACCCTCTTCCGTGACCCTCATGCTCCCAATTTACCCAGGAGATCTTGTCTTTTTCACCTTCCTGTGTAGATTCATGTATGTCTCTCTTAGTGTCCTCTTTGTTGTCTAGTTTCTCTGGGGTTGTGGCCTGTAGGCTGGTTTTCCTTTGCTCTATACAACACTTCTAATGGTTACATTTTAGAACCGTGACTCAGAAAGCACTTTTGAAAGATTTATTTTCTAATTATGTGCATGCTGGGGAGGGTTTGTACAGATGATCACAGAGGGAGTTAGATCCCCTAGATCTGGAGTCACACCCAATATGGGTGCTAGGAACCAAGTTGGGGTCCTTTGCAAGAGCAGTATATGTTCTTAATAGCTGAGCATCTCTCCAGCCCCAGAAAGAATTTCTTTTTTGTGGGGCGGGGGGAGGTGGACAGGGCCGCTAAGGGGTTGCTGAGTGAAAGAGTACTATGTAGCACATATGAAGCCCTGGGTGCTATCCCAACAAAGCCATTGAAGAACAATGGCCCACCTTCCTCAAGCCCTTAATTCAGTACTGGAATCCTTCCGCAATCCCCCATGGCTGTTTCAGACTGATATGGGATGCCTTCCTCCACATACCAGAGATTAGAAAATGGAGCCCACACCCTAGATCAACTCTAATAGTTATTGGTTTCAGTCTGCTAGGGGTGGGAGGAGGGAGGATGTTTAATATGTCTTTTTGTTGTTGTTGTTTATTTGTTTTTACAGTTAATTATTATTAAGGCACTACTTAAGAACTAAGACAGATAGCCAGATAGCCCACACCTTTAATTCCAGCACTTGGGAGGCAGAGGCAGTCTAATCTCTATGAGTGAAAGTTCAAATTTGAGGAAGAATAAGAAGGAGGAGGAGGGAGGGAGGGAGGGAGGAAGGTAGGGAGGGAGGAAGGGAGGGGGAGGGAGGGAGGGAGGGAGGGAGGGAAGGAAGGAAGGAAGGAAGGAAGGAAGGAAGGAAGGAAGGAAGGAAGAAACAAACAAACAAACTAGGAAGGGCTTAGATTTCCTAAATCTGTCCAAATAAAACTGCATTTTTCAAAATCCTAGCAAGCTGACAAGCCTCTTAGTATAAGACTATCATAATTTTCTGACTGCATGATTTTGGAACATTTCTTCAGTGCCCACCCCACCCCATACAGAGGTCACTTTGTGTGGATGCTCCAATACCCAGGGAACCTGTGATGATCTCGACCTCCAAGCAAGCAGGGACTGGTGGAAGCACCCACCTGGCGTCTCCACTCGGCGGTAATGGTATGGGTTGATGCAGACCTCCTTCTGCTTGGAGCCGAAGGGGAACTCACAGCATTCCAGGGGCTTCAGCTCATGGTGGGACTGCAGGTCTGGCCAGCGCCACACGCGGCAATAGATGACATGGGGGAGCCCTTTGCGGTGGGACACCTGTAGTCGCCCATCCAGGGACCTGGGGATGGTGACACACTTGCTCGGCTGGCCCGGGCAGCTCAGCGCCCTCTCCAGCTCGTCCATGGCTCCTTTCTTCTTCTTTAGCTTCTTCACCAAAGAGTCCACGGCCTTCTCGGCCCACTTCTCCTCTTCATCTCCCTGCTTCCAGCCCAGCAGCCTCTTGACTGCCGGGCTGGTGAAGGAGAAGAGGGAGCTGATGGGAGTGCTGGGGTGCATAAGAGACCGACCTCAGGCTGCTGTGCACGGAAAGAGGTTGAGGCCTTTCAGGGCTGACAGGGCCCTGGGAGGATCAGCATCAAGCACTTGTCCATGGATGGCATAGGAACAAGCTTGCCTTTTCTTCTGGAAGCGGTGGGGACAGATTAAAATTGGAAAGTGGGCTGACTTCCTCCAAAACCCTTGGGTGGGTGGATGGTCCAATTCTGAAAGACAGGACAAGCATTCTTGAGCTATGTGAGTGGTTTTCAGAAGTGAGGAAGGATAGAAGGGACAAAGCACCCTCCCAATCAATGTTTTAACCTGGAAACTCCTTCGAGTCTTTGCTGACCCTGCCCTCCTCTTCTTTCTCCCAGCCAGATCTTGGTCACAGCCTTCCAAATCTCTACTGTCGTTTCTTTCTCTCCACTAATAGTCCACCCCAGCATGGCTGTCGCCCCAATATGACTTCTCTCCTTCACGCTCTCTCCCACACCAATTTCTTTCTTTCCTAAATACAATCCCCATCAAATCACTTTCCTGGGTAAGAAATGGCGTGGCTCCTTCAGCTATTAAATGTAGGCTGTGCCTGGGTTTCCAGGACTCCCAGCCCCTCCCTCTGCGTGTGTGCTCTTTCTTTATGTTCAAGTTGCATGAGTTATCCACCTGCATTGCAGGAAATGTATACAGGCAATTGCAAGTGAAAAGGAAGACACCGAGGTCTCCAATAACCCCATTGCGCAGATCTCACTGTATAGTATTTTGAGACAGCAGTTCTCAGAGTGCGTTCCCAGGAAGCACTGCAGCTTCCTGAGACCCCTTCCAGGTTTCCTTTCCAAATGCACAGCTCTGGAAACTAAATTCTTTTTACACACATCGGCCAAAACAACAGATTTATCGTGACAGGTAGTATGGGGAGGTGGAAATGAGAACACAGGTACCATCCATTAAACCAGCATTCAAGAGATTTGTATAGCTATACAATGCCCTCTTGGCAATCTTTCAGACATGGCATTTAATTTTAAAATGCCTGCCTTGAGACTGGAGAGGTGGCTCAGCAGTTAAGAGCACTTGCTGCTCTTGCATGCATTTCATCCCCAGCTGCTCACAAGCAACTTTTAACTCCAAGTCCAAAGATCTGCTGCCCTCTTCTGGCTTCCTTGGGCACTACATATATGTGCACACTGGCATACACACAGGCAAAACACCCACATACACACAAACATAAAATGAAAAAATAGATTGTCTTCACAAAAGATGTATTTATATTAATAATTCAATAACTTTAAAATCAAATTTATTTTTTCTGTCTGTGTGTGTGAGACACACACACAGAGAGAGAGAGAGAGAGAGAGAGAGAGAGGTGATACGCCTACAGAGACCAGAGAACCATTTTTGAGTCACGTCTCTTCTACCACCATGTGGGATGCTCGACCTAGGTTGAACTCCCATCTTCAAACATTGCGGCAAATGCCTTTTGCCGCTGCACCCCTTTGCTGGCCTGCAAATCAGTAACTTTGCAAAAATTGTTTTACTTTCCAAAATGGAAGAAAATGTAACAGATGTAACCTGCCCCCAACACACACACACACAAAAAAAAAAATCTAACGTTTATCCATAATTTTTAAGTGGAAAGGCACCATGGACCAAGAAGTTTGAGAATTGTCTGACTGTCACAGCCTCATACAAGTAACTGAACACCAAATGACACCGGCATCACTTTTGTTTCTCTGTCCTAAATTGACTCTCCTGATGCTCCCACCAAAGGATACATTCCTTCATTCAAATTGCCTGAGCTACAACTGCATTTGCTCTTCTTAGAAATAGCCAGGGGAGAGGCACACTAACCAAAACCTTCTCCTTCCCTATTTTAGAAGCCCATTACCTCAGTCATGTGCAGTGAGGCCACTGATCACACCACTGTGGAACAAAATGACTCATTTGAGTCTCCTAGAATCAGCATAGCTCGAAAATCTCCTGCCCGTTTAACTCATTTTAAGTGCCATTTTCTCCTTTGCATCCCTGGGAGAAGGTGATGGAGCTTTCTGGGTCTCCTTACATAAATGATCTTATTTTGCAATGCAAGACCACTGCATGCTAGGCTAGTACACTCCTGCTACGTTGCACCCTAAACCCTAAAACCCTTTGGAACAAAGGTTCTCTTTGATCCCCTGCTCCTGTGGCCAGGACTAGCACCTCCAAAGAGCACCAAGACAGCCTGGTTAGGCGAAGCTGATGACACCCAGTGCAAGGAATGCAGTGCTGACAGGCGCCACCTCCTCATGAGGACCTTTTTAGGATGGTCCCGGGCAAAGTCTCCAAAGCTGTTCTCTTTCACTTGGTAGTTTGACTTACTCTCCATTTTCTTTTGAAAGGTTGACTTTGTGGCTTAATTTATAAAGTGGAGCTAAGTCACCACGTAGGAGTTATGTTTACTCCATCTAGACGGGCTGCCTTGCAGCAGCGGTCGGAGTGGTCAGGGGCTTTAAGGGGGAGATGGAGCATGACAAAGAAGAGCTAAAGATTCTGCTTAGTTTTATATGGGATTTGTTATTAGTAAGTTATGGCATAAATCTTTAAGTTCGGTGGTAAAGAAAAGCCTTTCATAAATGTGTTCAGCAGAATTCAACTAAACACACTAAAAAAAAGAAAAGAAAAGAAAAGAAAAGAAAAGAAAAGAAAAATCCTCTACTTCAAGGACAAATAACAGTTCTCTTCAGTGGAGATGGTTTGCCTTTTTGTTTTTGAACTGTGGGTTCCTACCTAATGAAATCAATTTATTGGAGCAAAGTAACTTGTATGAAACCAAAAGAAGGAAATAAACTATTGTAAGGCGGCAAACACAGAGAAGGCAAGCCCTGTGGTGTGAAGGGTAAGATGATTAAAGCCTCTCATTCTTAGGTATGTGTCTAGGAGCTGCACACATCGACAGTATAAACTTCATATTTTTTTATTACGCTTTACAATCAAAAAGCTAGAAAAGACCATATGTTTCCCCCAGACTGTCTGAAGTCTCCCTGGAGTGATTCTTGGTGACTGTCATCCTTCATTGATGAACTACGGGTCTGAATCACCTTGATGCTTCAAGTCCGACCTCAGTGCACTTCAATAATCACAGAGGTCGCACAGGACCTCCCAGAAAGATTTTAAGGCTGGGAGGCAGCTTCTATCCCAGTAAGCAGAGACCCTTGCATTATGGGAAACCATGAAGTAGTAAATAAAGAATCTCACACTGATAGACACCAAATTCATGACTGTGATCTCTTGATAGGGAAAAGGGAAAAACAGAAATTATCTGAAAGTTGAAATTTAAATTACAGGATACACAGAGGTTCAAACACTGTCCTCTCTGCTTGTCTGTGTGTCCGATGTCTTGCTACTAGGAAATGTGTTAAAAATTAATCAAGCTTAGAATCTCTTGGACACTGAGGTTCTTATCTATCTAATAGTTTGTGTTTGTCCAGGAGGAGCGGCGTGGAGTCTGTGAAGTGACTCTGTTCCCTTTCCTAGAGCATAGGAAGAACTAAGGGATCCTTGTTTATGAGGAACTGGCCGTCTCAGGAGCATCCCCCGTGCAGTTCCCTCTGCCTGTGTGAGTTCAACAGCACCAACCCGACTCCCTATAGATTTCCTCTGTTGGAGAAGCTAAATGTCACTGACCGTGGCCTCCAACCCACATGACCATCTGATGGCACCAATGTCCAGCCTGCCATACAACTGAACAGAGTGCTCCCCTGGGTCCTGAAGAAACTGCAACAGTCATTTGTACAGACTATAACAGCAAATGGAAGATAAGTAGTATTGCTCGTCGTTACAGTATCTTTACTGAGTCTAAAGAACACAGCAAACAAATGAAGCACCTTTTAGATTTGTTGCTGGAATAAGCATTCTGACATCGATGAGAAGGAAGAGAGGCGATGTCACTGCTAAACCAAAGCCAGGACAGCTCCGGAAAGGCCTCAGTTCCTGCTCTCACTGTGTGGTTCTGGCTGCTCTGGAACTTGCTATGTAGACAAGGCTGGCATCGGCCTCAAAGAGATCTGCCTACCTCTGTTTCCCGAGTGCTGGGATTAAAGGTGTGCACTACCACGCCTGGCTGGTTACTGACTTTTATTTGCACTAACCTGGCCACCTTGCAAGAGTCTGTCTTTTAACTCTGAAAAGATGGGGGTCTCAAAATCCCGAGACGGATCTGCCAGACCACTACTCCAGATCATCCCAAAGGACCATGTAAGTGGGACCCTTGAGAAACCCTTCCTCAAGGACACAGTGCAGAGACTGTCACTCCAGGGCATCACTGTTTCCTTTCAAAGGAAGTTTAAACACACCAGTTTTGAATCTCTACTCATGGCCAGAGCTGAGGAGGCGCTGAGAGCTGCTCTTGGAAACAGTTTACTGCACACATGTAGATCTCTGATCACATTTGCTGATCAAATCATTTTCACAGAGCATCTTACACAAGTTAACACAGCAGTCAGCAGTGCTTTTAGGCTGGCTGCGGTGACACACTGGGGCAGACAGGACAAGAACAAAGCGGGTGTGAGAAAGGCATAAAGACAGCGTGCACGGGGAGCATTGTTGTGGGGGACTCTTCATCACACGTGGATTCCTGCTGTGGGACCCAGGCTTTTGCTACAGCAACAGATTTGCACCCCAAAGGTAAGGGGATGAAGCAGCAAAGGGCATATCCCCCCCTGAGAAGCTGAGACAGAGCGCAGGAGACAGGCATGCAAGTCTTGGCCCGAGCTGGACTGAAACAGAAGTCAAAGGAGAAAGGATCGAGCTGAAGAAAGGAAAAATGGAAGCCCCCCCATCCCCGCAGTGGCTCGATGGCTCGGTCTGTCCCCATAAGCTGTGATTCTAAGGGGACACGCAACACAACAGGGGACTGGAAGCAGTGGAGGGAGGGGGAGCGGAGGGTGGGATAGAATGCATGAGAGAATAGTAAACAAAAGACAGACAGACAAATAAATAAGTAAAGGAAGAAGTAACAAGCCAGGGACAGCGAGGCTGTTGTCAACTCCCACTCAGACCCTCATTTGTCTCTACGAATCCTCTATTCTGAAAGCCTGCTGAATGCCCAGAAGACACGGCCCTCAGCCTTCTGGAGCTCGGACATTTGCTTGACTATTGAATGATATTGTCAAACCATGAAATACGGCGCAGAAAACACAGTGGTGTTGACAAAGGAGCCAGGGACCTGTGTGGACCTGCTGACGGCACACTGACAGCCAACAAGCCAAAGGCGTGAGCACTGAAGGCAAGACTGTCAAGGATGTGTCACAGTGGGGTGGGGGACTTTCTCAGAAAGCCTGAGAGTGGGTTTGGGGGCTGCTGGAGACATCCCAGGCTGGAGCGTGAAAGCAACTGCAGAAAACAGGCATACTTTAGGCAGGAAAAGCTGCCTGATGGCCTTAAAAAGCAAGGGAGATAAATGCCCCGACTTAAGTTTGAGTGGTCCCACTGGATACCAATGTGCAGGTGGAGTGACCAACAGAGCTGCAGAGGAAGACTTGGGGGGCTCACAGGGCAGCAACAGCAAGCAGGCAGGGTCCACGCACTGTACCTTGGGGCTTTCATAGGACCTCACACAGAGGAATGACAAAAAAAAAAAAGTTCTCTGCCTGGATCCAAGTCTGGGCCCTGCATGAGTGGCTCCCTCCTCTTTACGGCACAAGGTAGGGGAAGGCTGGGGGGAGCTAGGGACTTGGGGGGTCTGGGAAGGTTGGGGAAGCTGGGGCCTGGGAGGACTGGGGGTAGAGGAGAACTGAGGGCTGGGGGAATTGGAGAACTGGGGGGTTGGGAGGATTGGAGAACTGGAAAGGCTGGTGGGGGCTTAGCATATAAAGAAGCACCACATTCAGGCTGGCACTCAGCACTGATGAGTCTCGCATCCCTGCAACTGACTATCAAATATAAACTGCCACTCTTTCTCCTAAAACACGCAGGGCTCTCAAGTGGAAAAGAAAAACACAACACTCTTAGATATATTTTTGTGATGAGCCCGCCACTTGGCATTTGCACATGAAGCACCCTAAGAAGTCAGGAAGGGCAACAGGGCACTGTGTTCACAGAACAGCTGGAGAGAGGGGCTAGGACATACAAGAGAATCCAACCGCGTTCCTAGTCTCGGGAAAGAAAAGGAGGCTGGGGAGGAAGGGTGGAAGACCTTACATCCGCATTTTCTATTAGCTGGAAAATCTCTCCCTGCTTGGAAAAAGGCCCAGTAGAGACTAAGGTGTGCAGAAAGCCAGGGAGTGCTTTGCCCTTGGCTTCTCAAAGCACCAATTGAGCTCCCTAAGAAAATCCATCCTTGGACCTCTTCCTGAATGGACTTTTTATTAATCAATGTTGATTCTCATCCCGCCCCTCCCATGCACTTCCTGAAGGGGCGTCTGATTAGTTGCTCTGGGAGCCCACAGATCTTAATCCAGCTCTTGTTAAGACCACAGAGAAGAGGGCACAAGTCAGCAGAACAGGTAGGACGCTGACTTAGTTTGGGGATGGCCCTGGATTTGAGCTCCAGCTTGGTTAAGAGGAGGGGGAGCGGAGAGAGAGTTCAGTTAGCAAAGTGCTTGCCTAGCAAGCCAGAGACCCTACCTCAGCCCAATCCCCAGCACCTGTACAAAAGCTGGAAAAGCGGCATAAACCTGTGATCCCAATGCTGGGGGAGCAGAAACAGGAAGATCCTTGGAGCCCACTGCACAGACTAGCCGTTCTGTGATGTTCAGGTTAACTGAGAAACCGTGTCACTTTTTTTGTTTGCTTTGTTTATATTTATTTTTTTTTGTTTGTTTGTTTGTTTTTGTTTTTTGAGACAGGGTTTCTCTGTGTAACAGTCCTAGCTGTCCTGTCACTTGCTTTGTGGGCCAGGCTAACTTCAAACTCACAGAAATCTACCTGCCTCTGCCACCCAAGTGCTGGGATTAAAGGCGTGTGCCATCACCTCCCAGGAGATACCTTGTCTCAAAGAGCAATCAAGGAAGACACCTGGTGTTCGCCTGAGCTTCCACAAACATATACACACATACACATGCACACTTCCCCACACAGGCACACATACACACGGATACACAGGCACACACCCAAAAGAAAACCTGTTAAGACTAGATCTCTCAAATCCTTAAACATATATTCTATTTTCTCAAAAGTGTGGCTTCATGCTTACCTCCTTCCCAAGGTAAGACATGTGAAGGAGGCCATCGTGGGTAGCGAGCATCTTACACAGAGACAGCGCATGTCTCAAGAATGCTCACCTAGCCATAACCTAATGAAACATGACCCCGGGCGGATGGCTCAGTGGTAAAGTGCTTGCCTTGAAGGATCTGATCCCCAGAGAGCACATAAAATGTCAGCACACTGGCATACTAGTCAGCCCAGCTAAATTAGTGAGCCAGATTCAGTGAGAAGATAAGGGAGCTGGAGAGGTCGGTCAGCAGCTAAAAGCACTTGTTGCCCTTATAGAGGCTCCAGGTTCAGTTCCCAACACCTGCATAGAGGCTCAAAGCCATCTGTAACTCCAGTTCCAGGGTATCTGAGGCCCTCTTTTGGCCTCCATGGAAACTGGCCACTCACAAGGGCACTTACATACATTAAGGCAGAACATTCATACATATAAAATAAAGTGGACACGGTGTCCACATGCATATACACACGTGCGCCCCCCACGCGCGTGCGCGCACACACACACACACGAAATTTTTAGCGAAATAGCCCAAACTCAACAGAAGAATAACACAATGCCTTTAACTCATAGCAGAACCCAGACAGGGGCTCTTAACTCAGACCTGATTCAAAAGTACTTCTTGATTTACAATAGAGTGTGTTGATGGAAATTTCACAAGCAAGCGAATTTATAGCTTCACATTCTTGACAATTCAGGTCTTTGTCTTCCCCTGGTATATCCATAACT
Organism: Neodon shergylaensis; assembly: GCA_025134845.1. Taxonomy (NCBI): domain Eukaryota; kingdom Metazoa; phylum Chordata; class Mammalia; order Rodentia; family Cricetidae; genus Neodon; species Neodon shergylaensis. The sequence continues at coordinate 3,443,157 of JABTXL010012463.1, forward strand.
CTTAGCATGTTTAGGAAACATCCCACATTCTCAAGGGCAGCAAGCAGTCAGGCCAAGTATTTCTACATGAATGATCGATGAATTGCAAATTCGAGGCCCTTAGAAATCTATTTTTATTTCATTGTTTATAAACTCGTGAATAACTATTGCCCTAGAAAAAATCCTGGACCTTAGCAACCCCAAGAAGAATAAACCAGATCTTACGCAACAGAAGGTGTCTTGACTCCAAGCAAATCTAACCCATGAAAATCTGGGTTTACCACAAATATAAACTCGGGAAAGATTATTTATCTTACAAAGTGAGTCATAATGAGTGTAAAAGTATGAGTCCATCTCCCAAAACCAGTTTCCCATTCAGCTTTTTGAGAGATAAAATATCCTTCCATCCAACAAATGCTTACCTAAGTCTTTCTTTCCATACTGCCATTTGAGTTGGCAATAGACTTCCTAGGTCTTTACTGACCTTGGAGTTGACAATAGACTTCATACTTTAACTGTCAAAGCGGTATTTAATTTTTTGGTTCATATCAATGCAAGCCCATTAGAAAAATTAAGAGATCTCATTTTACTTTCAAAATATAATTTTAACCTTGAAAATACACAGCGTCCATCTTACCGCCTGGATATTGTCCTTGGGTCCTGAAGGACCATTGTCAGCAGACTGCAGAACAAATCAAATTAGTGCTGAAGACACTTTATATTATAACCGCTTTGGCCATCAAAACACCACCACCCTTACAACTCCGAGAACTTTACAACTGTTCTAGCTTTTGTGTAAGCAGACAGTATTATTTTACTGCTGGAGTCAATGAGCCCCTTGTAAAAATTGTTGCCAGCATGGCTCCCAGAATCAAGACAAGCTGTATTACTCTAAATATCAGATGATGCCCGTGCAGAGTATCTTAGTTCAAATGTGAAAGCAGATCTCTGTCATTCTTTCAGTAGATACTAAGGCTGGTTTCATGGGCAACTCAACTTTTTCCTCACTGTAGGTCGGTCCAGACAGACTGCGTTCTGTTTTGCAGTCTTGAATGTTTATGAGCAGCTGAGCTTCCCTCTAATGCAAACATGTACACTTTGCTTTCTCTTCCTACTACCCCACTTCCCTTCTCTCTGTGGTTCAGCCCTAACATGGAGGATGGTTCCACAATACAGAGGACAGAGATTTAACAAAATAAAATAAACAATTTTTTAAAATTCAGGATCTTTTTCTTTTCTTCTTCTTCTTCTTCTTTTTTTAGGTCAAAACAGAAGTCATGTAGGGGGCTGGAGAGATGGCTCAGTGGTTAAGAGCACTGACTGCTCTTCCAGAGGACCCGAGTTCAATTCCCAGCACCCACATGGCAGCTCACAACTGTCTGAAGATCCAGTTGCAGGGGATCTGACACCTTCACACCAATGCACATAAAATAAAGTTAAATAAACCATAAAAATATTTAAAAAAAAAACAGAAGTCATGTAAACACACTAAAATTTTACTTACCTTCATTTCTTTCCCACTTTGGTCTTCTGAGAAAAATAAGTACCTCAAAGAATGAGCGGCTGTTTTGCCTGGCATGATACCATCAAACGTGTTGCTGGAGCTGGAAGGATGGTTCAGCCATTCAGAGCACTTGCTTATCTTGCAGAGGGCAGCTTTATTTCCCAGCACCCACATGTCTGCTCACAACCATCTGTAACTCCAGTTCCCTAGGATCTGATGCCCTCTTCTGGTCTCTATGGGCATTACATGCATATGTTACATATACATGCATGTAGGTACACACTAATACACATTTCTTTGAAAGCAAATATATACTATTATTTATTAAAATCCCTTAAAATGATCTCTGAAGCCTTTTGAAGTAATTTATAGCACTTAATTCATTAATCCCACTGAGAACTAGGAATCATGTCTGCATTTCCTATACAGTAAAACTCCAAAGCTTTTAATATTACATTAAAATATAATCCAGACATCAGTGGTCCACTTATGGCCCTATTAAGTGGTTCCTTGTGGGGGTGGGAATCATGTTGTTGGGCTTAACTTTTATTGGTTATTTGAAATATAGGTGGCAGTGAAGAGAATCTGAGATGACTAATCTTGATTCTCAATTTGAATGGACTGAGAAGTGCTCAGGCTATCAATAAAGCACGTGTCTGGGCATGTCTGTGAGGTGGGTCCAGAGAGAACTGGCAAAGCAAGGGATGCTCACACGGAGTGGTGGCACCATTCCGTGTTAGGGCATAGATGGGATTAAAGAAGAAAAAAAGAGGAGCTCTTTAGCTGAGGCTCTGTCTCTCTGCTTCCTGAGAGCCATGATGTGAGCAGCTGTGATTAACCAGCCCTTTCTGCCTCTACGGACCAGAGCCTCAGCATCACCAGCTCTTTCTGCCTCCATGGACTGGAACTTCAGCCATCACCAGCTACTAGCCAGTCCTTCTCTATGGTTCTGTCAGGTGTTATATCACGTTGAAGAGAATTTGACTAACTCCAGATCTAGACTTCTGTGCCAGCTCAGTAATAATGGTTTTTCCTTACTGTTCTCAGCCTGTGAGTACCCACAGTCTATAACTGGCACCCAAAGGACAGCTTTCCTGACTCCCCAGACCAGAGCTGGGACGGGCACCTCCAGGCTGCCAGTTTTCTCAAGTGGATCTCTTTGGAAACAGAAGTAACAATGTAGCTAAGAGGGCACCAACTGCCATCCTACGGCTTCTGCTTGTTAAGTTCATCCTTGCCTGCTCTTCCCTGCACCCACCGCATTCCTGCCACGCAGACAACTTGCTCTTGACACTCTCACCTTCCGTAAAGAATTCCAGAAATTAAAAAGCAAAACAAAACAAAAACTAAGCAATGTACCTCCTCAAGCCAGTTTAGCACACCGAGGGGGGCGGGGTGTAAAACAGGCTGGGGATGGTTTGGTTGAGGATGGTGATAGCAGCAGTGTGTGTGTGTGTGTGTGTGTGTGTGTGTGTACTAGATAATGAGGCTTGATTGTACCACTGACTTGAAAGATTAGGCTTGAAGGGTTTCATTCTTGCCGGAGACATCCAGGGCAAAGGAGGGCCACTACTTTCCAAAAGAAGTCATGGCTGACCCGTGACCCCTTACCAGGAAGACATTCCACGAATCTAGGACATCTAGAAAGTTAGTCAGCATGAGGGAAGAAAAGTTTTCCCTATGTAGATCTGTCACCAAATGAAGTCTTGAGCTTTACACGTTAAGGAGTCCGAAGAATAGTCCTATCAGAAAACATACAAGTACTAGCATGACCTTTCGGAAAAAAAAAAATTCTGAACGGAATTTTCAGTAAACACTTTTGTCAGTTTCAGTTGAACTCATAACCGGGCAGTGACTGAACCCTGCTGTTGCTCAAAAGAACAGACTCCAGTTAGGAAAGGGCCGGGCTGCCGGTGGTGAGCTGCAATGCATTCATCTGCAGTCTTTATGCATGTGTTTCTCAGTGCAGAGAATTTCAAATGTAAATAATTTTGGCAGCCTGACACGTGTCATTAATAATTCACATCTTTTATGAAAACTGCCACTGAACAACTGTAGTTTTTTTTTCATAACAGCAAACATTGCTGCTGTGACATTAACAACTGTAGTTTTTTTTTTTTCATAACAGCAAACATTGCTGCTGTGACATTAAGCAATCTATTGCCACCCCACAAATTGAGCCATACGGTCCCATCTGTTTCTAAGTTCCATTCCAACACAGCTACTTAGGGTCAATAAAGAAATTGCTGACCAGAGGATGCAAACGTGTCTCTTACTGCACAACTTTGCAAATCATCAATGCATCGTCTACATAACCAGACAGGAATCTGACAGTGATGGGAATCCTCTCTGCACCTCATGACCCTGGTGACGATTTCAAACAATGTATGAAGTATATACACATTCTCTAAATTGCGTTATTCCGGGATTACCAGCACTAACCACTCTACTTAATCCTCAGGGAAATGTATAATTGTCCCATGCGATCACCTCAGCCAGAGACTCTGAGTCCCTTGTGCACAGAACTTTGCTTCAGGTTTGATCTTCCTCTCAACAACTAAATGTCAGTGAGTGTCTGCGAAACCCACTGCAAGGGACACCCGTCCCAAGCCAGCTCAGATATCACAGGCCTTTGTGGCATTCCCAGATGCTGTGTATCCAGCACACATTCCTATGTCAAGCTTTTTATGGGCGGTGATTATCTTACCCATTGGTAGCATTCAACCCATGTACATAATCACTGACATAATGACAACACCAACTGTTGGTGTCAAGACACAACGGATGCTCAAAAATATTAACGGCTGGTTCTGGCATATTCTTTAGGCAGGAGCCCCTTGTTTGAACACCTTTGTTGCCAGCTGCTATGATAACCCAGCTCCTCTCACCACACATGTCTCCGTTCCTAAGGAGGGAAGACAACAGTTTGTTGTTGCTGTTGTTGTTGTTGTTTTGAGTTTTGTTTCGCTTCTGAGGGGAAAGTTGGCAGCTGAAGACATCTTAGTTGTCACAACTAGGGAAGGAAGATGTCACTGGGATCTATCTACTGGCTAGAAGCCAAGGATCCTAGTAAATGTTCTATGATGCAGAGGACAGCCCCTAAACAAAAATGATCTGGATCTAACAGTCAACAGAGTTGAGCTGAGGAAGCCCTTATTCTTCAATGGCAGTTGGCTCAACCTTACTCTTATTACTGCCCCCCCCCTTAACCTAGTCTTTCCAAAATCTGTCAATTCTAATGGTCCTACTTAATTATGTCTGATATTTATTTTTGGCTGTCTTTGGGTTTAGGGGTGTTTTCAATTGGACTTTCAGAAAAACTACCCAATATATCAATACTTCACAAGAAGAAATGAAACCAGGTTTTAAAAATTCTTGCTGCTGCCGGGGAAAAGAGGCAGTCTGTGAATTCAAGGCCAGACTGGTCTACAAAGAGCATTCCAGGACAGTCAGGGCTACATAGTGAGACCTTGTCTAGAAAAAAAACGAAAAACAAAACAAAGCAAAAGTGGAGAAAGCACTTAAACATTTATTTCCCTTCCTTTCTTCCCCTCCCTCTTCCTTCCTTGTTTTCTTTTGAATCAGAGTCTTTGAGGCTGGCCTTGAACTCATAGATTTAAATGACCCTTCAGCCTCTGAGGTAACTGGAACTTGGCAGGTCCCTCCGCCCATCACCCCTAGCTCTAAATACACATTTCTTCAAGGAGGATACAAGGTGACAAATGAGCCCAAGATGCATGAGCATCACTGGGAAGACACAATCAAAACACAGAAAGGGGTGGCTTCCCCCTGTCAGAACTGCCACTACCAACAAAATGGAAAGTACCCGAATGAGCTGGGGCTCAGAGGCTTCAGCCCTGTGGGTGGGAATGGAAAACAACTTGGCTATCACAGACAAGCTTAGCTGTTGTTCACAGAGTTACCATATGACAACCGATCCTAGGTGTGCACCCTAAGTCAAAAGCAAGCACTTGGAGTTCATGGCAGGTGGATTCACAATGGCTGAGAGGTGGAAACCAATGAATGTCCATCAAGAGACGAACGGGTAAACAGAGGTGGTGCACACCCCGGAGGTATCCATTTTGCGGTCACAAGCAGGGAAGAGGCAGACTGTGCAATGTAGCTGAGCCTTGGAGACACTGCTTAGCAATGTGAAGCAGACACAAAGAATGCTAAGGAGTCAACTCATGTGGAATATCTACAGAGTCATCAAGACAGTACACAGAAAGGAGGTGACCCGAGAGGGACAGAAGGGGAATGGGAGCCACTGCTCAAAGGGCATCGAAGTTTAGTTTGAGACGAAACGTTCTGAAGATGGGCAGTGGCGACGGGTTCACTGTATGAGTATGCTTAAGGCCACCAAGTTTAAACTCAAAAATGGTTAAATGGTAAACGTATATTTTTTTTTATCATGAAAAAGAAAGAGTCCATTCCAAGTGTCAAATGATATGCTCTGTTACCCTTCAAGGGCTTTTCTCTCCCCTTCTCTGCCAGAATTAGAAATGGTTTTTAATCAATATTAATTCTTGCAAAATAACGTGTCATGGTTTCGTAGAAATCTGAATAGCCGGTGACGTAAAATGCTGAGGAATCTTCTAGATAACTGGTCCTGTGGGCTAATCTCTCTCAAAGCTGCTCTCTGAAGGACAGCCCGGCTCAGGAGCCCTGGCTCTCTGCCTGCCCTTCAGAGCCTTTCCTCCACTAAATGCAGATTCATGTAAACATATCAATTTCCTCTGAGGGCGGTGGTTTGGGGTTTAGAGCAAAGTACCGTTTTAAAAATAACATTTGCTTCAACACCGAGGGAAGGAGGAATTGCGCACTGAACTCCAGAGAGAGTCATTTTTTTTAAATGAGACCTGCTTTCTATCTCAGAACCGACTGGCAGCAACTTTATACAGCCTCAGTCAATAATGCTCAGCCTTTTCTTCTCCGTATCAGTTTGCCTTATGATGCAAACTCTAGAATTTCAACCAGGTTTGTAAAGATGGCTCTGGCAGAGGACTTAGGCTCTGTTCCCAGCATCCACCTGTCAGCTCACTGTCCATAACTCCTGTTCCAGGGGCGCCAATGCCCTCTCTTCTTGTCTCCATAGGAACTGCATGCATGTGGTGCACAGACATACATGTAGGCAAACATTCATACCCATAAAAAATAAATCTTTTTAAAATGTTTTCCAGTTAAAATAATATACTAAGAACATCCCTAAGACAACTGTATGTATTCGGGTGGGGGGGGAGGGGGCAGAAATACACATTTCTTCTTGGAGTAACTGTTGATGTTTACGGTTGCCAATAATATTTCAGAACCTCCAAAACATCATGGGAAGACCCACACAGTCTGAACTTCATTCTTTCTTAAAACTGACTCTATGGTCTCTCCTGAAATAGGACAACAGAGCTGACCACCGGAATATAATTATGGGTTCAACCCAATTTACATTACACTACACAATTAAGTATTTGAAGCTCACTTTAGCCGGGCATGCCTTTAATTCAGCACTCGGGAGGCAGAGGCATGGGGAACTTTGTGAGTTCAAGACCAGCCTGGTCTACAAGAGCTAGTTCCAAGACAGGCTCCAAAGCTACAGAGAAACCCCGTCGTGAAAAACCAAAATAAATAAATAAATAAATAAATAAATAAATAAATTTTTATTTGTTTTTACTTATATAGGTACTGCGATTATTTTAATGCTCAGTTTAATGAAGTTGTCCGGTGACCTCTAAGCCTGCTGAGCAGTAGACTGAGAGAGGAAGCGGAGATTCCCTTGCAGGGGCCGCGTACGAAGTGTGCAGCTGCTGGAAATTGGCCACCCTTTGCCAGGTGCTGAGCTGCAACACGTGCGGAGCCAGAAAGTCCCGGTCATTCATGTGCAAACCACACTGTCTTCCTTTCCCCGACCCCACATTCAGGAGGGCATCAAATCCCGATGTCTCTTGCAACTAACTGTTCCTGCATCTTCCTAATGTTTAGACCCCTCAGTGGATTCCATTCTCATCCACAGCAGCACTGCCTGCAGACCACGTGACCCTTTGCTGCGCCTTGGCAGCACAACGGGATCACCATGGTTTCTTTAGGTTGGGATTGAAAGGGCTACGTTTGCACTGATTGCCCCGCGCCCCCGATTTTTACTCTGAACTACCTACTTTACGTATTTTCTAACAAACACAGTGAAGCTGAGCGTGCACTGGTGTTTTTTAGCTTCGAAAGCTCTTCTGGCCTCCTGGCACCCTCTGCTCCTCCTTCAGGAAGCTGACTTCCTGGAAACCCTCCCCAGTGGCCTTCAGGTGGTGGCGGGGAGGCGGTGGCGGCGGCGGCAGCAGCAGCAGCACCGAGCTTCCCTCCTACCCACTGGGTTCCCACAGCATCTTCACCCTGTCTTTGTTAAAGGCTGGGAGTCTCCTCAAAGTCATCACCATGCCACCTGGCATGCGGGGTGCGAAAATCCAAGTTCAGTTTTATCCATGGCACGAACCATTGCTTCATTAAATCTCATGTAATCAGTTCAGCGTCCACCCTAAAACTTGTGGCTTTGCTAGTTTCATACAATAAATTTCTTTAAAAGGCAGACTTACATAACACATACAATTACTTTTGGGCATTTGCATTTAATACTTTATCTGCTTCAAGAGGTATTATACAGAATACTAACTTGAAAGTGAACCCTTGTAAAGGCTTAAATGGCTATAAATAGGATTTTAATGTCTTTAAACAGATGTGTATGTGTGTGTGTGTTGAGTTTCCTGGCCGCCTGAAGGGCAATGGAATCATTAATAACTCACATGAGATAGTATGTGCTTAGAATCCTAGCGCTTGGGAGTCTGAAACAGGAAGATAGCGATTTCAAGACCAGCCTGGCATCAGCGTGACGCGTTGACTCAAACAAACAATTCACTAATAAACCATGTGATGGATGCTATCCTGGGAAGCTCAGAAGTGATGGCGCACCACTGTCAGAACACCTGACCCGCTGGTGTCCGTATGGCCATCAGAAACGTGACATCACCTCAAACGGTCTTCCCTGTCCCCCTAGGCAGCCTTCCTAGTCCAACCCCTTGAATGTTCTCTTTTTGCCCACAGGTAAAATTTAAATAGTTCTTCCTTGTCTAAGGATTAGCCCTGAATCCCTGTACCCTTCTCCCCACTACAGCCCACACCCCAAGCAACTAGGGAAGATGAGGAAGGGAGATGAAGGCAGAACCTAAACTTGGGCGATCAAGGATGACCTGCGCCTCTACTAGGGCTGAGGGGCTCAAGATGAGATGTAGCTCCTAAACTCTGCGATCTTTTAGTCGTCGCAAGGAGGCCGACTAGGAGGCATCTATGGGCACAGACAAAAAGACTTTATCCAGCTGTCAGCAGAGACGCCTGGCCAAATGCCTGGAGTGGTATGTTTCAAACCTCCCTGCAGGATATTCAAACTCACACTTGAGAAAGTAGAGGTCACGGCAACAAACCATAGTGATCTCCAGAAAGAAGCAGCGAACCACACCATGCCCCTGCCTCAGAGTCCTGACATTCTCACAGGGATTTCTACAAAAATCTCTCTTCTTTTCAGACCTTCTAGTTTACTCGTATTTATATTCTCAAACCTCCAGGGGCTGAGAACTCATATACACAGCGATGACGTTCTACCCAAGAACAACAGAAAGAAACCCAGACAGACCGCAACTGGACAGGGCATTAATGAATCTCACTGTCTGCGATTATAACAATATTTGTTTATTTGTACTTTATGTGTGTGAATGTTGGCCTGCTTGTATATCTGTGCACCACATGCATGCAGTGCCCACAAAATCCAGAAGAGGGTATCAGATCCCCTGAAACTGGAGTTACTGATGAGTTTTGAGCTGCCAAGTGGATGCTGGGAATTGAAGCCAGGTCCTTGGTTAAGAGCAGCCAGAGCTCTTTACCACTGAGCCTTCTCTTCAGCCCTGTTACTATCCTTAACATTTTTCTTTATTCTTGTAATTTCACATATAGAGACAAAGGAATAAGATCACGTATGCCCTCCACTTCCCCTCCAACATGCCTCATAACATATCAGCTTTTCAACTCTGGATCTTTTTAACATAACCCACTAAACGCTGCTAGTGCTGCCCACAAGTTCATGGGTGTGGGGTCATTCACTGGAGCATGGGAATCCAGGAGTGGCCACATTCCCTAAAATGAACAATTCTCCTTCCCTCAGGAACTATCCACTGCCTGTAGCTCTTTAGTAAGGGCTGGGGCTCTGAGATCATCTACTCTATCCACGCTGGGATTTCAGTGGGCTTGACCTTGTGCACCGCAAACACCGTGAGCTCCTAAGTCCAACAGTCACGCCATTTTTAGAAAACCAGACTTTTACAGCACTCTGCCCCATCCTGCGATCTTAGATTCTCTCCATGATGGTCCCTGAGCCTTGGTGAGGTAGGGTACTGCTCAGATCTGAGCCCTCAGTCCCTTATTCTCTGCACTTTGATAATTCCTGCATCTCGACATTGACTGCTGCCCACTGCATAGATAGATAGATACATACATAGATAGATAGATAGATAGATAGATAGATAGATAGATAGATAATTGGTAGATAGATGGATGGATAGATAGATAGTAGATAGATAGATGATTTGACTGATAGATAGATAGACAGACAGACAGATGATTGATTGACTGGCTGACTGACTGATTGATTGATTGATTGATTGACTGATTGACTGACTGACAGAAATAAGGCTTCTCTGACCAGGTCCTAGCTCAGGCCTGGTCTCCACTCTGGGTCCCTGGAGTACCATCCTGGCATCTGCCTTTCTGCTCTCCTTCGCTCCTTGTGAACTTGTCTGTAGAGCCCAGCATTTTATTTATTATGTTGTTTCTTATTTTGTGGAATGTCCCCATCCCCTGCCTGGTTGGAGATGGGGTGGTGTCTCATAAGCAATTTGGATTCAGTAGTTATAGGGTAAATGAAGTTGAAAAGTATCAACACTACCCCCCACCCCACACACTGGCATGCGGAAGCTGCATCTACAAAATCCTCACATTTAAAAATCAACACAGAAAAATCTGTTGTGTTTTTTTTTTTTTTCAAAAAACCAGACCCTTTATACAGAATATTTTACCAGTGGCTTAGATATAATCAAAATAAAAAGCAACGAGACGGCCACGTCTCTGAACATTCAGGCGCCAGCTGTTCACAAACACAGCCAGCACCTGGTGGCCAGTTTGAGCAAACACGCGATTAGTCAATAGGCCATAGGGAAGCATTCATGTCCTCAGAGCTTTGTATATGACCAACGCCTGAGCCAATTCACACTCCTGAGAATGAAGCTCAGCTGCCACTAGACAACAGAGAAGGGTGACAAAAACATGTCAAGAGACAGGCTCGTGGGACCTAAAATCTTGCGCACATGGCACATTCTCTCGTGGTGCTTTTCACAGCTGCCGGTTTGGGCTCCACACTGTCTTCCCTGCCATTGCCACTCATCACTCCTGGTAGTCACTAGTCACTGGTGGTCCCCCTTACAAATACGTTCTGTGACATCCAACAGGCCAGATAGGGTTTTTTTTGTTTTTTGTTTTTTTGTTTTTTGTTTTTTCGAGACAGGGTTCCTCCCAGATAGTTATTGAGGTATTCCCTCAGCCAGTCTAAGACCCTGCTGTAACCCAGGGACCTTGTACTCTGCTAATGCCAAGCCAAACACCTAACAATCTACTTCAAGAGGCTCGCCTCCCTACCCTTTTAAGCCGCACACTGCCCCGGCTGTACAAACGTCCTAGCTTTAAAATTCCCTGCCCTTTCCCTGCTCCCCCTAAATGCCAACTCTTTCCTCTCTGAGTCTCAGCAAACAAAAAGATGAACTCATTAATTTATAATGAAGAAGTGTGAATGAGAGAGGCCAAATATCCTAGCACAAAGCAGAACATAGGTAGACTCCGTCGTCATTGTTTTCTGAAGGATGGCGCTGCGCAGGCAGACAACATTAGCTCCCGCAGTGTAAGAAACAAGGCTTCAGTGGAACATGCGTCACACATCAAGCATGCCTTAAGAAAGTTCTGCACATCTGCTCTGCACTCTCCATAGCACACGAAACACATATGCAACTCAGACCAGAACAGGCTTCGGGGGATTCAAGGCAAAAGCACTAGGCTAGAGGGAGCTAGTCTACGGATGAAGGCTGGGTTTGGAGGCAAAAGATCCCCTCTGTCTAGAAAGCCCTTTCTGAATCAGTAAGTTTAAGCCCTTGTTCCGCTAGTGTTCCTAAGGCCACCATCTCCAAACCCCCTGTGAACAGTCACCGGAACTTACGGTCTTGTAAGTGATCAGATGCTAACCACACTTCAGCCTTATCTGGTGGCACACACTTGAAAGGCTGAGGCAGGAGGATCACTGTAAATGTGAGGCCAGCCTGGGACACATGGCAAAACACTATTTAAAAAAAAAATAAATAAATAACTGCATGGAAAGGAGAAGGGGGCGTGAAGTCCCATCCCTAGCTGAGGAGATCATGATTGGCAGCTGATACACAGATTCAGAAGATGACCAGTGAGTTTTCTTTAAAGGTGTGGCCCTCCAGAGGTCCATCCACTCCAGTGGAGGCCACGCGTCCAACACAAACTGGAGATGATGGGTTAAAAAGACAAAGAGGACACAAAGTTGGGTGGGCAGAGAGGTGAGGGGGGAGGTCTGAGCGGGGTTGGGATCGAATCACATGTATAAAATTCTCAAATAACTGAGAGAGGGGGATATGGGAGAGGGAGGAGGCAGAGAGACAAAAACAGATGAGAGACAGAGAAGAGAAGAAAGCAAGGCAGAGAGAGTGAGGCAGAGAAGGAAACAGACGAAAAGAAAAAAATACAGTGAATTTGATGGAGGGGGAGGAGAGGCGAGGAGAGAGAAAATTTCATATTTAACATTTTTATTGACAACTCAAAATGATTAGAAAAACAACAGAGCTATGTAAATCGCCTTGGCATTTATCTCATGGGTTACACTCGTTCTCCTTAAACTAAATATGGGCTTCAGAACAAGGGCAGAGAAGCACAGGGCTTTCCCTGTTGCGACCTCTGAAGGGCTGCAGCTCTCGTCCTGGGTACATTTACAATCCCTCTCTCAATATCCAGGACCTCTGATTTACAGCAAACTGGATTTAAATTTTAAAATGCACACTCTCTTGGATTCGTGTGAAGTTGACTAGGAGTTAATTGGGGCTTTTCCAATTAAAAATGTACAATTAAATGTGTCTTTTAGGCCCGACATTTAAGCAGATTCCTGTTCTCCCACCGCCGTGCAGTAACTGTTTGGGTTTGCTGATCAGAACTTGGTGGATATTAAAGGCCCTTTAGCATCCAGTTCTAACAAGGCCAAAGCTCCAATCAAATACACACTAAGACATCGGCAATTTTGATGTGGCTTTGGAGAGAGGGGCCATCAGTGGATTGTGTTGGCAATTTTTCATTAAAATCATATTAGAGTTTTATATTAGTGGTTGTATTGTATTAAAACCTGGATTTTTAAAAAAAAATTACTGAATATGATATGGAAAATTGTTAATGCAGTAAGAGTTATTATGGAGTTTTCCTGACTACAACGCTTAGATACGGCATTCCTGGGGGGCAGGAGAATACATGGGGGGCACCTCAGCTACGGCATTCTTGGGGGAAAGTACATGGAGGGGGGCACGGGAGGGGGGGTGAGTTGAGCTCAGAATGCTTCCCTGTCTGGGTTGACGCTCACCACTTCAACACCGGCTTCTCGAAAGATCGACCTAGTTTATGGGTGAAGTGCTTTTATAGATTTTATTTCAGAAGGGACCACGGGTTCAATCAAGAGAGTTTTTCATTTAATTACTACTTATCGACTGAAGGCTGAGCCGAGCACTGCCGTCAGCAGTAGAGGAACAAGAAGGGTACAGGAGACATGGTCCCCTCTTGTAAGGATCACCTGAGGGGGAGAAAACAGTAAGCAAAGCAGGAGATGCAAAGGGCTCCTAGAAAGACACGCCCACCACCGCGGAGAGCCAAGAAAAGCCCCTGGAGGTAGCACAGAGTCCACAGAGGCGAAGGCATCATGAGCCTAAGCTCAAGACACTGGCAGATGAGAGGGAAGCCTAGGGATGCACGCAGAGCCGTAACTCACTCTTTGAATCTGCAGTGAGACAGGAACTCTGGAAGAGGACCACCCCCTGTGAGTCAGACAAGGGGGCCCGGGGCTCAGCTGCTACCAGGGTGAAGAGGCATCAAGATGAACACGGTTTTCACAGCCCCGATGCCATCTAATGCTGGCAATTATCTTTACATCCTAACGATCTCGGCTGGCACAGACCCGCTTTAGAGGAACATTTGCCTTTAAGGGCTAGTTCGTTGCTAGGGTGTATTTGTTCATTTTAACTCCGTCCCTGTTCTTACACAGACATTCCCCAGGTTCACATAGCACACAGTGCCTGCTCACACCGCCAAAATGCGGGATGCATGCGCGTGCTACCCTTGATTTAGGATGGAGTTCCAATTCACTAGCAATGGCCACAAAGGGAATACAAACCCACCCGTGCAGAATTACAACAATTTGAGGAGAATTCATGCTTTCAACCTACAACCAGCTCATTGCTTTACCCTGCCTACGCCCCTGCTCCTGAGTCTCTAAAAGTGCTCACAGAAATAAACAGGAGCCTGCTCTGAGCTTTTGTTGAAAATGTTAGGACTTAACATCATATGTTTTGAAAAATAAAAACCAAGAACACTTATAACCCTGACCTTCCCACCGCCAGGGCATACCCCTGGATAAGTATGATTTAGAGCGTATTAAAGCAGCCCATGATGAAACTGTTTTCTTGTAGTAGAGGGAAGGTCAGATACCATCAGCTGCCTTAATGATGCGGTGGCCATCTCTCTCCAACTGGGCAAATACAGTGTGCTCTCATTCACCAGAATTCAACTTATCTGTGAAACTGATATCAAATTGTTTTATTTATGTGAAAAAATAATTTCTTGGGTTTTTTGTTTGTTTTTCCACTCTCCCTCCAATTCGACCACACGATCAGAAAGGATACGCAAATTTACCACTCACTCAGGGCTTCAATATCTGTAAAGTTTCCTATAAAACAGAATGGAAACGCTTTTCTTCCTACATCTTAGGTTATCAGAGACGCGGTAGCTGATACTGGTGATTTGCTCATTAACTATGAAATATGTAAAATAGGAGGAAAATATTTGATAAAGAAAACACCAAGTGTCTCGTGCTTCAAAGGCCTGGCAAGTGCTTAAGGGGTTAACCTTAATTTGTCATTGTTTTTTTAGAACCCACTACTGATAAGTGAGCTAGCTGGGTCTAGACTTTGCAGGCATTCTCCTAAGCATAGCTCAAACCTGAGGGGGGGCACCCTGACAAAGCCAGCCGCTCAAGCTTAAAAGTGGGGGCTGACAGTGTCAGGACAGATCCAGCAAAGGCCGGCTTGCAGGAAGCTGCCTTTCCATGAAGGAGCCTTACCACTAGAAGCTATTTGCAGAAATATTATTTGACGCTTCGGTAGTCTTATCGTATTTTAAATGTTCCTTGTTTATAAACTACCACACCGGTTTCTTATCTGTGATGTCCTTGGATTACCAACCACAGACTTGAAAGTGAGCCAACATCGTGTGCCCCAGACTTCCTACAAGCAGAGCATTGGATCCTGGTCAGTTGCTGTAGAGTGTTTGGGCTGTATTTTTACTTCCCTTTTAAATATAGATGAACAGTTTCTAAATGCAAACCTCCTAGGGCATTCCCTCTCATTGACAGGCATGCTAGGACATGTCACGACCACAAATATTCCCGAGGAACTGCCTAGAAAGGGGCATCATTAAAGGGCCAAAGACCTTACCGCTATCCTCTTCTCTCCCTGCTAGCTAAATTTTTACAGGAAACCAGCAAGCCACCACACCGTCATTGTAAACTGGGTCCACTAAAAGTAATTCCTAGTGTTCCGTGCCGTGCATTCAACCGAATTACATACAATTTGCTTCCAAAACGAGAGCCACATCATTTGTAGGTTATTTCTCAAGATTACCAGCTCTAGCCAAGAAATACCCCAACGGAGGACCTCAAAACTATCATTTTCAATTGCCACGGTCGGAGGGAGAGAGGGAAGAGAAGGAGTAAGAAGACGTGTGGCGATTAGCCACCCATAAGAAGGCTCCCCACGCTCCTCCTCCCCATCACAAGGCCGGCGTCAGTCAGTCGCCTGCATCTGTCCCCACCTCGCCCCCTCCCGTCTGCGCAGCGCTGGCACCCAATGGTAGGCCCGGGAGAAGACAAACACAACCCAAGCGCTAGCTACAGACACTTAACATTCCTAACTTTTTTTTCTCTCTCTCACTGTGTGTGCCTCAAAGGTAAGCAGAGAAGAAAAATAATTACAGGAGTATGAAATAAGCCTTCGTGACCAAGGGCGCCCTGGAGTTTTAAAATCTCCCCCAGACTACCTTACATACACTCACACTCGCCCCTCTACTGTCCCCACCCACCAGCAAAGGGCTACTTTCCCGAGCTGGGTTCCAGGGCTCCTGTCCCTGGGTGCAGGACAGTGTGCATCCTTCTGCACTTGGCCCACGCGCATCCCGCATCCCTGCCCACGCCCCGGGCCACGCGTCTCCCGGGATGAGTCCTAGGTGCCCAGACTGCCGCGGAGCCCTCGCACACTACACACGCCACCCGTGCTCCACGGAAAGCCAAGCCCCACGCCCGAGGACCTTAGGGACCTCCCGAGTGCCCACGCTCGCTGCATGGCAGCGCTTACCTGTCCGTGCGGTGCCACGCGTCCCCCGCGCACCCGGGCTGCGCGGTAGCTGCAGGGCCCGGCCGGGCGGCGGCGGGACCGAGACAGCGGCTCCAGAGGCGTCAGTCAGGCTGGAGCCTCCTCCTCGGCCGCCCGCGTGAGTGCGCCGCGCTGGAAGGGCGCCAGGCGGCCGTGCGCGCAGCCCCAGCCAGGAGGGGCCGTGCGCCCTGGCCACGCCGCGCTCCCCGCCCCGCCGAGCTGCGCACCCGCCCGCCCTGCGCATCGCGGTTGCAGAGGGCTTTCAGGGCCAGCGGGGTCCCCAGGTCATCCCCGGAAGTGTCCTCCCCACCTGGAACCCAGGCAGCGCAGCGGAGGGAGGGGGCCGTCCCTCTGAGAGGCAGACAGGACCACCAACCGTGCATGCCAGCCGCGCTGAGTCCTAGTCCCTAGAGGCCACATTTACTGGCTGGCTGTTCCTTATCTCTGTATCCGAGGCATGACTTGCCTGGCACCGGCCCAAGAAAATCTGACTGAGCTGAGTGGCGAGTGGAGTTTCAAACCAGTCCTGTAATGGTGTGGGCTGTGATTTCTTACCCAGTGTATAATACATACTATCTAATCTTCTCAAGATAGACATCATGGGCACAAGGAGCCTTCCTGTCCAGCGGCCTGGCTGTCCCCTAGGTCGACTGCCTCTAAAATGTCATTTGGGAAGCAGCACCGGTGTGCTGAAGGCTTTTGGTTGGTTCCCCCACCAAACCATACAGGTTTTCAAAGAGACAGAGCATGGCATAGGGCCACCTCGGTCAGACCCCCTGCACACATCCTTCAAGAGGCCAAGGCACCTTGGAAATGTAAGGAAAGTTCTCAATTGAACTTCTTTTACTAATTCTAAAACCACCACTTTCTGGAACATGCTGCTTTTGCAACACCATCCAAGGGTAGCCGAAGAGGGCTTTGCTTAAAATATATCGCAGAAGTTTCAATAATGCT
Organism: Neodon shergylaensis; assembly: GCA_025134845.1. Lineage (NCBI taxonomy): Eukaryota > Metazoa > Chordata > Mammalia > Rodentia > Cricetidae > Neodon > Neodon shergylaensis. The sequence continues at coordinate 3,460,365 of JABTXL010012463.1, forward strand.
GTGACTTCTGACTGAAGGCTGGCTCATATGCCCTGCTGTAGGTGTTAGGTTTGAGATTGCTCTGGGAAAGAAGAAACCTCAGAAGTAATACTGACCAGTGGTGGGGACCAATGAAAGTCATGGGCTGGATGAGGGACGTGTTTTGTGCGCACTTTGAGGCAAGTACTTCTATTCTCTGAATTGATAACTTGTAGCCCAGCACCACCTAACCCAGAAATGATATTAAAGAAAGAACTGATCCAATCAGTTTCCCCCTTCCACGGGAACACAGAGTGTTGATGGGCTGGCTCATGCTTCTGCCATGGAGGCTGTGAATTCACAGAATTCTCGGGGGGTAGGAGTGGGCCAGACCTCTGAATATATGTACTCTGCCTTTTCTGGACATTACTCTTTTTTTTTAAGGTTTTATTTATTATGTATACAGTATTCTGTCTGAATGTATGCCTGCAGGCCAGAAGAGGGCACCAGATCTCATTACAGATGGTTGCTGGGAAGTGAACTCAGGACCTTTGGAAGAGCAGGCAGTGCTCTTAACCACTGAGCCATCTCTTCAGCCCCCTGGACATTACTCTTTAAAAAGTTAGGGAAACAAAACAGAAAAACCTGGTGAGGTTCAAGAAAGAGCGAATACCAGCCCTGGGGAAGAACACTCATGCTGGCTGATTCTTTGAACTGCCTAGTTATGAGAACTCTCATCTCTGATCCATCTTCCTCTGTCATTTTTGGATCATTTTAATAGAAACATAATTCTCTTCCACCAAAGCATTCTGGTATGGAAACATACATGAGACCAGAATGGCAGCAGTTGAGATTTGGTGGTAATTCCCTTATGATTTTGGTTAGGGATCTAAAAACCACAGCTAAAATCTCCCTTTTCTGGAAGAGTATACCTATTGGGCAGACTGAGCTCCCTGGGTTGTCAGCTCCCCTGCCCACATCTGTCACGTGTGCGGCGCTCTAGCTGGGCCCTGAAACAGCCCTCGGGTTATGTATGGAAGGCGGGGCCTCCAGCATGTGGCACTGTTGGGAAGCAGAGTGGCAGAGTTACAGAGGTTATTGGCAACGTAAAACCGAAGAGGATATAGGTGCCCCGACTCCCTTTCAGACAGTCGTGAAGCGGGCAGCCCTCTTTTGTCACATCCTCTGACCACAGAACCAAACAAGCAGGGCCAACCCCTCAGAAACCACCAGCCCAAGTAAGCCTTAGCGCTGCTCCAGTTGTCATAGTGACAGAAAGCTGGCTTACAGTCAGCACGGTCATCAGCCCAGTCTGGGCTCTGTATATCTCACACCTTGCATCCTGCCGGCTTTGGAGTGGTTCTGCTCACAGCTGTAACTGCGCCCTGCCCACCCCTCCCACTTCTCTGCATGACTTTTATGCATGGTGACCGAAAACCTAAGAGCAGTGACGATGTCAGGAAGGAAAGATTTCTTTCCCCTCCTGGCCTGAGAAGGGACAGTCTGTGGTGGCAGAAAAGCACTGTGCTGGAAGCAGCTTGGGGTGTTGAGGCTGAAGCTGGAGGCGACTGGTTTCACTGCCTTGGCAGGAAGACGAATGGCCTGGAATGCCCAGCCCTCTATGGTCCATCTGACGGCTATATCCCATTTCAAAGTCTCCTGTGCTAGGTACTTGTCTGCTGTGAAGATAAAGCACAGACACAAACCAAACTGGGGATGAAAGGGTTTATTTCATCTCAGGTTATCACGAAAGGCAGTCAGGGGAGGAACCTGGAAGCAGGAACTGAAGGAGGGGCCAGGGGAGAGCTCTACTCACTGGCCCACTCCTTACTTCCCTGAGCACCTGGTACCGAGACTATGTGGACACAAAGGGCGCCATGTGATAGAAGCGCCTATCATTCAACATCAGCACACAAGCATAGGTGTCACAGTTGGGCCAGGACCTGGGGAGGCGTCTGTGACAGAGATGGAAACTCCAGCCACCTTGAGAAGTGGGCATGAACGCCTACATCCCAGACTACTGTCTCCACCCTGTGTCTTTGGGTGCTGCCCCATAGGGGCTGGTCTGGTGGCAAATGTCACCTTCCAGATGTGGTGACAGAGGTCACAAACACAGCCCAGGATGCCTCCTGTGTGCAGAACGTACTGGGGTTTTGAGCATAGAAACCCTAACTGTTAAACTGGCTGCATTCGTAAGAAAAAAATGTGGCATGGGAAGTCACTGCTGATAAACAGGAAGGGACTGAGCCGAAGAAAGGGCAGATGGTCTTGATTCAGCAATAAGGGTAGATGAGGGCTCACTGTGACAGTTCCCTGACACAGAACTCGGTGAGTGCTGCGCAGGCACCTCTATGTCCCCCCTCATATCTCACACAGTGAGATTATCATTTCTGTCTTACAGCTGAAGATCCGGGGACACAAAGTGACTGACACTCAATTCAAACTCCCGTCAGCCTGAGTAGAGAGCCGAGGCACAGGCCTCTCCCTCTCATGGTCCTTCTGGAGTTCACGGGGAACTGTAGTGTGTGGACAAAACATGACACCAGATGTTCCCCTATCAGGCAGGGGAGACACATGTGTCCTCACTTGCTCACGTGTGACATGAGGGGAGTGTACACTCACGTCCCTTCTACAGGGAGCAGGGCAGCCTCAGGCTGCTGTCCTGTGAGAACTGGGGTATGTTTACAAAACATAACATCTAGAACTTTCTGAAAGATGGCTCAGCCGGGAAAAGTCCTTGCTGTACAGAATTGATGCCTGAGTTTCATCCCTTGAACCCACTGGAGTTTTTCTCTGACTGCTGGATGTGCTGGATGTGAGCTCCCAAAGCCTCCACATCATATACAACGAGCCCCAGACCCAGTGGCCAGAGAGAAGGCTGAGGGTGCCAAGTGTGAACCCAACTGCGCTATGACCAGTCAGACACCCCTTCCAGGGCAATGCCAGAGAAAGCTATGCACAGAATAAGACTTCTTGTTCTTCATCTTTGTAGGGCAGGGTAGGCTCACACGGACAATCTCAGGTGCCCTCACCTTTTCACCTTGCTTGAGACAGGGTTATTCCAGCCCGTTAGGTTAGCAGGTTCTGGGTATCAACTTGCCCTTTTCTCATAGTGCCTCTGATTATATTCTACATTTTTAGCTTGGATGTTTCTGTATTTATAGAGGTAAATATAGAGCTACACACACACACACACACACACACAGAGCTCTCATTATCCTCTTTAAGGGTACATCCCCAGTGCCCTCACTTGTTCTAAGTGCCACCTCCTAAATGTTCCATTCTTTCAGTCAGTCAGTCAGCTGCTGGGGCCCAAGCCACAAATACATATGTGTTCTACATGTATTTCAAACAGAAACTATCACAACTTTTATTATGCTTAGTTTCTCTATGATGTTAGAAATGATTTAATTTTGTTTGTTGTTGTTGGAGATTCCTTTTTTTTTAAATTGCATTGGCCTCTTCAGTATCTTAATTCTGGAATTAAGTAAATATATTTATCATTATTTTAAAACATTTTTGATAAAAGACTTCCAGGGGTTGAGATACAGTTTAGTTTTGCCTGGATTGCCCAAGAATATTTGAAGCCAGCAATAAAAAATGAAGGATGAAAAGCAAACAGAATTTCCACACAAATCCCAGAGGGGAAGGTTATAGGGGTGAGAGACGGCACAGCACAATACAGGCAAAGTTAGGGAGACAAATGGAACAAGGAAGTAGCTACTTTCAACACAGAGACATTTCACACCATTGTGGCAATCTCCTAGTATTCCTAGTATTAAATAAAGCCACTGAGACACAGGTAATCCTGCATTTGAACTTATAGCCAACTTCATCTTTAAGTGACTGTTACAGAGTATGATTTAATCGTGATTGTAAAAACTGGACAGGCACCTTTAAGACATTTCTTGTCTTCCGTCTCAAAGTGTCCATCTCAGAACCTTAATGACAGGAGTCAAAATAAACACTACGAAATAAAAGAAAATCTAACTTATGACACAAATACGTAAAAATTTATTTGTCCCCAAAGACATCTCATGGTTTGCAGATAGTGAGGATGGGTCCATCACAGCTTCATTGAAAAATCCTGATTTCAAGTGAAATTGCATGACACTGTAGGTAAAAGTGCAGTCCAGTCCCGGCAGCAAACTAACTCATCTTCCTCGTTCGCTCGAGCTTCCATGCGCCCAGCAGATACCGCAGTCGGATGAAGAGCAGATCTCTGCCCATTTGGAGCCAGCTCCAAAACGGAACCAACTTAGAACCTGCAATTAAGAATCAATTAAACTGCAAGAAACATGCAGCAGTTTAAAGCTGTATCCTAAAAGTGGCTGGGGCTGGGAGGTAGAGAACCGTTTTCTACATGTGTGAATCCCTGGGCATGTGTGTACACACACACACACACACGCATGCACGCGCACACATGGAGGGGGGAAGTTAGTGACCTTTGAGAGCACCTAGCATCTTAATTTTATTTAAATCCTTTTTTAAGTTATAAAGCTGAAGTGACTCTCCTCCCAAAACAAAGCTAAGTCTCTCAGTGCAAGGAAACTCGGGTAACTCTCAAGTGTGAATGTTTCAGACGCCAAGAGAAGGCTTTGTGCATGGAGAGAGTACTAGGAACTGGGTGGCAGCTCACGAAAAGTAATAATTTCACAGAACGCTATAAACACACACACAGAAGGCCTACAACTGAGCCTCCCCCCCCCCACCTCTCTCTCTATCTCTCTCTCTCTCTCCCGGAGAGAAGCCCAGCTAAGGCAAGTCTTGGACTCACTAGTAGTCCAACCTGGCTCTGAACCTGTGACCTAACCTTACCTCACCCACCTGAGGCCTGGACCACAGGTGTGCACCCCCACACCAGCAATGCCTAGACTCAACAGTGACAATGACGCCTGTGTCTAGATGGCAGCTGCCTACTGCTCTGCCTCCGGCTACAAGGGAGTAGCAGTCTAAGTGGACGTCTGGTCTCTAAGGACACTGCTGTGGTACCTACCAGTCAGTGAGAGCATCTACCAGGAGGAAGGCTCAGTGCTCATCGCTTCTAATAAGCTCCATCCCCAAAGCAGACCCTCCCTCCACCCTGAGCACAAACAGCTTTCTTCTGGAAACATGGCCACTAACACATTCTGGAGACATTCTCTACTGTTAACTGGGGACAAACCAGGAAGAACTCTAACACCACAGCTACCTCTGAGATGCAGAGGAGCCAACAGCACACACCTGAAAATGATTTTAACCCTCAGCCCCTTCAAAGTGCCCACAAGGTTGTCCTCTTTGACTCTAGAATAATGGTGTGGATTTTTCTAAGTTTCTATAAACACACTGTAGTTTGTAGAAGCCAGAGATACCCAAACTCAGGCATGGCACATGCTTCTGCATCAGGACTCCCAGAGTGGGGTTGGAGGCCAAGTGCACAAGAGCGGAGACTGTAGAGGACTTAGCTGGTCACACCACTGCCCCACACAGTGAAGAGTTTGGGTTTGTCCCAAGGTAAATGCAGGAGACAGTTAGAGCTCACCCTGCACACAGACAGCCTGTTGGGAAGGAGCCTGACACACGTTTATAAAGATTTCACGAGGCTGAATTTAAGAGGCCTTTACACTGGGGATTATGTGTAGCTACATCTAACGCTGTGGAGGCTGGGATGAGGACAGCCTGAGTTTGTGAGTTCACGATAAGCCTAGGCAATGCAATGAAACCACGCTTAAAAAGCAAGGGCAGGGGTTCCGGATGGCTATGACACTCATGTTCCCTCCTTAGCTCCGCACAGGGGTTTGTAGTGCCCAGCTAGTAACACTTGAGCACCAGGACCTTGTCTACTGGGAACCTGGGCCAGGAGGAAGCCCACCAAAGACTCAAAGAGTCTGGAAAAACAGAAGAAAGAAATTTGATGGAACAGAGAGTTCTGTGGAGAGGTGGGAGGCCCTGGTGAAGGACAGGGGTCGATGGGTGCCAGCAGACTCTCTCAGACAACTGCAGTGCCCAGCTAAGGACCAGCTGTAAAGAAGCAGTCCACTCACCCTCAATTTCAGTCCAGTTGACGGCGACTTCCGCTATTGGAATTTTAAGAAATTGTGCTATGTATAGCAGTTCTACATCAAATGCCCTGAAACAGAAAATATATTGTTTATTTTAGAAAGGACAAGTGGGGCATCAATCAGATGTCTAGCAGAACAGATGTGAAACTTCTATGTAAAACTGAAGGCCAGGCCCACAGAGGGTCAAATAAGTGGACACCGAGTGGATCGAAAGCTTCAAGGAGAACAAGATATGTAGCATTTAAATGAGAAATGCTGAACCTCAGCCACAGCTCCGAAACCCTCAGATGAAGTCTGCCTTGTGTGCTCAGCAGAAGGATGAGTTTGCAGAAGGATGCTTTCTCTCTCAGCCTTCCCCGGCTAGCATATAGAACTGCCAGGCTCCTGAAAGGGCCACTCTGGTCACTTGGAGCTGCTTCCCCATGTTCTCCTCTCAGCTCTGGCTGTCCCTTCCCTGTGCTGTCTTGGATAGAGTGGGTCCTGGCAGCTACTGAAGCCTCCCTAGTCTGGAAGGCTGTAGTGACAGGCACACCCACAGGGTTACTCGGTCCCAATGCACGATTGCAGCCATGTCTAGCTTGGGTCCTTCCTTTGACACAGAAGCACATCTTCAGATGCACTATTTTCATCAAGAAAGCTACACTGCAGCCGGGGCAGGGGCTGGGAATGCTGGCTAAGCCTCTGAGAACCGAGAATGATTAGCATGGGACGCTGACCACGGAGCAAACACAGACACCTGGACCCGAAGACCACCTATTTTACATTCCACCCATTTTAATGGAGGACATTAAAGACTTTAAACACACACACGATAATTTAAATTTTGACTCTAGTTTAAGAGAATTTTGGGGAGTTTATCTGAAACCTATTTCTAGGGAGGATGTCAGAAACAGATCCACAAACGTGGCAGAGACATCGAACATGGGCTTATCTTAGATAATCATGGCTACCAATCAGGAACAAGTTACAGAGAACCTTCAATTAATAAGCGTTATCAGCAGTATCCCCGGGCAATGAAGAGTGCCAAGCACTCTTTGTAGCAGAGGAGATTAGTGAGTCAAGTCAGGAAGGATTCCTTCCCTTCTAGAACTTTCTTCCTCGCTGGAGCTGGAGCCCAGGGCCTCATGCACGCAAGCACTCTTCCAACTAAGTGACATTCGCAGCCCCTCAAGAGCCTGTGCTTGGAGCAGAGAAACCAGACTGAAGCAATGACCCCGGGGAGCGAGAACAGGTGTGATGACTGTCACAGCGCATGGCTAGGACAGACGGGACACAGGCGGGGCAGCTTTGCAATGAAGCAGAAGTGTGACTGTGATTACAAAGATCCCTTGGGCTGCGAGGTGGTGGGGGTGGAGAGAAGCTAACAGGCTGTGGCCATGGCTGGACACATGCAGGGGCTGAATCAATGTCAGGGCTGGTTCAGGAAACAGGAATGACAAGTATGTAAGGTAGGAGAGGGACAAGATGGGGGAGATGAAGGCAACAAACATAGGGCACTCTTTCAATAAAAGGCTGTGGACGGAGCCAACAGGGCTGGACAGACAGGGTCAATGGATGGGGTTTGAAGGCAGATGAGACAAGGAGAGGACGAACACACGAGAGAAAAGAAGTGGAAAAGGCTAGGTTTGAAGATGGCAGGAGAGAGCTCAGCAAAGCCAGGCTGAGGAGAGAGACCCACCAACTGGAAAGGAGCACGAGGGGCAGAGGGAGGCGTAAGGGTGAATTCTAGCCACACAGCTGACACTGCCGGTGTTAGGTGAACATATAACACATGTGCCAATCTGGCTCCATCTGGATTCTCATCATATCGTCTGGATCCAGATAGGAAGGCAAGCATGAGACATTCCAGTCAGAAACCTACCATCGTTCAATGTGCAGAGATGAGAAGGTCTGGGCTGCTGCTTCTCGGGTCAGTAATTTGAACCCGCACTGCGTGTCCCTGATTCCTTTGACACAAAGGAACCACACCAGGAAATGGAATCCATACATAAGCAGAGTACGGAAGTAAGAGCGCTAAAACAAGGGCAAAAGAGAAATCATTTTTCCATTCTGGGAGACACTGAAAACCAAATATGGGCACTGGGGATGGGCACCTCCAGTCTGGACAGCAGGTATTGGAGGCATTGTGAGCAGGGTGCTGCTTCAACAGCAGAGCATCATGGGAGAAGTTATATTTCCTGGGGCCTGGGTAAGAGCAGAAGTTCAGGACCCGAGGGGCCAGCTCTGCGTTGACCTATCTGCTTTTGTTCTTAACCATCAGTGTAAGAACAAATACAAAAGAAAGGTGTCCTCTGAGCAGAGTTGAGCCCTGCCTCCGAGGCTGAGAGCAAGCTGGTCTTGAGTAAATTACAGAGGAATGGCGTCCACTTTACAGAGTTAGCAGGAGAGTAAAATAGAATTATGTCAAAGCTGTGAGCCATGTGCTTGGCTGGAGAGTAACAGGAACTCAGTAACGGTTTCATATGGAAGGCTGACAGCTTTCTTCTCAAGCACAGCCCCACTGTGACTGGGCGGGAAGGGATATCAAAGCCCCCGTCTATAAAAACTGTAAAGTCCTCCTCCTCCTCGGTCACCAATCATGTTCTGATGCAGTGGCTCTTACCTCTCTGAGCAGGTGGGGGCGGGGAAATCTCATCTTAACACACTTTGAGAAGCTCACATCTGCCTGCTCAGTGTCTTCCACATAAAATACTTCCAATAAGTACCGGAAGACTGACTAATCTCCTCAAAGGGCAATTATACTAAGGAAAGTGACAAACAGAAACCGAAAGATAGAAAAATGAAAATTCAAGGTGGAAATCACACATGCAAACTTCTGCTTGAACAGTTTTCAATGTGATTTGCGTGAGCACGGGAAAACATTCCCATGTTTTGCTTTGTAACAGGGCTTTGTCATATTTTAGAATGCAGCAGTTTATTAAAAAACAGAAGGTGAGGTATCCACAAGAAAAGTTTCATGTTTTTTGAGACAGCTTTTCTCTAAGTAGCTCTGGCTGTGCTAGAACTCTCTCCGTAGTCCAAGCTGGCTTCAAACTCGGAGATCAGCCTGCCTCTGCCTCCTGAGAGTGGGAAGAAAAGTGTGTGCCAGCCTAATTTATCTGATTTCTAACACACGTGAAAGTGTAATAGGGACAGAGAGGACTCAGCAGGCAAGAGCACTGGCTGCTCTTGCGGAAGACCTGGGCTCAGTTTCCAGCAGTTCCAGGGCCTCTGATGCCCTCTTCCGGTCTCCAAAGTTACTTCACATGTGTGGTTCATATACATGTAAGCAAAACATACATACATACATATAAAAATAAAGAAAAAAAAGCAAAATAATCTAGATAAACCACAAAGAAAATCTTGCTTTAATTTTTGAAACTTAACTTAAAAATTAGAAGATACCTAAAATATATTATGAGACAGACTTCAGTAGATGAAGTTAACAAAGAAATAGAGTTTAAGCTGGGCAGTGGTGTCACATGCCTTTAATCCCAGCACCCAGGAGGTAGAAGCAGGCAGATCTCTTTGAGTTTGAGGTCAGTTTGGTCTACAGAGTGAGGACAGCTAGGACTGTTACACAGAGGGGGAAAAAAAAGAAAAAGAAAAGAAACAAAGTCTAATTTCTGAAATGGATATTTAGTATTAGAAAAGATATTGTCTCAGAATTAATAACAGTATCCCTAAGGTCTATAAAGTGCAGGAAGAAGGAGAAATATAAAGCTTACTGATAATTTCTTTAAAAACTAAAGGCATCAAACAAATGCCAAAGGATTCCACTCCTGAGTGCTTCTAAATGATAAACTCCAAAGGCACCCACAAAGACACTAGAGCATTCTATCTGAGCTATGCCTACCTTCCGGGGGAGCAGCACCAGAAGGAATGATGCTGAGGATACAGTGAAACACAGAAAAGCAGCATCCAGATGCTGCTCGTAAGCCACTCAGCCTGCTGTTTGGCATCTTAATTCTTTGATGATTTTTTTCCACTGTGCTCGAACTGGTCCCCACGGCTTATGTTATGTGTGGTGTAGAAGGAGAAATAGAAGGCCATGCTGTCACTCCTCAACTAGATGCCTCGTGCCTCCTGGAAACCGCTTTTCCTAAGGTAAGAGTAGCTCTCTAATGGTCTGGACAGCAGTCCCACTAGGTGGCAGTCACGAGCAGCAATGCAGCAGGCGGCCTCTACTTGCCAGCGAGTGGATCAGCATGAAGGGCCAGAAGCCCTGAATCAACCACTAGGTTGAGAGGTGAAGAAATGGATACAGAACAAGTCGCTATAAATATGTAGACCTGCGAGAGTCCTAATCAGGCTCCAGAGTGCTGGGAGCCCCACTGTGCCAGGCTTCACGATGCAAGTTTTAAGTCAAGAGAATTTACATCCTTAAAAATAAAACCAAAGAGCTGAGGATACAACGCAATGGTTAAGCACTGGCCTAGAGCGCACAAGACCCTGGCTTTGAGCCTCAGTACTGCAGGAAACAAAGGGTTAACCCAAAACACACAGCCCAGCACCATGCAGAGGCCGCCTCTCTCCTCCTGATGATTCCAGTGGTTCCTGATTCTTCATTTCTCTTTATTTTCCTCCACCAAACAGATTAGCCCTGGCCTATAGTGCTTCATATTAAAAAAAAAAAAAGATTTAATTTTATGTGTATACGTGCTTTGTCTGCAAGTACGTCTGTACCACATACATACATACAGTTCCAGAAAACTGTGCTGGATCTCCTGAAACAGGAGCTGTAGATGGTTGTCAGAAACCATGTGGGGGCTGGGAACTGAATCCAGTGCTCGTAACCACTGAGCCAACTCTAGCCCTAAGCTTCATAGTTTTAAAAGGGAAAATTCACTCAGATTTCTTTAAATTAATGTCAACCTGTTTTCATCTGCAAAGCAAACTTTGCTGTGTTCGCGAAGATAATTCTGCTGTGTTCATCCTCATGACATACAAAACAATACTTCACACACACCCTCATGACAGTCTGCAGTCAGTCTGCTGGCTGGGATCAGTGTCCTCCTGGGACACAGTCACATTCCCCTTTGCTGAATTCAGGACCTCACTACCTCAGCAAGGTGCTACCCCTCCTGGACACATACTTTTTCCTTTCTTTCTCCCAAGTATAAAGATGTCAATCAAGTTCAACTTGCCTCTCTCTCAGCTTTCTGTAATAAATGTCTAGGATAGTGATATTCTCCATGCTTAACAGATTAACATTTTCAAACACTAATGAGAACTGCATGGGACATAAAATATTAAATAGATATTAAAAATCAATTATTTTGGAGCCAGAGAGATGGCTCAGTGGTTAAGAGCACTGGCTGTTTTTGCAGCACTCTTGGATTCGGTTCCCAGCACCACACTGTGGCTCACAGACATCTATAACTCCAGCTTTAGGAATCCAGTGCCCTCCTTTGTCAGAGCCAGTCATGCATGCAGTACACAGACACACAACACACGGGCAGAATGGTCATATACATAAAATAAAAATGTAATTATCTTATAAAAGTTTATTTCTGAAAAAAACGAGTGTCTAGGGAAACTCATGTTCGAGTCCCCTTCCAGCTTCAGGAGCTGTCTCTCTGCTTCCCAGAGAATTCTGCTGCCTTGCCCGTGAACATCTGCAACCCTGCTGCCAGTGTACTGATACAGTTTAAACTCTCCTCCTACCAAATTACAGAATCACGGAGGGGAGATATTTATTTTAATAGTTCTAGAATTAATGTGCACAAAGTAACCTGTGACCTGCTGAAAAGGCAGGCCAGGGTTTCATCCTGAGGCTGACTCAGAGTGATGGGCTGTCCTCCTCTTACGTGCTATAAGTCCCTCCCCAGGTAATCGGCCACACATTGACCCTGGCTCTTTAGTCTCGGTGATGAACCTCTGTAAACACAGCAGCCACTGGACTTGATACCCAGGATCTCCATTTTTAAGTGGAAAACCCTGACTGTGACTTCTAACACACACACACACCCCTCCTCACTGAAATTCCTAGCCTTTGAGTTGCTCTAGCTTTTTAGGTGTGATCTACAAAAGAGCAGCCTACACCTGCAATCTTTGGTGACATGTAAAAAAAAACTGGCATGAGTCTGAAAATTGTCAGTTAAATGATTTCTTTACTGACATGAAACAAGAAATATTTAAACTCTGAACAAAACTCAAAATATACTTGGAATAGAAATTACTTGGGACTAGGAAAATTTCAGAGTTTGTATGTTTTTTCATACTTTAGAATATTTTGTATAACCCCCTCACATACACACACACATGATTTAAAAAAGAAACTTTTGTTTGGAAAAGTCTGCCTTGTCTGAATGATGCCTTCTGTATCTTAGACACAATTCTAAGAGCACTTATATCCTGAGGTAGAGCCTCGCCCACCCTGTGTACTTACGCTAATCTTGCATGAATTTCAGTGAGGTTGAAGGGAAGAGAATTTTTGAGAGAAAACACAGGAACCCATTTCTTATCAGATGTGCCTGTGTGTGTAAAATGGGGTTAAGGATTAACAAGATACTATCTGTGGCAGCTTGGGAAAGCCTCACCTGAGCAATTGATTCTTTCTCCAAATGAGCTCGAGACCCACAGGCGATGGCCATTTGATCCTGAGGTAAAAGCAACACCATAATTTTCTTTAATATTTAAGAATCACATATGAATGCACTCATCTTCAATGCAAACGTCTCACCTTTAGGAACACTTTGAAAAACAACACTAATATTTGTAAAGTCTATTGAGGGTGAAGCATATGCACAGCCTGGAGACAGCTAGTTGTACTGATTAGGATTCTGTGTAGTGTGGTGGCACACACCTTTAATCCCAGCACTTGGGAGGCAGATAGAGGTGGATTTCTGTGAGTTCAAGGCTAGCCTGGTCTACATAGTGAGAACCTGTCTCTAAACAACAAGAAAGTTGAACTTTAGGTAAATTTTGACTTCGCTTTTGAGCCCTGTGCACCTGATCTTCCCATGCAGTGAATTCTTATACTCACAGGCCACGGCCGGAGATCACTCAGCCCCTTTTCTAGTTTTTCAACATCTGGAAATTTTGTGGCTCCATCAGCATCCGCCATGAGGATCTTCTCTCCTCGAGAACTGAACACACCCTGAATTCACAAATTCCAGGAGAAAGAAAGTTGCTTAGAACTAAGTTCAAACTCCATGGCATCTCAGCTCATTCTGAGCGGAGTATTAGGTATAATACGGCAGGAGGTCAAAGTTCATAGCTATGCAGCCAGGATGGCCCACATGAATCTCCTGCCCATTTCACTGTTGCAAACGTTTCACACTCTTCCCCTGGAACAGTCAGTCTGAACGCAGTCAACTTGGAGGAGGGAAGGAGTCCTCGGCACTGGCACAGAAAGCAGGACACACCTCACACATCTATGTGCCATGTTAGGGGGTCAGTGTCACATGACTCAAGGCAACTCGTGCACACGTAAAGAACTGTCCCCAAACAGAAATAACACACATGCTCTGAGCGCATCTGTAATCCCCACTCAGGAGGAGGCAGCAGGAGGATTTCCAGTCTGAAGCCTCGTATTCTTGAGAAGGGCACGGGGAAAGTGACTTTTCTTTATTATGGTGCCATAAGTATTTTAAATTAGTGGCTGAACAGGGCAAAGGTGGTGTCATTAACTTTTTACTGTTTGTTGGAGCAACTGACACTTGGTAAATCAGGTTGGCCATTGGTACAAACCATGACTAGCCGTGCATATATTTACAAGGAAATTAATTTCTGCGGTGTGCCGGAGTGACGCAGCACTTGGTCAGCACTCATGCTGACTGCGGACAGAACTCTCATCACTGCCCCTGTGCTAGGGCTGGCCCCCCCTCAGCATGCATCTGTCTCTCTCAGACTCACCTGCACTAACTGTGGGCATCTGCCATGTACCCCCTTTCTCTTGTCAGCACCACTGTGTGAATAATCTAACCCTAGACAACACGACACTGGAGGGGGACGGATGACTTTTCTCAAGTCTGACTCGGGTTAAGTCTAAAGACACCCAGGGAACACTGTGAGGAGGCCAAGAGGGGACACTGTGGGGTGACTGTGATTAATTTACATAATCTCCATGTATGAAAACGTCTAATGAAATATATTGTTTTCCTCAACACGTGCTAGTGATCTTTAAAAAGATTTAATTTATGTGTGTGAGTGCTTTTCCTGCAGGCACTGTATATGCACAGTACACAGACAGTACGTGCAGAAGCCAGAAGGGGATACAGGATCCCAGGAACTAGAGTCACAGGTGGCTGTAAACCACTGTGTGAGGACCTGGGACCAAACCCGAGTCCTCTGCAACAACTGCTGAGCCATTTCCCTAGGTTTAATGTTTTATTTTAAACAACAAAATGAATAAATAAACAAACAAGTACATGAATGAAATGAATCAATGTCCAGGAGACAGAATGCCCTAGGAGTCATTTTGTGTTCATGAGGAAAAGGAAGGGAAAGGTGAGAGCCAGGGCCCCTGCTGACAACAGGGAGAGCTATGGAGTCTGGCCTGCTTGCTCGAGGCTTCTTTCTGGGGAAAATATAAACCACTAGTCTCCTCAGAGTGTTATCTGGATTTGCTTTCACATGTACTGGGTTTTGGTCCTTTCTACAGTTTAACTTGTTTTCTACCTGACAGGCCTTGACAAGAAACACCCTGCTCTGGCTTGGGCAGGAGCCTCTGCTCTTCACTCCACTGTGTGGACGACTGTCTCTCCTGCTGCACAGCGCTCCACATCAGCTGACTCAGGAGTCACCTGACTTCACGCTACCAGGCTCTGCTGTGCCTTCACAAGGGAAAGTGCAACACACAAGAGTGTGCTGTCCTTGTGTGAGCAGGGACACTCTGGCCTCTGCAAAGACTAAAGGACACTCTATACAAACACAAACGTTTTCTGTGTCACCTAGTACATTACAGACAGCATATGAAAGTCAGACTTCATCAAATCAATATAATTATTAAAGATCTTGATATCTTCACTTCAGCTCCTGCTATTTGATATGTGGTATTATATGCTGAAAAGGAGGTTCTCTATCTATGCCTTATATTTTAAACAAAACTGAATTATTACCATCCGTACAGCACCACCTTTCCCACGGTTCTGAACCAGCGTGATCACTCGCACTTTGTCACTTCCGTATTTCTGGCAGTATTTTAAAGCGATCTGTTGATGATATAGAAGTCAGAATACAGTTAGCTTGGGGAAGTGATGTCAGGATGTGAGCTACCCTGATGTGATCAGAACATGTCAAATGCATGTACTGAAATCCTGCATTGTGCCCCACAAACAGAAACACTCACCACCTGTCAGTCAGGGCACATTTAATTAATAAAACACAAAGAGGAGCAATAACTCAGATGCCACAAATCACACAGACACCACCACTGCAGCTCATACTTCCTTAGACAGCTTGGCCTTTGGCATTTCTGTGGGGGATTGTCTTGAGTGTTAATTGAGAGTGGAACGCGCAGCCCACTGTGGCACCAAACACTGTGTGACTGAACAAAGTTAGCAAGCAAGCAGGCAGTGTGGGTGCACTTGCTTCTCTCTGCCCCCGACTGTGGATGGATGTCATGTGACCAGCTGACTCCAGCTCCTGCCTCTGTGACTTCCCTGCAGTGATGAACCCTTAGGTGAACATGGGACAGGAAGTAACGAGCACAGCTCTGGGTTCCCCAGCAAGCTGAAATCGGCCGCATGTCCTAAACGGCTCCAAGTTTCCCACCGACCATCCGTTCTAAAGCACACACACTTACCTGTGACGTCTGGTCTTGACTGCCATCATCAACTACTATCACCTCATAAGTGAACATAGGGTCCTGCTTCTGCACAAACCAAAAATAACAAATCATAATTTGGCAAAACTATGATAGAGATTAATAAAGTTATAACAGTATTTTAAATGTTTTCACATTTGTGTGTGTGTGCATACGTGTGTGTGTGGGGGGGATGACCCCGGTGCATATACAGAGGTCAGAGGACAACTTGTATGGGTCCACTCTCTTCTACCATGTGAAACACAGGTAGCAAAACCAGATGGTCAGACTTGGCTGCAGGGTCTTTACCCTATGAACCACCTTGGCAGCCTATAAACTGCAATTTAAAAACCATTTTTATTCAAACTTATGTTGATATTGTATACATAATACACACTCACGCACGTGGGCATTCACATGCATGGAGGTCAGAGGACAACTTGCAGTTGGTCCTCTCCTTCCACTGTGGCTTCTCAGGAACTGAACACAGGTCATCAGGCTGGCACAGCAAGAGCCATTACCCACTAAGACGTCTTCCCAGTCCCAACGAAGTCGTAATTTAAGCAACAGCTTGCTTCTGAATACAAAATGTGCAAGCATTTTAAAAAGACATCTTTTGGTGTTGCCCCTGAAGCATGCCTGCCTCGGATATTTGAGCTTCTGTATTCTGCATGCATGTTGAGATGTTAGGAAGCCCAGTATTGGCCACTGTTTCTGAGGAAAGGCTGTACTACAATATTTTCTTTTTGTGTGGTTAGTTATCATTTAAAATTTTAAGGCTGTAATCTCATATCACATAATCAATATGCACTCATCTGAGAAGCAAACTTCTACAGACTGTGTTATAAGGGTCCCAATGGATCTCTGTACGTGAATACTGCACACGCATGGACGTCACAGAAGTGAGCCTGGCCGCATTCACTGGTACATAATCTATATCACCAAGCAAGAGACAATTAGGAGGGGGAGCGGACACTGGAGAAATGGCAGCTCCCTGGTTTGTCTCCTTCTGGAGGTAGCATGCTGCATGCTGGGCCTGCCTCCCACAGTGCACCTAGCTAGGGTCTACAACTGCTGCCCCGCTTCAGTTCTAACCGGAGATGTGACATTGAAAGAGAAGTGATACCTGTCTCTTTTCTAGGTAGTTCAGGGCTTCATCCATCATCACGGGCACTAAAGGGAAAAAAAATATTTTATACATTGTTTTTGAAAATGAGTTAGCAAACCCAGCATACTTTATTCACATAGGGAAGTCATGCCTGTCATCTACCAAGACCCTCAGGGATGTCACTCAGTCTATCCTCGCCCAGAATGTCCCTTGTTCTCACCACAGGACTTCTCTAGAGGACTTCAGTCCAGCCACCTCACTTCCCCTCTTCCCAGCCACAGCTGCCAACCGTGCCCTCCTCTCTGAGGACAAACACTGCAGGATTTCTTTTCTCCCCAAAGGACCCATCGGGGAATGAACTCAAGTAGAACTTACACCGTTTCTCTTCGTTGTAGGAAGGCACAACAACAGACAGCTGTTTGGTAGGTGAGTCCCAGATGCTGGGTAAAGTTTCTTTCTGGCCTTTGGCATTAAGGAAAAATTTCTCTTCTTCATGTTGGTGATGTGGTGGCATTTTTGTAGCCGTTATAAATGCAATGACAGATACCTATAGGGAGATGTGAAAAGTGGGTTACATTGATCTCTTTTAGTGTTTGCTTTGCTAAAATAAAACATCACTATTCGCACAATTTAAAAATTTTTTTACTTTTATTTATTTATTCATTTTTGTTGCTGTTTGGGAGAATATGTAGTCTCAGGTTTGACTCTGGAGGTGATTATGCTGTTACATGGCAGCCAGGCCTTAATTAGCCCCTCATGAACTGACGACTATCCTTGACCCCATTAGTAATGTGCTAAATGTTTTAGGAGGTCTTGGTCTACCTCTCATCCCCCAGGGCCTCTTCTATGCCAGATCCAAAAGTCAATACAGGAAGTCCAGCCCACTACCATATCCTGCCTGGAGCATGTATGTGGCAGACAAATCCATCTGGTAGCTGACCACGGAAGGACCAAAGTGAGTCAGCCTATTGGGCCCCACAGCAGGGACTATAGTGCTTAAGAATGCATTCTGATATTTATTCTAAATTCCAACTGAGAACAGCATCTTTTGGAGTAACATATAAGACTTGCAGGCTCCTGGGGCTGAAACAGTTAAGAGCACTGGCTGCTCCTGCAGAGGACCCAGTTCAGTTCCTAGCACCCATGTGGTGACTCACAACTAATTGCTTGTAAGTACAGCTCCGGGGACCCAATGTCTCTGGATTCTGCATTCATGTGCTTGTACACACACACATGCACACTTAAAAAACATAAAATACAATCCTTTAAAAAATGAAAGGAGTCTGGCTGTCCATTCTATTGTCTAGGGTGTGAGGTTTTCAAGAAAGCAATCAATGCTCCTAAGAAAACGATTAACCCAGATCTGGGGCGGGAAGGTTTATGTTAACACAGCAAAGCAGACAGAAAGCAAAACTGATCTGTACTCAGGAGGGCTTCAGGGAAAGGGGCAGGTGGGCCACTTGAAGTGCTTGCTTCTCAGGCCTGGGAAGAAGGACGGTAGCATCAAGAGTAATCCCTGCAGTGGCTAGAAACATGTACAGACACCGGAGTCTGTAAAAACACAAGAATAAAAGCTGGCCATCGTTCTAAGACACCAGGGGAAGATCTCAGCGTCTTAAAGACTTGAGCCTCTGGATGTAGAAGGTGTTTCAGGTGACTGGGAATCTGAGGACTTTTCATAAAAACAAACAAAACCCCCACGGAACCGTCTGAAAAAAAGACTCACACGTGCATTTAATTAAATCCTCAAATCCTACAGGAAATTTGGAAGGCAGACAAAATTAAAGGTGCTTGGGGAGGCAGCCTGTTAAACCCACACTGGCAAACTCGGAGAACTGAAATGGACAGGCTATTGGGAACCACAGAAAAACTAGTTAGGTTTTAAAAGACAGTTCGAATTACCTGACTGCAGCCATGGTTTTTAAAAGGGATCCCGACAGAAATAAATGCAGATGATTTAGAGCTGAAATGTTATTTGGATTTGTTCTTAAATGATTTTTAAAAACTGGGAGACGGTGGAGAGAAGGAATGACTGCGGGCAGATGGATGGACGATGAGTTTGAAGATCCAGCGCACTGCACCCCAAGCCCAACACGCAGCACGACGCTGTACAGTAAAGGGCACCTCTACTACTTCAAGCCAGGGGCATCTAATAGTGCACACAACCTCACCGTGCACACACTCATCTAGATCAGTGACACTGACACACAAGGCAAGGTAGCCTCAACTCAGAACTGTGCCGACCAAATCCAGGTTTGTTCCAAGTCTTTAAAGAAGGCGTTTTAGCAAGAAAGGGCTCCTGGCTCACCCAGACACACAGCGACAAAGTCACCAGGTCACACCGTTCCTAGACTATGAATGTGCGTGCATGGCAAGGCAACAGAGGCCTTCCTGGCCAACTGTCTAGCCACCTGGTCTCAGTACCAAGGAAGCTTTTCAAAATCTCCGTTTACTGAATGAGTGGCAGTCTCTGGAAACTGTAGCAGAGTTGTTGGCGAATTTGCTCTTTTCTACTTACATACCAGCAAGGGTCTGCATCGTTTCTAGAAAAATGGCAAAGAAAATGCTAAGGTACTTGATTCTGGAACAAAACGACCCCTAGCCGAAAACAAGACGAGGTCTGGGCCTGTTTCTCGCTCACCCACCGACCCTAGTCTGCTGGGTCCACTGCTCTCTTCCTGGCTGCAGCTCATGGCACACCAGAAAGCTCCGAATTGCAGCCTTGCAGAGGGATGATAGGCTGGAAAGGCGGGGATCCGGGAGCAGGGACCAGGAGAAGCTGGGTGGAGACGGGTCACTTAGACAAGGTCCAAAGGGGCAAAAAAGGGTCAAGGATTTCAGGGGATCTGGATGCAAGAGACCCGAAAACGAGTGGGAAGTGCGGAGGGGAAGCCCGGAGCCCGGAACTCCACCACGGTCTCACCAAAATGAGCACGGCGGCCGCAAGCGCCACGCCGAGCCCCGCCAGCTGCAGCAGCAGCGCAGACATCCCGCAGCTCCACAATTGCGGAAGCGCCGAGCGACGCCGCGCCCCGTCCAGCCCCGCCCCACAGGAGAGGCCTTGCCGGCCCAAGGCCGCCGCCCGCAGCGCCACCACACGGCCGCGTCCCGCCACTGCAGGAACCCGGCGACACCCGCAGCGCCCTCGCGCGGCTCCACCGAGGATTACAGGCCGGTCCCGGAGTGCAATGCACCGGTCTTGTGCGAACTGACAGCGCTGCCAGCCTCACACCCGTGCCCTGCAGTGCAGTCATCTAAGGGTGCCTAACGCCCCGGACTGTTTAGAGTCTCCCCGGTTAATTTCGCGCGCGCGCGCGTGTGTGTGTGCACGTGCGCACAGGCCCGACGTGGGACCCCGGGGCTGGCGTCAACGGCGGTTGTGACCGTACCGACCCGGCCTCCCCATCAGGCCTGGTCCTAAGCAGGCGCTCGTGGGACGCCCGGGCTCCCCGGAGCTGCTGTTCACGCCCCGTGCCCGGGAGCACAGCAGCGTCCACGGAAGGAGCAGCTTCTCCACCCAGGACGCCTCCCAGTCGCCTGCGCCGGAGACGCCTGCAGAGGGAAGGGCGCAGGCGCGGCGGGCTGCGCAGGCGCGGTGCGGGCGGGAAGATGGCGGCCGGGTTCAAGTGAGTGGCGGCGCGCACAGGAGGCGCGGGTGTGGCGGCGGCGGAGACCCGAGTGCTCGTGGGGCCGCGGGAGGGCTCTGCCGCCACGCCGCTCCCCACGGGAAACCAGAGTTTCATTGTTGATATGACGTGGATGGTGGTAAAATGCTGATAACAGAATATCTTAGCCGTTGTCATTATACGCTATTGATCCAATCAAAATCAACTTAATGGCTTTATTTTCCAACATTCATTACCTCCCAAGCATGTGGCAACTTAATTTTCAAATATAAATAATGAGAGAAGATTCATTAACCACTATTCACATTTAAAGTCTTCATTTCGCAACGGCAACTCATTGTTTTTTTCAAAATCAAGACAAATAGGATATCTTTTAGTAAATTATTCATTAGCAAGACGGGAACCTCACTTTTTTCATCATCAAGAAAACAGTTCCCTGTACTATATAATTCATCCAAGTCTTATAAAACAACAATTTAATCTTTCTGTGATCAATGAAAATTACCGAATTTAAGTTACAGGAATTTCCAGATATGATTAATTTAAAAGTTAATGTAAACACATCAATTTTAAGAAGAAGGGAATATGAAGGACAAAACAAAACACACGTTGTTTGGATTTCCAGTATGAAGACTTGTCACATGTCAAGGAGAGAAGAGGTGGGGAGGCAGGTGACTTTAGAGTGAGAGAGAGGTAGGCAGCAGATCAGAATCAGCAAACTCAGGATCAAAGAGACAGACAGAAAACAAAAGTTCCTCCTGAGTTTGAACTCAGCAGGCAGAGAAGACCAAATGTAGCTCATGGTGACTTCATGGTAGCCTGGAGGGGCTGTGTTAGGGGCAGGATTTCTGGGAAGCAAAAGTACAGTAACGCCGTGTTTAGAGATGAATCTCGGGATATTCGGTATGAAATAGTTCACAGAGGGATAGCAGGAGCAACTCTTTGAAGGAGTGTGGTGTCTCACTGTCGGGCTTCATCATACTCCTAATGAGTTTTATGTTAAGAGGGAATGGCATGCCTTTCTCCATTGAAAAAGCCCATCTCCAAAACCTTGTGTACACCTAGACAATCTGCACATGTATAAGCGGGAATCTACTTTTCAATGACAGTCTTCATAAATGCAGGAATTTATGAAATCTAAGAAAACAGGCCTTTATCGGTCTAATAAAATTAGGTTTTATTAGCCAGTTAGTCATGAATTCCATTGCAAGCTGGTGTGACTGTGGTGTTCACACATTGTCAGGTGGACTGGAAAAGACCATGTTACTCAGGGTAACTGAGTTATGTGAATGCACTTCATCAGCTGCTTTTACATCAGTACTTTTGTGATCTTGATCAAATGGTGTAACCTCTCTGCTTCTCATTCCATAGCTCTATAGAGGAGATAATGATGACTCTTACCTCTTGGACACAGAAAATGACGATATAATGTAGACTTGTTGGAAAAAAAATTCTGTTTAGAAGATTTAAATTATTTTGAGATCTCGGTGCAGCAGCTTCTCTTAGTGGATACATGTAGCTAGCAATTCCCTCCTAATGAAACATCTCTTTACAACATATGAAGAGCATCATAGAAAATCACAACTGTGCACAGCGAAGACAGAGACCAGCATTTCATGGGGGACTCAGTCCCAGTAGACACATCTCCATTACAGCTTCTGCATCTATGGCTTGGGAAACATCACTGAAGAGGGGCTGGAAAGACTCGAGGAGTCAGAACACAATGAAGCCTATTCTGAAGGTTTCTTCTACAAAGTGTTGTATAAAGGAGCCCAGAAACATCGGTGGCAATATCATGTTGACGTGGAAGGGGGAAAGTTTCACCTGGTTTCACCCCAAGAAAAAAAATCACAGGTAACTAAGGGCTTCTGGGAGAGTAATTAGAATTTCCCAGGGATGAGGTTCATTTTGACCATCTAATTTTATATTTTATGCCTCAAAACCACATACATACAAACAACAAAACCAGACTCAGCATGTTGAGCATTTGTGGGTTATTTGCTCTGATGTGACACTACCAGGTTCCCATGAGCAGAGGACAAACAGTTGAAACGAGGCCATTTGTCCTTTCAAAAAAGTGAACAATAGAAAATAGTCCTGCATGTCTGATTATGTTAGGACACAAGAGTTTGGGGAGGCACATTGCTAGTGATTCTATCTATCTATCTATCTATCTATCTATCTATCTATCTATCTATCATCTATCTATTCATCTATCTGCCTATGGTTATGAAAACCTATGCTAAAACAAGCAATTGTGGTTTAACAATAGTTCAAAAATATTTTTTAAAAGCCAAAATGTTGAAGAAAATAAAATGCCTGTGTCATTTTTTCAGTTATGGCGTGAGCCCTAGAATGTTGACATCAGAGTGTCTGTCTCCCTGACTACTACAGAGTCCTCAGACTTCAGTGGTTGGTCTACCAACTGCTGTGGCCATCTTTGGTGCTTAGTGCCAACAAAAGAAAAAATAACTTCACATTCATTAAAAGTTTCTCCATTCCAGGGTCCACTGTAAAGGTATTGTTAATAAGTGGTTATGACTCTTATGTTAGACTAATGGTATCATGAAATAATCTATAACTATATATATTTATCTATCCATCCATCTATCATCTGTCTATCTATCATCTGTCTGTCTATCTATCTATCTATCTATCTATCTATCTATCTATCTATCTATCTAT
>JABTXL010012463.1:3483522-3501425 GCA_025134845.1 Neodon shergylaensis
TATCTATCTATCTATCTATCTATCTATCTATCTATCTATCTATCTATAAATATACCTCTGTCTGTTTGTCTGTCTAGTTGACAGACTAAAGGTATCATGAAGTATTCTATATCTATCTATCTATCTATCTATCTATCTATCTATCTATCTGCATCTTTCAATCTATCATCTATCGATCTATCTATATCTATTTGTATATATAAATCTATCCATCTATCTATGGTTATAAAAATCTGTGCTCTTTATAAACACTTGTGGAACAACAGTTTCTCAAAAATAATATTTCAAGCCAAATCATGGAAGGAAATGCATGTGTCACTTTGTCAGTTATGGCATGAGCCTTAGAATGTTGACATCAGAGTGGTCTGTCTCCACGACTACTACAGAGTCCTCAGACTTCAGTGGTTGGTCTACCAACTGCTGTGGTCATCTTTGGTGCTTGGTGCCAAGGAAGGAAAAATAATTTCACGGTCATTGAGAGGTTCTTCATTCCAGGATCCACTGTAAAGGTGTTTTTTAATAATTAGTTTTGATTTTTAATACAGATTAATGATATCATGAAGTGTTCTATATCTATCCATCTATATCTATCTATCTATCTATCTATCTACCTATCTATCTATCTATCTTTTTGTATCTGTCAATCTATCCATCTGTCTATCTATCTATCTATCTAGTTGAAAGACTATTGTATCATGTAGTATTATCTATCTATATCAATCTATTCATCTATCTACATATCTATCAATCTATATTTGTATGTATAAATCTATCCATCTATCTATGGTTTTGAAAATCTGATGCTCCTTATAAACCCTTGTGGACCAGCAGTTTTTCAAAAATAATATTTCAAGCCAAATCATGCAAGGAAATGCATGTGTCACTTTGTCAGTTATGGCATGAGCCTTAGAATGTTGACTTCAGAGTGGTCTGTCTCCCTGACTACTACAGGGTCCTCAGACTTCAGTGGTTGGTCTACCAACTGCTGTGGCCATCTTTCGTGTTTAGTGCCAAGGAAGGAAAAGATCATTTCACGGTCATTGAGAGGTTCTCCATTCCAGGCTCCAGTGTGAAAGTATTATTTTAATGAGTAGTTTTGTTTGTCATGATCGACTGATGGTGACAGCAAGTGTCTGTCTTGATTACTCCAGATCATTTGAGATTATTCTTGACTCAGTAGTGGCTTTATGAAAAGCGATCCATGTTAGCAATATTCAGTACCAATCCCCTTAACAAATACAATTATGCCAGGGGAGGTATGGTCTTGGATACACAGGAAAATACTGTGTGTTAATCTACAAAATTATCTGCCCAAGTTATGAGATGATGATTATTTTCTGCTCCTTCTCATTGTTTTACCTACTATAACCACAATGATTTCTTGGAAACCTGTCAGATTTTCAACCCAAAATATAAGAACTCTCTGGTTTTCAGCATATTGTTATAGTTTCCAACATATATTGTGTTCTTTAGAATCCATTTCCTAATATTTTACCAATGATTCAGATTAGAGAGGAATGATTCTCAAAAATACTTTTTACTTTAATTTTTATCATGGAATTGAGTTGGAACTATTTTTAACATGTATGAGGACATATGTTTGACATGTGAGAGGAAACGGTAGGCTGTTGCCCCTTTTGACTCTTTGATCACAGGGATCTTAATGCTAAATAAAAGCTATGGTGTTTCAGTGCATATTCCTTGAAATCTATAACATATGTTTTGGACAGAGTAATATTCACTTAAAGGTGTATGTTATGTTTTGAGTGTTCACACAGTATGGGCCTGGCACAGGAAAGAAACCACTGAAATAGCTGCGTTATAATTACAGGGGAAATTTTATTGTGGGTAAGAGAGAATGTTAATGTTCAGAGGCATTTGGAAGAGTTTATAGCAGAAATAAAAAGAAACAGATTTGATGTTGCCAAAACTGTCTGTGAAAGAAGGTAGAATTGTGAAGATACCTGGACAGAGAAAAATTACCCTGTATTATAAATAGAGCAAGGCGAGTTCTAGAACATCTGGGAGTTTGTATAGTGCAGAAGGAGAGGGGGTTGTTGTGGGAAGACAGGAAAGTGGGGGCTGTGAGATATATAGCAAGCACTTTTGAATAGAGACACAGGGAACTGGAGGACAACATGGGTGTTGATATCCTGATAGGAGCCAAAGGTCAATGGAGAGCCACACGTCGCTTTGCCAGAGGCGAGGGAAATGACTCCTTTTGCTGTTCAAGGACCATTTCTCAATTTTTTCTTTTTGCTTTGGTTTGTCTTTGTTTTCTTTGTTTATTCTAGCCATCATAAATCATTTTATAGTCCGTCTTGTGCAGGACCACAAATCTGGAATTTCTCAACATATGTGCTCCCTGAGTCCTAATTATTTTAAATCATTAGGAAAACCTGCTTTTAGGTATTTATTTTTTTGACATCTTTTCACTTTCGGCTACAAAGGAATGGGTTTGATTATAGCATTTTAATACATAAATTACTTTCTGATTTTTTTTATATCACACTCCAACATATCAATCCTTTTAAATCGGATTACACAACAGAAAATCTTTATAAAGAACTTTAAAGTTTGGTAGGGCTTGGCTATCTTAATTAGTACTGTATAGTTACACATATCACTGAAAACACAGAGTTTGCAAAAGGTACAATCCACTACTCTCATCAAAGTTCAATCATTTCAAACACATGGGCATTCTAGTTTGATATGATATTTCTATGATTATTATGTGTCCACGCTATACTACACATTTAACATTCAGGTTTACAGACTCTCTCAGGTTGCTTCAGTCACAATCCTTTGTGGCTCAAGGCTTTATTTATAAGCATGTGTGTCTCCTCCATAGTCTTCAAAGCTTCCCGACTTTCCTGTGCATGAAAATGTCTGACTGTCTCACTGAGTTACATTCGTTTATAAAGTCTCCCATGACTCTTGCATGTGTTACACTGTAAGATTCACAGTGTTGGTGAAGTCTGGATGCTGCCTTTATCACGTGGATCCTGGTTAGATAAAAAAAAAATTAAGAATTGAGAATCTTTGAGGATAAATCTGTATGTCACAAGGTTTTACACAAGTATTCCCCTATTATTGCATACATATGATTGCAGTTAGGGTTAGCAATGATATCCGTGTTGATATCCAATGCCATCTTTCAGGAGTCACTTACTTAGGCCTTCACTAATGTTTGGCATTGATCGCTCCCCTCTCTGAATCCCACTAGAGTGTGACTATATCTTCTCTCCAATAGGACGCCTTGTGATGAGTTTCCTACTTTTATTTTAAATCACAGCTGATGTTCATAGATCCCAATACTTTTTTAAAATATGAATTTCTTTATTAGTCAAATTTTATTTTTTTATTTTTTTTTTTTAGTTTTTCGAGACAGGGTTTCTCTGTAGCTTTGGAGCCTGTCCTGGCACTAGCTCTTGTAGACCAGGCTGGCCTCGAACTCCCAGAGATCCGCCTGCCTCTGCCTCCCGAGTGCTGGGATTAAAGGCGTGCGCCACCACCGCCCGGCTATTAGTCAAATTTTAAAAGTGATTTCAAATGAGGTAGAGTTACATCACTCATCCCTTTCCTCACTCTAGGCCAATGGTTCTCACCTGTGGGTGGTGACCTTTTGGTGGTCCCTTATCAGATATTCTGCATATCTCATGCTTCCATTAGATTCAGAGCAGAAGCAAAAGTACAGTTATGAAGTAGCAAGAAAATAATTTTATAGTTGGGGTTCCCCACAACATGAGGAACTGTACTAAAGGGTTGCAGTGTTAGAAAAGCTGAGGACCACTTCCCAAGACCCTACCAGTACACTGTTCAAACTTTTCCCATGACTCTCAAGTAGACACCTTCTGAAAAAGAGCCCACTCCTGCACTATGTTCCCAATCCTCCTTTTCCTAAGCAACCTCTTCTTTTCTGTTATATTTTAAAGCTGTTGAAAGCTTGACAGAGTTCAGGTGGGGAGTTGAGCCTGTACTTTAGTCTCTTTTATCCTGTGAAATCCAGCATAACAGCCACTGAATACCTGTTCTTCTAGTTGGAGACCTGCACCGGGAGAAGCCTTTTTTTTTTCCCTAAATGGAAACCCTTGAGGAGAAAGCCACTGGAGAGAAACATCGAACCTTGCTCTGCCAAGGTCCCGTGGAACTGAGAAGAGGCTGGAGAAGGAAGAAACAACACCTCTCCTTGTTCAGTGATGTGTTGGTTGTGTCTAACAACCTGTGAGTATGTGCATCGTGCCTTCCTTACTATGAGACGCTACACTTTATTAGGCCTTACTGTATAAAACTAGAAAAGGATTTTTATTTCTTTTATTGTTTGAAATTATAAGTACTTCATTAACATTTCATCCTTCCCTTTCCTCCTGACAAGTCCTCCTATATTCTCCTTCTTGCCATCTTTCAAAATCATGGCTTCTTTTTTATTAATGTTTGCTACATATATATGTTTGTTAAGAAACATGTATATACACATATGCTATATATTCTATGTATACTAACTAAATATAACCTATTCAGTCTGTATGTACACACACACACGTGTGTGCGTTTTCAGGGCTGTCTATATGCTCTCTGTAGGGAGAGAATATTTATTTTACTGTCAAAACTCTTTGTTGGCCTATAAATCTTTGAGTAGGGTTGAGGTTTAATGGACTTTCCCCTAAAATATTTCTCATTCGATTTCAACAAATGTTTAAGTCATATTTTAAAACCATGAATTATTTAACGTGCTGTTTTGCTGTTTGATCCTGTGGAAGGAATAGCAGCAAAACTGAAAAGGAGGCAGATACAGGAGCACATGAGGATAATGACGACTGCAGGAGTGAGCTCTGTTCTACAGTATAAACACAACCTACTGGGTTCATTTTCCTCTCAAAGTTCCCAGCCCGTAGGCTGATGGTTAGTGTCTGACCGCAGCAAGGGTGAAAGAATTGAATGGCCTGACTGTCCATCTTTCTAGTCATTTCCTGTCAGATCCCCTTCAGTCCACAGTTGGAAATGCTCACATTTATTTTAACAAGATAGTAGTAAAGTCGTTTGAAATACAAAAGGAAATACTGACAATTTGCTACACGAGCGTAGTTTGTGAAAGTAAGTGGAATTTACCATGTTTTTGAGAATTAATGAAAATAAGATGGTTGACTTTCTTAAAGGTCAAAAGATTTGTTCTCTGCTGTTGTGTTATGACAGCAGGTAAAGTAATTTTGAGATTGTCATATATTTTATGGAATGAGGATTGTCAAGTTTATAGGAGATGATTTTTATTATTACATTTTCTTGGCAGATTATACCTTAAAATATTATAATTAGTGGTTTCCTGTTTAAGCATTTCATATATATATATATATATATAGATATATTATCAAATTGCATATAAATACATATGGGATTAGCTGTCTTGAGGGTAAAAAGCAAAAGAGAATACGGATGTTTCATATATTTGAGACATAGGTAAGTATGTGTGTGTGTGTGTGTGTGTGTGTGTGTGTGTGTGTATTCTGAAGCAAATGTTACATGATATGCTTGTATTATCAGTACATCATCTTACACTAAATGGGGTGGCCTAAATTTCTTTGTGAGATCATGTTAGTCTCATATATTTTGGATTTTAGATAAATTTCCATGTAGGATTTTTGAATCAGAGGTTATACTTTGATATATTGTTTTCTAAATCTGAGAACAGGGAGTCTTTATTGTGTAGCCGCCTCCTAGCTCACAAGTCTCCAGTAGAGAGAGTTCCATGTCCAGGTTCACACAACAAATGCTCCGGGTAAAACCGAGTCCATCATTAAAAAAATATAAAAAAGCACGGTAGTGGGAAAAAAGAGTTGTCAAGAGATAGAAGGAACAGAAGAGAGAAAGTGATTGAAAATAATCCGAACATATTGTACACACATGTGAAATTATCAAAGAACAAACTCCATACAAAAAATATAAAGAAAGTCACTCGATGCTCCCAATATGATTGTTTCTCAAAACAGTTTTGATTTTATGAGAAAGCTTGTTAGGAAGACATATTTCTAGTCCTTTGACGAGGTTATATGAAAACCAAATCCTCTTTGTGCTTAGTTGTATGAGATGCACCTCGTGGGTTTAATAAAGGGGCGTTGTACTGAGCTCAGGTTCTCCTGAGCAGTTGCTGACATGACTTGCTAGTACAAGGGAAAGGGCAATGGAATTTGAATTTTGCTAAGTCAGGCAATATTTCTCTATTATTTATTATGAAAAAGGTCATTAGATGGAGTCATTTAAGTAAAATATAAAATATTATTAAACTTCTTGGTAGTGAAGTTATGGAAGAAAATAAGCAGAAAAGTTTGGCACTTAACTAAAAAGATGGTAGAATATTGTAACACGCGGCTTTCTAAAAATGCCATGTCTTTAAATAACACAGTATGGTCATTCTGAATACTCGTCAGTCATAAATAAAGACCATTCTATGACTGACTATTCTTGGCCATGAAAAAGTGTGAACCCTGTAACTTCCTTCAGCACAGACGTCGTGAAGGCACATCTACATGACATGCGCTGTGCCGAGGTGACAGAAATGGATGAGTCCTCCTCTGCTCTGGAGCAGGAAGAACTAGGTCTGAGCACAAGTGATTCCAACTACAATGAAAAGCAAACTAACACAGTGACGTGACTCTCTTTCAGGCGTAAGAGAAAGTTCAAGACCAAGCATGTCATCCCCCTGAGTTACCTGTGGATGGGTGACTATGTGGACATAGTCGGGAGAGACAGCAGCCTTGCTTGCAAGTCCATTCTCCTGTCCTGGCCCGTGGGAAATTTTGTGGCCACCTTTCGGTAAGACCTATAGCTTGGAGATGTGTTGACAAGAGGCCTGCTGTGGAAATTGTCAGTAAACTCAATCCTGTTTTATTCACAAGGAAAAAAACCCAAATCAATTAACTGGAATGTTTACAAATTGTGAAATCATTTTAGCTCGATTACATACCAACTCAGGCTTTTCCCTCCCATGATGACCCTGGTTTTCTGTACTTTCCATCACGCACATCTCTTCATGTAAGTAGATTCTTTAGATTCTCATCTGTGGTGTCCATCAGGACTCCACACGATCCTTAGGGTGGAAATCAGATGCGTTCTGTCCTTTGAAGGATGTGGACAGAACAAGGCCTTACTCCATCTCCACATTCTCCTTCCCCAAACAATCTGATGTTGTCTGGGTTTTCAAAGTACCTGGAGAGAAATTGATCTCTCTCCAGGAATATTGTATAGTATAATCAAATTTGACAAATACCTACTATACTCCCAAGTGAGTTTCTTTAAAAATGTTATCTTTAATTGTACAGATAAACATTGAAACTCATTGAAACTCAGTTCTTGAAGGTTTGTACAGTGGGATGTATATCTTTGGTGTCTATAATCAACTCATGAGGACCAGTGTCACTAGACCATCAGAGAGTCAGGGTTAATTTCTGAGTTCATATAAATGTCAGATTCGCACGCTTGTCTTTCATGAGAGGATGTAATCATGGCATACCGGGTATACCTTGAGTGGTATCTTGGAATCACAGGATTGTGTAGCAAACACCTGCTCTGGGCAGCATACATTTTTCTTTTGAGTCCACATGAAAAACTCATCATATGCAACCCCCAATTAGGACTCTTCTCTTTCCTCTGTCCAAACATCTAACCTCATCACAGAATTGACTCAACTAACACAAGCACTTGCAAGTTTTATAAACTTCCTAGGACCCGTGAGTTTGCTCTTACCCAGGGAAAGAATTTCCTCAGGAATCTTTGAGGAAGAAGATCATCTTTGTGGCTTTCTCTGAACACTTTCTTTTCCCTTGCTAATGTCCCTGAAGACTGTATATAGTTGTTGTGTAGTGTTTCCCCCACGTTGAGATTGAGAGGAAGTACTGTATTTGGGGATGTATGAAGAGTTTCATGATGGCATTTCCATTAAACTTTTCTTTTCATGAAGGAGTAAAAGCAGGAAGTCTTATTTAGACTAGTTCACATTTAATGACATATATATCAGTTGTTTCCAATCATGCATAGCACTAAGTGCCTCCAATGTCACTTTCTGTAATGGTGAGAATAGATGTGTTGTCTATGTCCATATGTAGGTTGGGGATCACAGGCACAATCACCCTTCTGATGAAACTGGTTGCAGGCAGATTAAAACGTGGGTGAGCATTAATGGTAGAAACATGAAATGTGCCAGCCTTTGTGTAAAAATCAGTCCATAGTTCCATAGAAATTAGAGAGCATTTCCATGTGACTGTGCAGCCCAAACATGAATGTAGGACCATGGCAAAGGGAGAAGTAAAGTCTCTGCACGAATGTTCTTCCCAGCATGGACCATTATTTTCATAAAGTGGAAAAAATATCACATATTAATTGTATGTATAAAATAAGAATATGTGGCACAGGTTTGTGAGAAAGGGGAAATAAAAATAGTGAACTTCACAACCAGCCTCCACACTGTAGTCAACTTCCTATCATGTGAGGTTTCCAGTGAAAGAATGGGTCAATCAGAGCCCCGCTCCTATGAAGAATGCCACCCACCCCTGTGCCCTCACTCATGAAAACTGACACATAATATCTTTTATGGGGTATAGTCTTCAAAATCTTAGTATAAATGTTTCAAGAGTCTAAATGTTTTCCACGTTTTACATTACAGTTCTATGGAACAGAAAGATCGGTGGTATTGTTTTCTCCAAAGGTATATTATTAGCGTTCATACTTTATTCCTTAGTGGCATTCCGTGTTCCATTTTAAGTATATATGCCTGCCTGCCTGCCTTCTATCTATTTATCTATCTATCTATCTATCTATCTATCTATCTATCTATCTACACTTACCTGTCTATATATGTGCACATATGTACATATATGTATATATGCATATCTATTTGTGTATATGTATGGATATCTATATAAAAATATAGATATATGCTATATATCAGTATATTTATATAGTATATGCTATATTTCTATATTTGTATCTATCTATGTATCTATCTATCTACTATATATATATCTATACATCTTCCCTTCACCCTCTATGTGTGGTAAACTGTACTCTCCAGACTTACTTTAAATGGATAGATTTATCTATATATCTCTATATATAAACATATATAGAGAGAAGTTCTCTTGTTGATTTTCACCCATGTCTATTAATATAATGTTTTCTTTGTTGCATAAAAGTAATTTCTAGCTTGTAACATAAATCATGATATTTATCAATATAAATACATATTCCTACATATAGATATATTTATAAAATCTGATAGACTGACTTTAAATGTGCTGTTGATTAGATGGTCCCTGACTACTGCTTTAATTTCTCCTATTAATACACAGAGTTGGTTTCACTTTGAGGAATTTCTGGTTGCCATTCTCTTCACTTTCTCCTCTTTATTCTATATATTGGGGTAAACAGTACTCTACAAACTTATTTTAAATTCCCCTCAACACAGATTTCTCTACCATGAACACTCAATCCATCTGCTGCTTCCCATTGTGAAGTGAAGCAGGTTCCTGCCCTTCTCTTGCAGACAAAATATTTTGAGAACTGGCTATGCTTCTAAAATCATAACTTAGGGCAGCAAGCTATTACCTAAACATGTCTTTGTTTCTGAAATACTTTTGAATATTCCCTAATCTGTATGCATATCTCTGAACCTATAGCTTTACATTAATGATATCAATAAAATAAGCTACTAGAAAATTCATTACTGTATTGTATGTTTTTATTGCATTTGAACAGATCCATTAATGAAGCCACAAAGGGCTACAGGAAGCATTTTAAACTCCCGATATTCACTGAGGATATCCCAAACTGTGCCAGTGTATGTGAATATAAAACAAAAGATGAAACTGCAAGTTCATTACCAGAGAGTGACAGGCAGTTTGTAGAGCAATGGAAACTGGGAACATAGGAAGAGAGTGAAGGGGAGAGAGAGTTTGAGAATTTAGACAACATTTTTGTAAGGGGTATATGTGTATGCCATGCCTATATGTCTTTCATATGTGATATGTAGAAAGCAGCATGAAACAAGATTGATCCATGTTAGCTACAGTTCCCCCCAAAAGAAATAATTTTTGCTTAAATGACTGAGTAACCAGTACCTAAGTACTTAAAGTTAAAATAAACATGTTACTGACAGTCTTGTAGGGTTATGATATAGAAAGGGAAAAAAACAAGATATTTATTCTACATTAGAAATGTCATTATGGTTTGCAGATTATAAGTGATGGCTAGACAGTGACAGTGAATAGCATGTTTTCAAGTTATTTTATAGCATTTTCTCTGCATTTTTATAGCCTTTATATATAACAACAACAGACTTGGAGACAGTGAATGACATCATCCAGAAGTTACTCCCTATGATAGGAATGCCTGTAAGTTACTGTCAAGCTACTTTGAGTTTTGTTTTCTAGATCCACATATGTGCAAATGTGCATATAAATATTTACATAAAAACGTGATTAAGATAAATTTACAGGTCATATTTTAAAATAATATTTTAGAACTGAGGCCTCAAAGATACAATCATAGATTTTAGAGAGTCATTTTTCTTGGATATTTTCTTGGCCATTTAAGGTTCATGTGAAATGAAACTCACAGCCCAGTGGTCTTGAGCTATCTGTTTAGTCTCACTATAGAATTAAAAAATAATGGACAAAATTTAGTCATACACAAACACACACCAGATTGAAAGACTGCCAATCTTAGAGGGAAGGCAGCTTTTCTCCCTTTTCCTTTCTAATTCTTTTCCTTTACTAATTGTTATATAGTTCCTTCTCTCTTCAGTTCCTTGCTTTTCATTTCTTTCTGTGTAGTTAGTTGTAGGTGTATGTGTTTGGGTGTGTTCTTTTTTCTCTTTTTTGTAATCTTTATGCGTATTGTCTGTCTGTTTCTGTCTCTGTTCTTTTGCTCTACATACATATCTGTGTATATCTTTGCATTTTTGTGCTTAAATATACATGCGTATGTATCTCTGTGTAGTTACATCTCTCTTGTGCGAATGTGTCTCTGTATGTATGTATGTTCCGCTCTATCACCTTCTGTGAGTTTGTATTCTTTCTCTCTCTTTGTCTCTCTCTTTGTCCAGGTCCCTCTCTTTCACTTTGTGTGTGTATGGGGTGTGGTAGTGCTGTGTTTGCCTGTGTGAATGTGTATAACTGCTAGTTTTAATGATTAAGGCTTCTGTAGAACAATGTCTTTCTTTTTAATCAGGAACCAAAAGTAAAGTACAATTAGTGATAACTCCAGTTGAAGTCTATTTTCCCTTTTTCCACTCCTCTAGGGTGCTAAATATTTCAAAGAATATAATATTTAGATGGTTGATTCAAGGATCCATTGCACCGTGTGCGGTAATTAGATTGTGGAGCTTGTTTTCAGCACCTGGCCTATTTTCTAGATTAGACACATGTCCTTCATCTCCATAGACAGGATATCTTTGAATGAAAGTCAGAGTTGTTTTTACTCAGAGGCATCCCTCAAACCTCCGTGATTTTGTCTATTTTGCCCAATGTTGCTGAAGTTACCACATCTTTCAAGTGATACTTTGCTTAAGAAATCACTTGAGGCACCAGGGTGTATGGCTCTCTGGATACTAGGCTGTGTGGGCATTTAAAGTCAAACGTCGATATTCCACACTCAGTGTGGACAAACAGATATAACAGATCTCAGAATAGCATTTTTCTTGGTAAGTGTTGATGGGTGAATGCAATTTCTTATCCCATGGTTATTCAGATCCTACTGTGGATCAAAAGATGTAGGTTCCTTCAGACAGGCTGTGCAAGTACCCAGGGTTGTCTGCTGAGATCAACCCAGATGACTCAAACCTGTAGTCAGAGGACACATCATTAGGACTGCTCCTAATGGTTTTCCTGCTAGAGATCTGGGAATGCTTGCAAAAGGTATTCTCCAGAGTCCACTTTGAATGGCTATGTGTGATGGTTGGATCTTTTTTGCCTCCCAGAGTGCTCAAGGTTACCAACTGTGGTTCTGTCGTGGCTATGAGAAAGTCCCAGGCCTACTCCAAGGTAAGCAATAGGGAAATCTAAATAGGGACTAACTAAGTTCAATGTTCTCACTCTGAACTCTTAACGTTTTCATCATTCAGTCTTAAAGTTAAATGCACATTAAAATAAATAACTTAAACATTATTTCATTCTTTGATTCATAATTACCAACTACTTAATATAACCATACATTGATACCATCTCTTTTGGCAATAATTTATGAACTGGTGGGAAAAAAGTCTGGAATTTTCTTACACACTTCTACCTGAGAAACAGAATTTCCCTAAAAAGACAAAGAAACCAAGACTTTGGGTATCTTGTTTCTAAAGAAAAATAATTAAAATTCATTTGTTGAAGATTAAAGACAATCCTAGGGACTAGAGAGTTGTCTCAGTGATTAACAACACCAGTTACCTTGTTGTTTTTTCAAAGGTCTGGATTCAGTTCACAACACTCACAGAAATAACATGGTGCACAAATATACATGGGAGCAAAACACAATTACATACATAAATAAGTCTAAAATAAAATTTAAAATTTTTATATGAGGAATGTTTGGTTTGCTCCAAACTACATAGCTTCTGTTTTGGAAAGAATGTGAGAGATCTAGCCATTTCCTCTGACCCACACACTGTTATACTGTGTCTGGTCAAAGTAGACTGGGCGTCAGTGGCCTTCCTGGGATACACTGATCAGGGAAGGATGTGTAAGCTGAGATCTCTAAAAACAGAGAAGAAAACTTTGAAGTTGTCACTTTGTTTGAAGAACATAGGCCCATCAGTACACTGTATAGGGGTGACTTTTGCTGTGCTCCCCTTTAACAAAGTATCCAGTGTGGAGGTGAATTAAGCCCCCGATACTGCCCAATGTACTAAAACCCTGAAAGTAAATACAGGCAGCTCACATCTCTAGGACCTGTATTTCCCCACTGAATGGGAGGTACGATGTTCAGACTCTTGGAGCCTACCTGACGGCATCACCTGTGATTCCTTATGTTTCATTTTTCTGGAATTTCACAAGAATATTGACACATAGGTAATAGTAATAGAAGATTTATCAGAAGCATTAGGATAAGAATTAAAATTGTGAGATTACCAAGTCTGCTCACGAGCAGGCTTTTCAATAGGTACTGAACAGGTGATGTTCTAAGACATGAAGTGACCCCCAGACAAGTAACAGTGAGGATATCTGTTGGAGACTAGAAAACACTGCCTTGTTGTTCAAACCTTTCTCGTGTACTCTGAGAATAATCTGTGTGCATATTCTTGATTATTCAGAATAAACTGAAATTACACTACTATTTCATTTATAATATTTACTTTCAGGGTTTTAGTACATTGGGCAGTATCGGGGGCTTAATTCACCTCCACACTGGATACTTTGTTAAAGGGGAGCACAGCAAAAGTCACCCCTATACAGTGTACTGATGGGCCTATGTTCTTCAAACAAAGTGACAAGTTCAAAGTTTTCTTCTCTGTTTTTAGAGATCTCAGCTTACACATCCTTCCCTGATCAGTGTATCCCAGGAAGGCCACTGACGCCCAGTCTACTTTGACCAGACACAGTATAACAGTGTGTGGTAAAGCACATTGGCAGGTTTTGTCTCATTCATTACTATTAGTTACAGCTCATTCTTATTTTCTTCTCATAGAGCATGAGCATCCCTATGACATTATAATGAGGAACAGCCTAAACCGAAGGGAATCAAGAAATCTCACAGCCTTTCCTGCCCTGCCTGGGCTGTATGCGGAACAACCAGATATGCAGGGCCGATTCATCCTGAAGCCCAGAGAAGCAGCAAGAAGTCAGAGCAGTGAGTCCGTTACCTTCCTTCGTGTGTCCTTTCCCAGTTCCAATTTCTATCCTGCAAAAAAAAAAAAAATCAATACAGTGTGTCATTTCTTGGTTCAAAAGGGGGCACTGTCGAGAACAAAAACAAAAGTTACTATATGTATATATACATAAACACACATGCAAATGAACACACACTCACTCACACATCCTACTACATCTGTATAAATTTACTTGTAATTTTGGTCTGAGTATTTGGTATTGAATATCCAACCTATATGGTATGCTGAGGAAGACTGCTAATTTTGTATTTTGTTATGTGAGCCCTTTGTTTACATTGAATGCATTTGTTGTAACTAACCTATTTAAGATTTCATTGTGGTCCAATATTATAATAAAAGCAATCTTAGAAGAGAAAAGGGAACTTTGATTACAGCTTTGAATTAACACTATAGGGACAAGGACCCAGAGTCTGGCTGACTAACGTAGTCATGCACACTTTCCTATGAGGGCATATGCTAATGACAAAAGAATTTGACAGTGGGTCTTCCAAAAGTTCAACAAGAAAGCTAAGAATGGGGAGAGACACACTATGACATTTGAGAATAATGGAATACTGTTAGATCTGAACACCGGGAGTGTGACTATGAATAAGGATGTGACCACGGAAGCATCTGATTGTACATAACACAGGTGCTTGTTCCACTGGGCATCAAGAATCTCATGGTGTAATGGGGGGTCAGACAGCATTGAGTTGTGAGATTCCCACTAGAGGACACCCAGTTCAAGTCTCTAAGATTAATAACAGCGTAGACTATAGGGAAGAAGAACATACACAATGACAGAATGGGTAGCCAATTTTAGAATGTGGGGCATTCTATATTACAAATGATTATTACTTTGATTGTATGCATTACACAGGACCATTATGCATTTGGAAATCAGTAACAAAGGCTGCATAAATTAAAGTATCCCATATAATGATATCATCTCCTCTTTAGATACAGAGGAGCCAAGAGCTAAGAAAAGACGGCCTTTCATATCTCGGTGGTTCCACAGGGGCTCTGTGCTTCACCAGGACCAATTGTGCATAGCCCTGCCAGTTGCTAAGACAGGAAAACTCTTTGGAAATGATCTGACTGCCATTTGTGAGGATGGCAATCTGCCCACAGCAATTCTGGTAGGTCTCACATAGTCCTTCTCTGGCTGTCCTAAGGACAAAATACTGCTTCTCCAAAATACCAAATACTTCTCCAAAATACTTCGAGTCTTTCCTCAGGTGGAGAAACAAGTGTGCATCAAATCATTGGCTTAAGATTAGGAAGGTCAGAGGGTGCTACTCACCAGGAACTGTGTATTGGATAAGTTGCAGAAATCACTTTTCCGTTGTGGAAAATCTGATATAAGTAAATAAATAATGCCTTAACATTAAGGTGGGTTGGGTACCACAGATGATAGAAGCACCAAATCCAGTTCAAGTCCTCTCCACCCATGCTAGGTCGTGCACTGCACCTGTGCACACCATTGGCCTGGTTCTCAAGAAGAAGGAATTCATGCTCTGTGCTGCGGATAGAGTGACAGGTGCTTCCCTTTCTTCCTCTCAGGACATCCTATCCTTTATTAGTGAAAAAGGGCCAATCACTGAAGGCATCTTCAGAACATCAGGTGATATAAGGGCATTCCGAGCCCTAAAAGAAAGACTGGATTCTGGGACAGAAGTGAACGTGAACAACGAAAGTGTCCCTGTGGTGGCATCTATGTTAAAGGTAGGGAGAGTTTTCGCGTCTGCTGCACTCAGAATTCCTCTGAATCTATCTGTGTGAGTAGTTGCCTTCATTGTATTTAGTCTTGAAGAACGGTAGACACAAATGATAGAAAGCTGGTGGGCAAAAGGTCGCTCTGATGTTCACAACCTCAGGATCCAGCATAAACCAGTTACAGTGGACAGTAATGTAGCTAAACATCTTTAATTTGATGCCTCCGTCTTCCTCATGGGACACTTGTTTCAAAATAATAGTAGTGTATTTAGTGTCATTTTATAAAAGCCCATGAGAGTCACCTTGTTTCAGGCCTAGTCAGGTATGTTTGATTTCTGAAACTT
The DNA here is from genome assembly GCA_025134845.1 of Neodon shergylaensis. Classification (NCBI taxonomy): domain Eukaryota; kingdom Metazoa; phylum Chordata; class Mammalia; order Rodentia; family Cricetidae; genus Neodon; species Neodon shergylaensis. The sequence continues at coordinate 3,499,423 of JABTXL010012463.1, forward strand.
GCATTGATGCATGCAAAAATGAATGATAGAATGAACAAGATAAAACCAAAATTATGTAATTTTTTTGAAAGAGAAACATTACAATAGCAAAACAATTCATACACATGCTTAGAAACAAAATATTGTGTGTGTGTGTATATATATACATATATATATATATATATATACATTAATCATCCCCATTCTACAGTATTTCTATGACCCTCATTATGGTCTGGCTACACAGTGAATATCAACAGTTCAGAAATGGCTTAAAGCAGGCAAAATAACACAGTTTAGGTATATAAAGTAGTCAGGTATTGCCTCTGTGAGGTACACAACTGAAATAGATTAGATGATACAGGAACGCATATATTAAAACTCTAAATTTTCCTTTATACTACCATTTCACATCCTAAATAATTAGCCCACCCTGCTACTAAATATGCTATCAGCATCACGTAGGAATTGCCAATGAGTCGTGTATGCGCAGTAGCTCAACAGCAATTTCCCTTGGTGCACTTGGGCTCAGGAATCCTCAGAGGATAAGCGTGCTCTGAAAAGGGTGCATGTTCAGTGACATCAGGCAGGGATGATGCTGTCTCCTCCCAGACTGTCTGCACTAGCCACGATGTTTTCTGTTTCTAAGCACGGAGACCCGCTTGTAAGAACACATTGAACAACGCAAACTGTCATGGTAGGCTTTGTGTATCTATTATGTACTAATGATAAAAGAGAGGGTAACTGGTACAGTTTCCTCACTAGCCTGTCTCAATTACTTCAGTCCACACATGGTACATGGGACAGCTCTTAAAAATGCTTGATAGTTTTAGGTAACTGATAACGGAATAATTCTTAATGTGTGATAATAAAAGTAGCTTGGTACATTTCTTGAAAGTTAAATCCATATGACCAGTAGAAACAGCAGTGACCGGAAACCGTCAAGGTAGTTTGAAATCTCAATTTTTCACTGACTAACATCAGGGCTCCACTCAGTTTTAGCTAACAAGGAATTATGCAGGTTGTTGCATTGCTGTCTAACCTGAGGTTTCCGTTTTCCCCTCCTGAGTGCAGAGATTGCAGGAGCATGGCACTATGCTTAGCATGTATTCTCACGTGTCACATGCCCAGTTTGTGACATTCTCTTGACAGTCACTATACAAAGACACACATTCCATTTCCACCACCACTTACAGGATGTTATTAGAAGCATTTTCTCTCAGGACACGCAGCACATGAAAGGAAGTCTATGCTCACTCAGCCCTTGCTCATGAGCACATGGGTCCCTGCAATTAGATCACGTTTTCAGAGCCATTAGGATTAGAAGCATAAAGCCCTTGATTGTGAAGAAATGAACATAATGTGTATTTTGTCATTTAAAAATGGGATTTGAGATGAGATACTGATTTCTTTAGTGTGTGCTAGTTTTCTCTACTCAAAATCTGCTCAAAACTCAGAGGGTCTACACGTCAGACAAGTCTCCAACTAGGGCAGGCTGGGAACTATGAACAAAGTTGAAACTAAATGGACTTTTACAGTTGAAAGTATTTTGAGTAATTTCTGTGATTTTTTTTTTATTTTCCACATATTTCCTCTTTGTCTGTAAGGAATTTCTTCAAAATATACCAGGCAGTGTGCTGACGTCTGGACTTTATGATGAATGGCTCGGCGTCCCTGAGCAAGAGTGTGAAGAGAAGAAAGTAGCTGTAGCACAGAGGTAATGGTTCACTGATGGCTGGAACAACACTGTCACAGTAGAAGTCATGTTTGCTTAGACACATTAGATTTTACAGCACAGAATCATTTACTAAATATACTGACTGAGAACAAATGGTTTCAATTGTTCACAATCACAAAAGAGATTTTGAAAAGAGAAGTATGATTTGGGGAGTCACAGTGGCCCATATTTAAGAAAACTTATCATTATGTGTATATGTATTGTATCTTTATTAATTAAATTTCTCTATTTATTTCTGACTTTGGGGAGATATTCCAAGCAATATTTATAGGACACATTCCGCTTT
>JABTXL010012463.1:3501435-3519526 GCA_025134845.1 Neodon shergylaensis
AGTACAATTTATTGTTTTAAAATAACTTATCTCCATGTTCAGTCTTTTAGAGCAAATACCCCAACCGAATGTCTTTCTTTTGAAAACACTTTTCGGGATATTGTACAAAATTGAGCAAAACTCTGAACTCAACCATATGACATCATCAAATTTAGCTGTTTGCATCGCCCTGAGTATTCTATGCCTGCCTGGTTCCAGCAACTCGGAACTGCCAGATGTCTCCAGAAAGGTAACAAGACAAACATTTTTTGCCTATGGAAAACAAGTCTTCACAATGAGGCAAGAATACAGGAATATCCTGGGAGTCTGGGTTTGTTCATTTGTTCATTTTTGTTTTGATGTTGTTTTGTTTTTTAAATAAATTCACCCTTGATTTTCATTCTTCTGTGGGAAGAATCGTTTGTGTATCTTGAGTCAGGAGAATTTAAATGGGTATTAATATCTCAGTCCTTTGTCAATTGTGATTTAGAATATTGTTAGACTAATCCACTACGTGCTAGTGTTCTGAAATGATAAAAAAAAAAATATGGGTGCTGGGTTCAGAAATCATGGCTAAATCTTTGATGGCATCACTGAGGGGAGTGGGAATTTCTCTTTGTTTTCAAGGTGGTTTCCCAAGTAAACAAAGGTAATATGGATTGCTTTTTCTCAGATACGGTTGTTCTAATATCTGGTTAGTGTGATTAAATATATCCTCAGCCTTTTGTTGCTAATTTTGTTTGGATTAGAGAAATTCTTGAGTACACTTTTCTATTGTAGGCATCTTTCAAATACTATAATAAAATAGCAGGATTTATTCAATATAAAGATCAAATGGTTATTTTGGCTCTCGGTATTTGAGTTTCTGATTCACTATTGATTGCTCTTTGGCCTGTAATAAATTCATTAAAGAAAGGCCTCATTGATGTTGGTTACTTTTACTCTTCGCTCTTTTACTTTTTGTTCTTTGAGCTTTGAGGGACTTGCCACCCGACTTCCAAATAAATCCACATGAAGTCCTATTCTTTCTTATGAGTGCCATGCCTTAGTTTTGCTTGTTTCTAGTTAACTTTCCTTAACTTAAATTATCCATTCCTTCTTTAGCCTCTAGGCTTTAAACTTTGTCATATATACCTTTTTTTGCTTCGTACTCCCTGGCTTGCTATGTAGCTTGGTAGCTGGTACTTAGAGTTCTCTTCCCTTACTTGTTCCTAGATATTGCTCCTCTCGTATTTCTCCTTCTATTTATTTTCCTTGACTGCCATTCTCCCAACCCTTCTTCTTCCTCGCTGTTGGATGTTCAGCTCTTTAGTAGACCAATCACGTGTTTTAAACAGGGGAAGTAACACAGCCTCACAGTTTAAAAATGCAATATAAAGGAATGGAACACATCTTTACATTCCTAAACAAATATTCCATAATCTAAACAAATGTAACTCATCATAAAATAATAATCTACAACATCTGACTCAGAACATCTTTTCCTCATATTGTATAGCATCAATGAATGGAAAAGAAAGTTAGGATCCAAACAACTTGTCATTGCAGTCCCACAATGATTCAATATCAGCCAAATAGGCCTTCCTCCAAATACCTCCCAATGTAATAAACCTGCATGTCAAGCTGTTAGTATTGCATCTGCACTGAACAAACAAGAGACCCATGAAATCTGCCCTTCATTTTTAGACACCCAATCGAACATTCAACACATGATGCCCTCATTCAAGGGTAGTCTTCCTCCTTAACTGTGCCTTTCTGGAAGCATCTTTACAAACATGCTCAGCCATGTCTGTCACAAGTGGAAGGATTTTAGACAAGGTAACAATGTATACTACCCATCACAGTGGGAACACTGGAAATCATCCCCATATGGTATTGCACTGTGATGGTCACATTTTAACGTCTGGTCATAAAATATTTTCATTTCCTAACAGAAAACTCCCCTCTATTTTTTAGAAGGTGACTTTTTCTCAGAATTTTGAGGTACAAACTTTTAGCCTCAAGGCTAAAATGAGATTTACAACCATGCAAAAGGTTAGAGATCTCTGTGTTTGCCTCCTTTTGTCACAGATTTCTCTGGTCAGTTTCCTAACTGAGAATTATCCGAAAATATTTGGAGAAGGCATTCCAGTTCAACACGAGAGTCCATCGGTTTGCTCTGATGGGGAGAACACTTACAATGCCCTTAACACTCAAACTGACAAAATTGTGATGGAAGAAAGTGAGCATGAAGAAGACCCCAGCCCCAGTGGCAGCACGTGCCCCACAGGCAATGATGTACAGCCCAGAAGTCCAACTGCTCCTTGTCACAATGAGGAATTAGAGGTAAGTATAGATGTTCTGTTATCACAACTTAAAAGTTAGACACATTTATTCCTGAAAACACCATTTACAACAAGCAGTGATTGGGAGTTTACTAAAACCATTGTAGAGAAAAACATTACCTGTACATTATAGGCGTTTTCCTGTTGGTAAGAACTGCCTATAAATTTTCATTCCTGGGAGCTGGAGAGATGGCTCAGTGGTTAAGAGCATTGCCTGCTCTTCCAAAGGTCCTGAGTTCAATTCCCAGCAACCACATGGTGGCTCACAACCATCTGTAAAAGAGGTCTGGCGCCCTCTTCTGGCCTTCAGGCATACACACAGACAGAACATTGTATACATAATAAATAAATAAAAAAAAATTTTCATTCCTTCTTCACAGCAGTTCTGAATTTATGTAAGAGGTAAACCCTAGAAGGGTCAGTGTACTATTATTAAGAGTATGTGAAGAAAGGTCATTTACCTTGATATCTTGACTTCTGAACTGATTTTTCCAATACTTAGAATAGCCACTCAATTTTGCCATCAGGGTATCTCTGTGTAACGGCCCTGGCTATCTTGAAACTTGCTTTGTAAACTGGGCTGGCCATAAACTCACAGAGATATTCTTGACTCTGACTCCTGAGAACTGGAATTAAATGTGTATACCACTATGCCTGTCTCTTTTGTAAGTTTTAAGATAGCATATTACACCCATGGGATGAAGTAGACACTATGGTCTCTAATTGAATCCTCATAGTTGTTCAAGGGGGAAAAACTAAAGGCTGTCAGAGAAATGCAGTCAGGCAGGGTATGTGAGGATGTGCAGATTTGGCTGTTAAATTAGAGTTGCCCATGGCTTATCAGTCAAGAAATAACACAGGAAGACTCAGAGATTGTATACCATATCACTGCTTGATTCTAACACCCATATATGCATAGGTTTCAAGACAAATGCCAGAATTTACTGATTAGACCCAGGAGTATGAGCAATATAAAACTAAAAATCATGTTCGTTGTGATGTAGTCTCATTATAAATGTTATAATATTGGTTGTTTTCTGTGTATAATGGTGATGCAGAAAGTATGACTGCTATTAAATGAATAGGGCATGCAAGGGTTAATGAGTTTATTTATAAAATACAGTGATTTCTCTTCTTTTTAGATTCTGTGGAACATATGAAAACAAGCTTTATAAATCTAATGATTGCATTGAGCTCCGATGCCAGCAAAGACAAAGTGTGTTTAACCCCACCGGTTCCAACTGAAGAGTACCCCATTCAAAGTTTTCACACACCCCAGCACCAATTGAGGAAAACCTCATTAGAAGTACTGATACCCTATCTCCACCCCCAAATGAGGAACACCTGTAATTGGAGGATTCCTATCCCGCCTGCCTATTTCCAAATTCCTGGCAGCCACTTAGCAAATTTACCTCACAGAGGCTTCTCTTAATTATAAATGCTTGGCCGATAGCTCAGGCTTGTTACTAACTAACCCTTTATATTTGCATTAACTCATTTCTATTGATATGTGTATTGCTATGAGGCTCATGGCTTTACTTGTCTTCTAGCATGACTTGCTCCCTGGACCACTGGCTAGCATCTCTTTCAGTTTGGCTTTCTCATCTAAATTTCTTCCCAGCTACTGGCCTTTTAGCTTTTTATTAACCAATGAGAATAATACATATTCATACTTTGGGAAAGAATTGTTCCACAGCATTCCCCTTGTTTATTTAATTAAAAATGAAGGTTTTAACCTTAATATAATACTATATACCATAAAACAGTTAATAAGTAAAAATTATCATAATAATATCCATTCCATTGGCATCTGAAAATTAGAGAAAATATTTAATTATCTATCTTGGTGAGTCTAAAGTTTTGTATCTAATTTACTTTCTATTATAACTAAGGAAATGTCCAATTATAACTATTTAGTCTTCAACTCCATCAAAGAACCCAGAGGGTGTAATGTTACCCAATGAGAGGGACATCAGACTGCCTGGACAGTCACCCAAATTTCCACTGTAATGCTGGGGCATCCAAATCTGCCCTAAAAGCCTAGCATATCTGACAGACTTTCCTGTGAAGCAGGAAATTTTGAAGGACAGTGCAACCAAATCTTGTCAAAGTTCATCAGTCGCCTTTCTTGTATCCTGCTAGTTCAGTTTGGAAAGTAACCATCAGCAATTGAGGCAAGGGTAGTTTCTTTTTCACATGGTTAGCTTTTGCCATAAGAAACAAACTCCATATGGAATTTCTTCAGTGCCCATCATTTTCTCTATATTAATTGGTGCCAGAAGAAGACTTTCTTACTATTGAGAAAAGTTTTGAAAACTTGTTAAATGTCATATGCCATATTCTGTATGTCTTTGATGTGTTTGAAGACTGACTATCTATCTGAAATATATCTATATCCTTGAAAACCTGCCTGACATGACTATAAATTTGCTATTATAGATGATTATTAATCCATATTTCTTAGTTATATATTAGTTTTTAATTGAAATTCATAAACATAATACCATAAACCAGATTATAAATACACATACAGTATAACAAAATTTGTATCAATAAACCAAAGTCCATACTAATGTAAAATATGTGAGATTGATAGTAGTATTTTGGATTAAAGGAGATTCTATAATCTACCTTTTATCCTATCATTTCTCTTTTCCCTTTTTTTTATTTTGAGAAAAAGATTCCTCAATCTAATCTCCTTTGTTTAACTTTATTCCTGACAATTCTCCATAACAAGTTGTATCGAACCCCTTTAAATGATAACAAACATTCATAATTTATTTTTGGGAATGTGGGAGTATGTCTCTAGAATACTTTTTGCTAGTTGGGATGCTGGAAATTCTGGGGGATCCATAGAAATCTTAGTATTATTGTCAAGTTCTTAGTATTATTGTCAAACCTAAAAAAAGGATATTAGATTCAAGGTTCTTGTTTTGAAATGAAAAAAGGGTGATATAGATATGAACCTACCTTGAAAAGAAAAAAAGGGAGGATCTAGGTATGATAAGAATAAGTGGATTATTGAATCTACTCTAAAAGAAAAAGATATGATAAGATAAAAAGGTAGATTATTGAATTTACTTTAAAAAAACAACTATTACTTTTAGATGTTTTACATTGGTTTGGACTTTTGTATATTGTACACAAATTTTGTATATTAATACAAATTTGAGATTAATTTTGTTAAAACATACTGCAAATACATTTCTAATCTTGTTCTCAACGCATTGTAGCTATTCATCTCATTTGACAATGTGATGCAAATTTCTAGTCCTTGAAAATTGTTATTACTAACTGTTTAGGATAAGAAGGAAATACTGGTCAGTAGTTAATCACCTAATAATCAAACTTGTAGTCATATTAGGTATGTTTTCAAGGTCAAAAAAGATTGATTTTATATAGCTCATTTATATAATTCTAGAGAATATGGCATTTAAGGATGATTTAGTATTCTATGAGCTTCTTTTTATGACAATGAGACATGTCTGCTCCTGGCAGCACCAATCTGCTTCAGGGAAGATAATGGGCATCAAAGAAATTACACATGGAATTTACATTCTTTGTGGCAAAATTAAACCCCTGGGCAAGAAAATGGCTTTGTCTTGACTGCTGATATTATGCACATTATGCTGTCAAATCAGACAAGTAGGACACTAAAGAAAGTGACTGCCAAATATTGTCAAGTCAAGGAGGGACAGTTCTTCAAAATGTCCTGCTTCACAGAAAGATATGTTAGATATGCTAGGCCTGTAGGCCATGGAGAGAGATGGCCCAGTGTTGCAGAGGAACTTTGGGTGACTGTCCAGGCAGCTAGCTGTTTCTGTCATTACTCACAGTTTTTGAAAGTTGTTTGCTTACACTCCCTGCTTACTCAGTCAATATTCTTTGGTCTCTGAGGGAATTGAAAACTTAATAGTTATAGTTACAGTTTTCCTTTTTACCTGATGCAGGACTCAAGTTATGATAGAAGGTAAATCGGGTATACGATTTTGGACTCACCAAAATAGAATAGATATGGAGTAATTCCTCTAAATTTGTCAAATGCATGTGGACTAGCCATTGTTGATATATTTATTGCCTGTATATATTGTATACAGTTATTATACTTATCATATATAGTTTTTCTTATATTAGTTATTGCCTTCTGATTAATTTTAGACAAAAAGAGGTAATGTAGTAGCATTTCATTTGTATTTTAATAAAGAAAGCTTGCCTGAAGTTCAGAGAGTAAAACAATCCCACTGATCAGCCTTACAGACCAGGAAGTGGTAACACACACCATTAATGCCAGTAGCCACACTAGTTTACCATAGGAACAGGGTGGTATATGCCTTTAATCCCAGTGGTGCATGCCTTTAATCTCATTGATGAATGATTTTGACCCAGTCTGAGAGACGATTGTAAAATTGGGGAAGACAGCTCTCATGTTTTATCTCATTCTGAGATTCTTGGAAGCAGGATCGCCATTTAAGAATGATGCCGAGGTAAGAGCCAGTGGCTAGGGGTTTTACTTTTCTGACCTTCAGCTTGAACCCAAATTTCTCTCTATGAGTTTCTTTTAATTTTGCTTCAGAGGTATCTACGGCAATTAAACCTGATTTTTCTTACCCAGAGTGAATCCACAGCCTGTCATTTCCTGTGGAAGCAAACACATAACCTCTCCCCCAAAGTAACATATCTTTTGACTTAAATTTTTAAGTCAAGATAATTTTAAAATATATATGTTGGTTTAATATAGCTGTTTTCATAATCCAAGGTCTCTTAGAAGCCAAAAAACTTAAAGACAGCAGAATAATTTGCACAATCCAGATTATGTATCTGTGCATTTTCCATCTTCATGTGTGTTATTATATATTTTATTACTCTATTCCATTTTAAGGACTTTCCTTACCCATTTTCTTTTCCCTCCCAGGCCAACATATATTTTTAAACAGACTGTAATCTGTGTGTAGAGGGTTTTTCTTTTGCCTGAATGTGTCCTTACAGCTCATCTGTAACCTTTTCTATCTGCATGGACAAAAAACAAAACAGAACAAAACAAACGTACTATGTAATTTATACCATGTCGATTCCCTGAGAGTCTAGTCTCATAGCAGAGGCTTATTTATCCCCAGCTCTGAGAGCCATGTTTACCGCCCCAACTCTGGAAAGTTTCTAGTTTCATGCCCACAGCAAGAAGAATGCTGCTCAGAAACACCATAAAAGTATTTGGTAGCAGAACCTCTTAAAAGAGCTGCCTGGTTTTGCCGCTAGCATGGAGCCTGAGGGCTGCATTTTAAAGGAGCTGTGCCTCTCCTCACTGCCAACAAACAGAGCCCACTGGAGAAAAGGCAGCTACCTAGAGCACACGCTTGACTCCATTCTTGTGTGTGTAGAATCACTTTTTAAACTTTATCAAGTTTTATGTGGAAATACAGAGTATGTGTTGGAACACCAAATGTATCTGGTTGTTTCCTGTCCCTACTGCCTGTTCCCAAACACCCAGCAACTGCTTCTCAAATTAACACACAGAGGCTTATATTAATTATAAATGCTGTCTGGTGGCTCAGGCTTGTTACTGTCAAATTCTTAAAACCTAAATTATCTCGTTTCTATTAATCTACGTATTGCCAAGTGGCTGGTGGCTTTACATACCCTCTATCATGCCATGCTCCCTCTTCTCTCTCTCTGTCCTCCTTCTTCCCAACATTCTCAGTTTGGTTTTCCACCTAACTGCTTGCCCAGCTACCGGCCTGGCAGTTTAATTCACCAGAGAGTAGTAATACATGTTCATAGTGTAGGAAAGGATTGCTGCACAGTATCCACCTGAAAGGAAACTCTGCCACCCTTAATTGCACCATTGAAAATATATGTTTACATTTACTGCGTGGCATCCATTTTAGCACTATACCCAGTGTCAGGAATTTATGCTGCATGTGAACCAGTTTAGCATGAAAAATACATGATAATTACTGCCTATGCCTTGCTTATTTTACAATATTTTCTGATAACAATGATCGCAATCATTGCAAATATGAACATAGTGAAAATATTCATAAGGTTATATATGGTAGTCATTTTTATAAAGTGAAACCATCGATGAGGGATTGAAATTCCCTTGGATTCTTGACTGTGGCAGCATCTTATGCCATTTATAGCTGAAAATAAGAAATCAAAGACGTGGGCTGGAGAGATGGCTCAGAGGTTAAGAGCACTGACTGTTCTTCCAGCAGTCCTGAGTTCTATTCCCAGCAAACATCTGTAATGAGATCTGGTGCCCTCTTCTGGCATCCAAGGGTATTCATGTAGACAGAACACTGTGTACATAATAAATAGATAAATAAAGATTTTTAAAAAAATAAAAAAGTAAAAAAATCAAAGATGTAAGAAATAAAAGTCTTTGTTAAAGGAAGTGTTAATGAGCTAAAACTTTCTTTAAAACACAGAAATTAAGACTCATAACATGCCAGGTTACTCAGATGTGACTAAAAGTCAGAGAGTTTGAGCTTATTCTTGCTCTCTCCGAGTTGTTGACACAGGTGTGGCTAAGAGATCCTGACCTAGGGTGTGGTTCATTAGTATGTTGAGTATAGAGGTAGATCCGTTCCACCTTGACAAAAGATCAGAGAGTTCAAGTCTATACCTGAACCTTCAAGGATATTGACAGGAGTTAAGGGAGTAGCTGCCTGCAGGACCCCTGATTTATTTCTGATGTCCTGTTAATGAAGTCTGTTGCCTCCACCATTCCATTTTGGGGTGAAGTATAAAAGCATGTGGAATATAAACTTGGGCAGATTCAGTATTCACTAAGTTCCGCTCCTGGTACTCTCCTATGTCTCTGTATTTCTTTTATTTGTCTGTCTGTTCTGCCTAACATTTTTAATACACACACCCCTACCCTGGAACATATGAAACTATTGAGACTGCACCCTGACAATAACAGAGTCCAGGACAGACAGAAATTAATAATAATAGTTGGAGCACTGGAACGGGCATATACCAATAGCAACTAAGAATGGCATGCTTGGGATGGATATTCACAGACGAGAAGGCAAAATTAAGAGGGGACCATTCATTGAAGTGCTTAGGAAACAAGTGTGATTCAGTGCAGAGAATGATTCAAAACAACAACAACAACAAAAAAATACTGATGTTTCAAGTTTGGAAAATTCAGTTAGGGAAGAAAATATATTTGGAAGGTAAAATGAATCAAAAAAATGAAAGAACAAAAAATTCATAATATTTATTTCACCCAGTTGTAGCTCTGCATCCATGCCTGCCATTGCTATGGTGTACAATAAAAGACACACTAGTGCTTCAAAAGTGTGGATCTACAATGATAGAAGCTTGTCTTTATCTTACACAGGACGTGTTCTCTATTATTGATGAAAAGGGATCCTATGTGGAGAAAATCTTCAGAACAATAGCCAACAAACCCTTCTGAAATCTCAAAGAAAAGCTTTGTACTGTTGATGAAGTAAGCTTGAGTAAGCAATCTGTCCTTGTAGCATCTGTCTTAAAGAAAGTATTGGCATCCTCCACATGGTGCATCCCTCTAGAGATGCATAAGCCCTTTTCTTCCTTGACATAAATTGATGCTGATAGTTTCTTTCTATGTGATGACCTAAGGATCAGAGGCATGGTAGATAAGGTGTCTGAAAAGCTTAAGGATTCATCACAAAGACACAGCTGAAAATCTTCTGTTAGAAGATAACTTCCCCATATGTTAGATATGCTTTGGTTTGCCATTGCAAATGACCCTTTGATTTCACCTCTGACAACAGCATGTGAGGTTATAACAAAACAAGTAATAATAGTGGAAAAAGTGTGATTTACAAATCATGTCTTAAATCATGATTACGATATATATAGATATAGATATATAGATAGCCTTAAAAATAACAACAGTTCAAAATGTTTAGTCCACTGATGACCTGTAATGGGTACATAGAGTGTTGGATTTTGTCCTCTGTCCAGTACATACATGAAATTTTTCCTTCTCTACCAAAACATAAACAAGTACTTTTCCACATTTACCAAATAAGGGCATCCTAATCCCATGTCAGATAGTTAAGAATTCGCCTAATCTACTCATGGATAGTCTATCACATTGAATTTGCCATGGCGCTCTCTATAAGCAGTGGCTCTAGAGCAGATACCATTGGTTACTCGGACTTCTTCTGAGTTAACCACTCCATAGACTCTGGAGCTGTGGCACCAGACATCAAAGAGAGTGATAAAATTTACCAGAATCAAGATTTACCGCCATTCACAATCAAGTATGTGGTTAACACAAGTGTTATTGTTATATTCTTAAAAAATAAGGTATATTGTTAGCACTGTGTAGAGTTGAGATGAAGTCCACAGTTGATTTTCTTGGTTTGATAATATTTGTCTCATTGATTTGAACAAATATACTCAAAAACTCATTTTTACTGAGTTGGTATGAATCTGTAATCTAACAATGTTTGTATCGAGATGACAGTTTATATTTCATTTAGCAGTGAGCAACAGAACAACTTCTGCATCCAGTACCATGGAAGGCCACAGTGTTCTACAGAACCGGAAACTGGAGGATGAAGACCGAATCAGCACCTGGATTGGCCATACTATCTTCCTGCCCATCATTTTCTCAGTAACTGGAGACTTGAATCCTCAGAACTCCATTGGGCTACATCCATCACTTTCTATTTTTGGAAATCACTTAGAGCATTTAACAGAATTTGTTTGAATCTTCTGCTTTTGTCCAGAAATGAAAATTCTTTTCAAAGATCTTGAACATCACCATTAACCAGCAGAGAAACCTAGAGGGCTGCTCTTAAGAGTATGGATTTAGCCTTGAGTAAGAACTTCTCAGGTTCCAACTCATTCCATTTGATGGCTCCTTGCCACCTTCCACTTATCCATAGGTCAGAAAAGCTTATTATATGACATTCCTTCTGTTCATCTATTTTACCTTATGATATCAGTTACAAATATTTTTCACTTACATTAATTTTATGCTGTATATTACACATTCTTTATTGTTTTAATAAATGTCATTCAATAATTTCATATCTTAGACTTGTTCATAGTTGTCCCTAGTCTTTGGAGGATGCCATCTGGCAGTCTGCTCTACGTCAGTTACTCGGGAACCTGCAGTTATGTGGCAGAGTTTCATACTTAGTTTAGTAGCTTTGACAGTACTGTTTACAAAAGTAATATCCTGGTATTCTTAACTGAGTCAATCTTACATTTTATGCTGGAATGAGTTGATAAGGGAAGTATTTCCAGGCTATAAGCTCGAAGCTTCAAATTGTTAGGAGGATCACCTGTTTTGTTAGTATCTCCAGCCTCCTTACTACTTCAAGTAAGTGGAATTTAATAGTTTTTGAGATGTTATCACTAATTACTTCACAGAATTTACTCTGAGATACCCATAGATCCCACTGTTGGCAGATACCTTTCACCCTTTGAAAATGGTAATCACGCAAGCAGGAAGATAAATGGAGCTGATGGAGCCTGTGAATCTGAAAAGTATAAAGCAGACAGCTCAAAGGTTGAACAAGGAGCACATGGCTCTGGAGACACAAACCCAAAGAGTTCTTAATGTTCTGTTGCCAGGAAAGAGAAACACCTGACCCTTCTGATGAATCCACTTGCACCACCAGCAGATTGTAGAGTCACTGTCTTCAACAGCAGGGAGGGTCCATTCAGTTTCTTTGTATAGAGTTCAGGTTTCAGGGACTTTTGCCCACTCATTTTCTCATATTCAGGGGTATTGTCCTTGTTCAGCTAACATGTAGACAGTCATGTTGGTGAGGCTTTATGGGTAAGGCTCAGGGATCATTGCAGATGATGGGGATGAAAGAGCAAACTCCTAAGGATCAGGTAGTCTCCTCTGAGATTGTTTTCCTAGGAATTTGTGAAGCTTTATATTTTTTTTATCAAGCTGCAAAAGGATAGAATCAAAATGATAATTTATAGCCTGTCAATTTTTACTATATTAATCCTGCCAATTCTTTTTTTAAATTTATTTATTTATTAAAGATTTCTGTCTCTTCCCCGCCACTGCCTCCCATTTCCCTCCCCCTCCCCCAATCAAGTCCCCCTCCCTCGTCAGCCCAAAGAGCAATCAGGGTTCCCTGCTCTGTGGGAAGTCCAAGAACCACCCACCTCCATCCAGGTCTAGTAAGGTGAGCATCCAAATTGCCTAGGCTCCCACAAAGCCAGTACATGCAGTAGGATCAAAAACCCCAGTGCCATTGTTTTTGAGTTCTCATTGTCCGCTATGTTCAGCGAGACCGGTTTTATCCCAGGCCTTTTCAGACCCAGGCCAGCTGGCCTTGGTGAGTTCCCGATAGAACATCCCCATTGTCTCAGTGTGTGGGTGCACCCCTCGCGGTCCTGAGTTCCTTGCTTGTGCTCTCTCTCCTTCTGCTCCTGATTTGGACCTTGAGATTTCTGTCCAGTGCTCCAGTGTGGGTCTCTGTCTCAGCCTCCCTGTATACAAATGACAAGTTTACTGAGAAGGACATCAGAGAAACACCACCATTCTTCACAATCAACTCAAAAATGTAAAATATCTTGGGGTAACTCTAACCAAGAAGTAAAAGACTTGTGTGATCATAACTTTAAGACATTGAGAAAAGAAACTGAACAAGATAACAGAAAATGAAAAGATTCTCCCATGCTCAAGAATTGGCAATAGATTCCGAGGATAGTGATTGAGAACGTGCCAGGTAGATGCTTGACACTGTGAGGAGGTCTCAGGACCTGGTCTCAGGTCTCAGGAATGATTGGGGGATCCTTTAGAGGCTCCTCTTTACAGGAGCAGTCACTGGCCCCTAGCCTGGCCATGTCGTCTTTTGGAGGATAGGATCTGGGAATCCAGACAGACATGGTCTCTCCTACGTTTGGAAAGACTGAGAAAGAGGTCCCCTCCTGGGCTGTTGTCTCCTGTGCCTCCACTGCCACTTCCCCTTCTAGAGATGCTTGCATCAGCAGCACATCTGTCTCCATCCTTAGATCCGGAGAGATAAGGCAGAGCTGCACATCCAAATTTAGAGTTCCAAGTCTGTCAACCAGCAATGAAGACAGCAACCCTCAACCCAGGATCAGTAAGAAGCAAAGCAGCCAGAGATTAGAAAATCCAACATAAGGTCCTGTGTCCCGTGTACAGCTGGAGTAGCAGCTGGGGCCCCATTCCTGCCAGCAGTTGTGGATGCTCCAGATGCTCGACCTCTTACCATGTCAGCAGACACAGTGCAACTTCATCCGGGAAATTGAAGGATTGTCCCGGCGCACTTGTTCCTCTCGTCCTCCCTCATCTATCTGCTCTGCAGACAGCAGCAGCTCTATTGTTCCCAGTAGAAACACCCCATTTTTTTCAACCCAGCGCATTCCCAGACTCACAGCCAGATTCCCATCCCCTGAGTAACAGCCTTTTATTCTTCAGGCTGTTGTCAATGTTGCGTTAAATTAAATATTGCTGGACGAGTATTTTAAGTCAGGAAAAGGCCTCAAATCCATCACAATTTGAAGCCCCTTTGTCTGTCTTAACAGCTGGAGCGGTGAGGGACTTCCATCGTCACAGGAGTGGTGTGCAGTGTCCTGTACTGGACCTGCAGATGCTTTGACGCCCCTGTTCTCTTTCTGGAAACACAGTGACTGTATGAAGATTCCTGGGCTGCCCTGAGCCAGAAAACTCTAGACGGGATGGCCTGCCTCTTTCTGAAACCCAACACACCGAGTCCTTGGGAGTTCACCAGGTAAATAGAATCTCATGAGTGACTCCCGAGTGTGGCCTAAGGAAGCTCTGACCACAAGAAGAGGAAAAGTGGAGGCCACGACAGAGGCCGATTCACAATTGGTTCCAGCGACAATGGTCATTTGGCCATGAAGAAACACTTGAGTCAGTTCAGACAGAGTCAGGAACACACAGGCCAGGTAAACACTCTGAAATCTCGGTTTTCCCAAATTTCACTCTTGGTGTTTGCCAAAGTAAAAGGGTCAGGAAAACCTGGAATGATAATAACCAATCATGACCTTGCAGTCCTGTGCGGGTTTGAACCACCCACCCTGATCTCTCCTCAGGTTGCAGAGGACCAGAAAAGGGACTGCGCCCCTGGGGACAATAATGCTGGAGATCCAGCACCCAGTGACCTTACTGAGACTGACTCCAGTGACAAGGAGGAGTCCACCCAGGGGACCCCATGTTGGCCACGTCCGAGGCCCAGCTAGATGGCCCCTTTGTGGAAGCAACTTCAATCTGGGATTGGGGTGAGTCTGTCGAACCTCAGACTGTCAACACCAAACATGGCATTCCCTTCCCATCCACAATCATCCATCTCTCGTGCTCATCAGCTCTGGACATGCAGCACTTCATCCGCCTCTTGGCAAGGCTGTATCACTAACCTTCCTGAAGGTTATCTTTTATTATTTAAGTTATTTTTAATTATTTAATTACATTATTATTATTTTTTTTCTAAGAGACAATGCTAAGTTACCTACAGTACTCTAAATTTACTTTGAACACATTGAAACACCCAGTGAGCAGGTATTCAGCACCCATGAAGTAATTTCACCTGTGATTAAATGTGCAATTAAACATATTAATTCCTTGGTCACACTAACTTAGAAAATAAGTGACCCCTTCGTTGAAGACCCGTGGAGGGTAACCCGAGGGAACCTGTGTCCACTGAGATGTCCGGGTAGACATACTCGTGATCACACAGTGCACAAACATATTTGAAGCACCTACTGAATGCAGGTGCGCTAATAACCTGAGGGCACAGAGAACTTCTAGGCTCTGGACTATGATTCTGCTCCCGGAATCAGTATGCCCCTAGATGTCTTTTAGGTAGGGAACTGGGACTCCACAGGTAACATCCTTCCTGATCTCCTCCAGGTATGCATGCATCTGTCCTGATTGTGAGGAGGATGAGAAAGTAAGAAGTAAGTTAGTTTTACAACACGAGAAAGAGGTATTGGCTCTGTGGGGTGAGCTCCCTTGGATACCAAGGGTGAAGGATGGCCGACGCTAGGGGCTCACGCTCCCCATTTCTACTACCATACTAAAATCTAAGTGAGCCACTGCTTTGACAGGGACCAGGTGAATGGCTGAGAGAGGTGCTAGACATACAGATGGTTGTGTCTCGCTGCAGTCTGCTGGGGAACGAAAGGCCAGGGTCATGTGCTTAGAGCTGAGGCTGACCAGATGTCCTTCCGAGGGCTTTCTGCTTTAGGTGCAGGCTCCTGTAGCTGGGTAGCAGTAGTATTGGTGCAGCAGATGAGGACTAACTGTAATCTCGTGAGATCCCTGCTCCCATGAGCACAAGGCCAGGCACACAGTCACAGTTGCCCATGGAAAATACAGTTTCCCGAAGGGCCCTTTCATGCTGTTGACGATGTTTAAACCATGAAGAGCCTCGTGAAGTAATATTTAGCTTATCTTCAGTGTTTGGGACAGTCTATAAGTAACAGTGTCAAGTTATAAATACTAATATTAATAATAATTAAATAGAAATTCCTCCGATGTTCAGGGATATGACTTGTAGCCACCCAACTGCTGTTCACTATGCTTTTCTGGCCCCTCCCCCACGAAATTCCATTGATGATTCTGTCACCAACTGTCACACATAACTGACCTTGGGCAGCTAAGGTGCTCATGTCTCCAGAGAGACTGAGTGTGTAGGGCTTATAGGGGTCACAGATCTGCTCGTTATAGCTTCCTGGGGATGAGGGGAACTCACCCACCAGGCACCAGGACGTTTTTCTTGGGAAAAGGTAACACAAGTCTCAGTTCTCTAGAGTTAAGTGTCCAGCCATCAGAGAGTTCACATCATAGCACGGGGATTGAGCTTCAGTAAGGAATCCATCCATAGGGTGAGGGGGCACCAGTTGGGCAGGAAGTCTTCTGGGAGGTCCCCATCTTGACTGGGCCAGAATCAGGCTTCCCTATGAAAGACAGCTTCAGAGTGTGGCAGTCAAACACAGCAGGGGCGGGAAACTGGCTGATGTCATGTAGTGAGTTCCAGGACAGGCTCTGAAGCTGCAGAGAAACCCTGGAGGGTTGATATAATCTCATATCCTGGATCCGCCTCACTCCCCCGCAGTGCTGCTTATGGCCTCCCTCAGGCCCGGAGGAGCCAAGGTGGTGGGTCCGGCCTGGGAGCCTGATGGGTCAGCTTTCAGCATGAGCAGGACTGCTCTTTTAGCATTTTATCACTTGCTGGACAAACCGATTCTACACACAAACTTACACAACATTAAAACACTATCTCTCACTCCATGAACAACAGCTTCATCTCCCTCAGAGGGTACCCGAGACCCTAGTCCTTTCACTCATAGGGTCATTCATTTTCACGTCAACCCTAAGAAGTGGGTATAAGCATTCTTCCAGGATACAAATGAAGAAACTGAGTCAAATATCTTAATAATTGTCTTGACATCAAATGCCATCCTTTGCTAACCTGCACCATCCAGAGGTACATACATTGCTGTTACACTGGGAAAAATGTCTTTAAGATAATGTAGTTGTTTCTCCATGCAGTACTGTAGGAGGTTTCCAAGTAATGTTTTATAGTTAAAAATATGTATGTAGTATAATTCATTCTGAAATCAAGTTGGGTCCATAAAAATTGGATCTGCCTTGTGTCTTTTTAAAAAAATGATTCATTTTACTTTATTTTATGTGCACTGGTGTGAAGGTATCATCTTAAATCCCCTGGAACTGGAGTTACAGGCAGTTGTAAGCTGCCAAGTGGGTGCTGGAAATTGAACCCATATCTCTGGGAGAACAGTCAGTGCTCTTAACCATTCAGCTGTCTTTCCAGCCCCAACCAACAATGGTTCTTTTACATCTAACTTTTATTTTTCTCCTCTCATAGATGCATATATAATGGCTACTCACCCCATTCCCCCATCTCCCTTCTAACTCTGTCATCTGAACTGCTCTCACAAATTAATAACTTCTCAACAAAATAAAGTTTAACAACTTCCTTCAACCTCTTCCTCAGCTTATGAGTTTGTTGTCTCTAAGAAAGCCCCAGGTGCTGCAGGTACCTCAGGCATGCGCTCTTTCCCTTCCTCCCACACCTCTCCCATCCCTCCAGTAAGACATGTTATCTTTTCTGTAACACCCCAGGAAAAGCTGTGTTTGTGAAGAGTGGCAGATGCCCTTCTGATAAAACCTGAGAGTCACACCTCCTGGTTCATCCACACAAAGGGTCCTTGAGCTCTGGCCAGCAGACAGAAACCTTGGTGACGTGTGCTAATCCACGGCTACAGATGTAGTTTTCAAGAGAATAATCCTTGTTCGGTTTTACTTGTATGTTTCGTATGCCAATCTTTTTTTTTTAAATAATTTTCTCCTCCTTTACAAATTTTTCTTGAATGAGTCCAGAAAGATAAGTCTTCAGTAAAGTTCCCACAGACTGCCCACAGTGGGCCATCTGCCCAGGGTCTGGGTACACATACTGCACTAACATATTTGAAACACCTACTGAATGCAGGTGAACTAATACCCTGAGAGCAGAGAGAAGTTCTAAGCTCTGGACTTTGATTCTGTTCCAGGAGTCAGAAGGCCCCCCAGATGTCTTTTAGGTAGGGAACTGGGACTCCACAGTTGACATCCTTCCTGAATCCTCCAGGTATGCAGGCTTCCGCGCCCGGTTGTGAGGAAGATGAGGAAGAAAAGAAGTGAGCTTTACAACATGAGAAAGAAAGGCCTTGGTTCTGCAGGGGTGGGCTGACTTGGGTACCAAGGGTGAGGGATAGACAATACTTGGGGCTCACACTCCACGTTTCTACCACCATACTGAGGTCTA
>JABTXL010012463.1:3519536-3539780 GCA_025134845.1 Neodon shergylaensis
GTTTGGAAAGACTGAGAAAGAGGTCTCATCCTGGGCTGTTGTCTCCTGTGCCTCCACTGCCACTTCCCCTTCTAGAGATGCTTGCATCAGCAGCACATCTGTCTCCATCCTTCGATCCGGAGAGATAAGGCAGAGCTGCACATCCAAATTTAGAGTTCCAAGTGTGACAACTAGCAATGAAGACAGCAACCCTCAATCCAGGATCAGTAAGAAGCAGAGCAGCCAGAGATTAGAAAATCCAACATAAGGTCCTGTGTCCCGTGTACAGCTGGAGTAGCAGCTGGGGCCCCATTCCTGCCAGCAGTCACGGATGCTCCAGATGCTCGACCTCTTGCCATGTCAGCAGACACAGTTCAACTTCATCCGGGAGATCCAGGGATTGTCCCGGCCCACTTGCTAAGTATCCCTCATCTATCTGCTCTGCAGACAGCACCAGCTCTATTTTTCCCCACTGAATCTCCACCCTTTTTCTACCCAGCAGCATTCCCAGACCCACAGCCAGCTTCTTCTCCCCTGAGTAACAGTCTTTTTATTCTTCGGGCTGTTTTCAGTGTTGTGTTAAATATTGCTTTTAACAAATTGTTCTTCATTGTGTAAATTGTGGTTACAGTGTTCACTCAGCATGCCTATACACGGCCTAGCAGGATCCCCAAACATATCACACTAGTTCTGGGAGAAGCTCCATGGAGGCAGACCATCCTGGAGAAAGGGAGGCAAAAGCCACTGCTTTGACAGGGACCAGGTGAATGCCTGAGAGAGGTGCTAGACATTGTGTCTCGTTGCACTCTGCTGGGGAACAAAAGGCCAGAGTCGATAACAGGCTGACCAGTTGTCCTTCTGAGGGCTTTCTGCTTTAGGTGCAGCCTCCTGTAGCTGGGTAGCAGTACTATTGGTGCAGCAGATGAGGATATATTACCATCCCCAATATGCTCCTCGATTTAGCCGGCCAATGGAGCCCCGTCATTCACAAATCCCTACTTTTCTGATCTGGGTGGGACCTCCACTTGCTGCAGCCAGCACAGCCTGGATGCCGAGACTGGCAGGGGGTGCCAGCATTGAGACATGGAGGCTTCTTTTCAGGTGGAAGAACAGCAACCTTTATTCTGCCTCAGCTAAAACCTTTTATACCTCTACAGCTTCTGTGGAAAAACACCGGCCTAGAAAGAACACAAACATCCTTGTCAATTACAGACCACAAGGAAGTTCCGCTGTTGGTCAGGGGGAGTGAGGGCAGCTGGATCACAACAAGAGGGAGTTGAGAACCGCTGAAGGGCAGAGGAGGTGGAAAAGAACATGAAGAGAACATTGATCTCAACTGCTGGTCCAAGAAAAACAGTTGTGCGGAATGAGCTAGAAACAGATCAGGCAGGGAGTTCAGAAAAGTCTTCCAGACATCATGAAAAGTTAAAAAGAGGTAGCATGCTATATGCTGGGCCTGCCTCCCACAGTGCACCTAGCTGGGGTCTACAACTGCTGACCCGCTTCAGTTCTAACCGGAGATGTGACATTGAAAGAGAAGTGATACCTGTCTCTTTTCTAGGTAGTTCAGGGCTTCATCCATCATCACGGGCACTAAAGGGAAAAATATTTTATAGATTGCTTTTGAAAATGAGTTAGCAAACCCAGCATACTTTATTCACATAGGGAAGTCATGCCTGTCATCTACCAAGACCCTCAGGGATGTCACTCAGTCTATCCTCACCCAGAATGTCCCTTGTTCTCACCACAGGACTTCTCTAGAGGGCTTCAGTCCAGCCACCTCACTTCCCCTCTTCCCAGTCACAGCTGCCAACCGTGCCCTCCTCTCTGAGGGCAAACACTGCAGGATTTCTTTTCTCTCCAAAGGACCCATCAGGGAAAGAAGTCAAGTAGGAATTACAATTTCTCTTCCTTGTAGGAAGGCATGAGAACAGACAGCTGTTTGGTAGGTGAGTCCCAGGTGCTGGGTAAACTTTCCTTCTGGCCTCTGGCATTGGGGAAGAATTTCTCTTCTTCATGTTGGTGACATGTTGGCATTTCTGTAGGAGTTATAAATGCAGTGAAAGGAACCTACAGGCAGTCGTGGAAACCGGGTTACATTGATCTCTTTTTATATTTGCTCTGCAAAAACATTATCTTTTGCACCGTGATAGCCAGCATTTAGCTGGCCCCTGTGAGCAGCAGCAACAGCTAAGCTATCCTGCAGGTCACTTGCCCAACAGCCAAGCCTCTCCTTAAGGGCCACCCTAGGGGGCCGCACCCGACGACACCCGCAGCGCCTTCGCGCGGCTCCACCGAGGATTACAGGCCGATCCCGGAGTGCAATGCACCGGTCTTGTGCGAACTGACAGCGCTGCCAGCCTCACACCCGTGCCCTGCAGTGCAGTCATCTAAGGGTGCCTAACGCCCCGGACTGTTTAGAGTCTCCCCGGTTAATTTCGCGCGCGCGCGCGTGTGTGTGTGTGCACGTGCGCACAGGCCCGACGTGGGACCCCGGGGCTGGCGTCAACGGCGGTTGTGACCGTACCGACCCGGCCTCCCCATCAGGCCTGGTCCTAAGCAGGCGCTCGTAGGACGCCCGGGCTCCCCGGAGCTGCTGTTCACGCCCCGTGCCCGGGAGCACAGCAGCGTCCACGGAAGGAGCAGCTTCTCCACCCAGGACGCCTCCCAGTCGCCTGCGCCGGAGACGCCTGCAGAGGGAAGGGCGCAGGCGCGGCGGGCTGCGCAGGCGCGGTGCGGGCGGGAAGATGGCGGCCGGGTTCAAGTGAGTGGCGGCGCGCACAGGAGGCGCGGGTGTGGCGGCGGCGGAGACCCGAGTGCTCGTGGGGCTGCGGGAGGGCTCTGCCCACGGGAGGCGCTGAGCAACAGCGCAGCCAGGATGCCCCGACCTCTTATCCGAGCGCCAGGCCGCTCTCCACGGGAAACCGGAGTGCCGCCTTTGGAGGGACCTGAGACCTTTGGGGCTCTGATGGAGCCCAGGCTGCCCACGCGTGTAAACCTCTAGCTCGTGTGTCTGCGAGGGCGTGCACTCACAGCTGCTGTGACTTCTGTCTGCGTGTAGTTGACGAGGCCACAGGAACCTCCCGTAACTGCAAAAACACAGTCCTTGGTGGTCGCTAATGCAGATTACCGCATGGCATCAGATGCCGAGTCCCCAGCTTCAGAACTAGAGTTGCGTTGCTGACACCCAAGTGAATCCTCTTCAAAGTGTGTCCAGGGCCTTGGACTCCGGTCCCCTTGACCGGGGCACAGTAAAGGGGACCGATGAAGACGGGTTGCTACTGTTAGGCCTTTTTATTACTATTGTTAACACCTGAGCGTGTGGAGATTGATGCCCCAGTGTCACACCCTTAAGTGCTGGCTTTAGACTCTGGGATGCATACTGACGGACTTTAACACATTTTTTACCATGTTTCAGAACTGTGGAACCCCTGGAGTATTACAGGAGATTTCTGGTGAGTAGAGGCGATTTCGTATGTCACACCCTTTGATAAGTATAATTCAAGGCATAGTTTTTCAGTTCCTTTAAATTATTGGGGCTTAATGTGTTCTCCTCTGCATAAGTGGAAAAATATGTAATCTATTTCCTTATACACATTTAGAAAGAAAACTGCCGTCCTGATGGAAGAGAACTTGGGGAATTCAGAACCACAACTGTCAACATAGGTGAAGATATACTTCATTTCAGTTACTATGACACCCGGCCCCCTTATGCTGTGTGCCACTTTTCACCTAGCCAATTATACTATCTATGCGTGAGGTTTTGATGATGTTAAAAGCTTATTATTATATCAGCTTTGTCGTTGATCTAAGCCTGATTAGCTCAAATTGGGGGACAGAGGAAAAGAGATTAAGTAGTGATACCATTTTCAAATCACTGATCTGAACCTGTCAAAAGTTCCAGAGGCAACTGCAGAGGTCAAGCCAGATAACCATACAGACTAAAGCATCTGAATGACTTTGTAGTCAAATAAAATGCATTTATTCATTCTCCTTTGCTTTTTTTAGAAGGTTGTTTATACGTGCCGTGTTTCCCTTTGCAGGCTCCATCAGCACAGCAGACGGCTCTGCCCTCGTGAAGCTGGGGAACACCACAGTCATCTGCGGAGTGAAAGCAGTAGGTTCGCTGGTGTCTGGTGACGGCCCAATTCCAAATTAGCTTCAGACTCACAAGGTCGTAGTTAATTAGGGCTCGGAATGTAGATCTACCCCGACCTGGGTGTACCCCTTTCCAAGGCAAATAACTGAATCTCAGCACCTCGTACTTTAAAATTTTGGTAAGATTGTTTTGAAATTAGCTTGTTACTGTGTTAGCTTTTAGCTGTCCATAGTCTTTGTTAGTCTTAAAGGAGCAGTAGCTGTCTGCTGGCCGCCTGCTCTTGGGAGCGCCTTCTTAGGAGCTTTGCTGATTTACTGGTGTCCACCTCCTGCTCAGCCCATGAAGTTCAGTGGCTTCCCCTGGTTTGTCAGGCTCATAACAAGAGTCTGATGACAAAGCCTGTCCTTTCTGACATCACACTCAGCGACTTTCCTCTTTTAGAGGTCTGTGGTCACGCTGAAGTGATAGCTATCAGAACATGTACTCCTTGCCAGCTTTCTACTTGGAACTTAGTGGTGCTGTCTCATTTGGGCCTTGGAAATAGCCCCTGTGAGTAGGCAGGTACTGTTCACCTGTCCTCATAAAAGCAGAGAAACGTCTAAGGTCAAATAACTTGCCCCAAGCCTCTGAGCCTAGGAAGTGTGTGTCTACAGCTGAGCTGGGCTAGTTACTATTAGTTGTCATACTTGTGACTCCAGCTAGTTACTAAGTCTAGCCATGTTGTATCATTTGGGATTAAATTCAGATTCTCGGCTCCTGAACAAGTGCACAGTTGGGGCAGAGCCCATGGATCCTCATCATGAGGATGAGCAGCAGTCTGTTCATGCTGCCCTTTGACTTCCTGTGAGCCATTGGGAAGGGCAGTGCCAGTGTCCTTGATCCCCCAAGCACTCTAGATGCTCATCGTGGGGTATTGGCCTGGGAGGTCTTCGGTACAGCGTCTGTAACTAACTCCTAGACTGTCTTCATGGTTTTGAATGGCTCCTTTCATTAGAATACATTTATTTGCTTTTGTAGGAGTTTGCAGCACCACCACTAGATGCTCCTGATAGAGGATATGTTGGTGAGTTAAATGCGCTTGTAATTTTAACAAACACATGAGTAAGTTTAACGTGAACTCTTGTAGTGGAGTTCTGATCATTGAGGTAGTGGTCAGAAATAATGTCCCCTCATCCCAAAGCTTTCTGCTTGTTCGATAACAGAGGTAAGGTACACCTCAGAACTTCGCCAACTAATGTGGGTTGTCTCAGTTTATACACTGAGTTGTATACATTCCTTATCCAAGGGTGAGTTGTCGGTAAAGGCCATCAGTGCGGACTGAAATCTGTCTGCACTCAGCTTAGACTCGGCAATATTTTTGTCTTGGATTATCTTTTCTTTAAAGTAGGAACCAACATTCAAAACTTTAATAGTTAGGTGTAAGCAGAGAACTGTTTTGCTACACACAGGTATTTGGGAGAAGAAAACAGAAAAATTGTAAAGAATTATGATTGAAGCATAATAAGTTTTGAAGCAGTGTGGGAAGACTTTAGACAAGTATAAATTTCCTTTTCTCGGAGCTTGGCAATCTGAGAAAAATTCATTTTAACAGTGCTGTGTTGTTAAAAAGAGTCTATTACCCATGGCCATCGCCTGTGCTATGGGCAGTCCCTGTACTAGGAACCTTATCGGGGACCTCTGAGTGCCAGCCTCAGTGTCCCTTCAGAACTCAGATATACAGCAAGCGCAGGACTTAGATCTGAGGGTGAAATGAACTCTCTACTCCGTACTTGTCTGCACCAGTTTCATTACTCTTCTCCTGCTCTCTATTCTGGAAAGTTCCCAGTTTATATACCTAGGCAAAGCAAAGGCAAATCTCTGAGCTTGGACCTCCCTTTCTCTCTGAAAGTCCCACTGTGGTCTCGATGAAAGACTCCTTTCCTGCTGCATGCCCAGCGCCTTGCCAACTGATTTGATCTTCATTGCACTCGTTCTGGTGGGTCAGCCTTCTGCTCTGTCAGCTGGACTCTCACTGCATGGTTCCTATGGACCACAGCAGAAGCTCAGCTGTCGGGGAAGTTTCGTTCCTACCTGCAGTGTTTCTTTCAGTTCCTAATGTGGACCTACCACCGCTGTGTTCATCGAGGTTTCGGACTGGACCTCCTGGAGAAGAGGCCCAAGTAGCCAGCCAGTTCATTGCAGATGTCATTGAAAAGTAAGACTTTTATGAGGAATTTTTACCACCGTGCATTATTAAATGTTTTGCCTTCATATTTATTGTGTTCTTTATCATTAAATCAAGCTCACAGATAATTAAGAAAGAGGACTTATGCATCTCTCCAGGCAAGGTAAGAACAGACTGAACTCTGATGAACTCTGAAGTGGCTGTGTGCATGTGCTTTAATATGGTAGTGGGGATGAATCAACAACCTTAAACCCTGAGATTCTAGAGTTTAGAAGGGATTTTGTAAAAGATCATTATTCCATAATTCTCTAAATAAACATAAATCCTTTCCAACTGGGTATTAAGTTTGATGAGCTAGGGTCACACTGTGTACCTTGGCTGATTTTTACCTCCTGGTCCTTTTCCCTAATCTCCCTAATGCTGGGATTACAGGTTTCTGCCATCGTGTCCAAGTAACAAGTAATAAATAACCTGTCTGGGAGCAACTTTCAAGCTAAGGTTAACTCACACACACTTTTCCTCTTTAAAAAAAAAAAAGGCTTTTCTTATCCCTTAGATCAGGTTTTGCTTGATATTTACAGTGAACCCATGTGGAATCTTCCTATAGTGCCTTCCTTTACTAATTTATAGTGCTAACTAGCACGTAAAACCTACATTGTACATCGAGAGCACAGATTATAGCTGGGCCTTTCACTTACTAAGTAGCAGCAAGAATAAACCTTCCTCTTTGCACCTATAGCTCTACTTAGGGAAAAGGACAAGTTTATCACTTGTTGGTTTGCTTGTCAAAAGCCTAGCTTGCCCATCCTGACCACTTTGAGTTCATACTTTATAAATGATAGGGGAAAAAATTTAGGCTTTCAAATCTTGCTTGCTTATCTAATCAACGGTTCTGTAATTCTTAAGCCTAAGGCAACAGCACTATTCAATTATCAGGTCTAACTTACTTTGTGTGAACTGTTTTAGCTTGCTTGGGTCCTATACTGTGACCTTATTTGCCTAGACTACGATGGAAATATTTTGGATGCCTGCACGTTTGCTTTGTTAGCAGCTCTAAAGAATGGTAAGCAGCCTAAGTGAAACATTTTCCTGCTAATCCGGTCAGAATCCAGCTGGTCAAAACCTTTGGCAAGGTTTTCTTGAGATGTAATCGTCGTTCACGTTTGTGCTGTGAGACAGTATCCCATAACCCAGGCTGGCCTTGAACTTACCCTTCTATCTCAGCATCTCAGAGGCTGAGAATATTTTAAGTATGAACTACCTTGCCCAGCTTGTGCTCCTAAGTTAGTTGAATTTACAGGGTCTTCTGAAAGTGGACATCCTAGTTTTATATTCTTTAGTGTTTTAGAACTGCTTTGACTGTTTCCCCCTGTAGTCATTAGGGCAGCCGTCCTTCCTAGAATCTGCTGACTTGGATAAGGGATTCTCACTGTAATCCAGGTAGCTCATACAGGCAGACATAAATATCACCTGATAGTGATGTTTCCTAGTAAGGGTCTGGGTAGTTTGGTAATGTCTTAGAATATCACTTGTGCATATTCCAGGTCATTCTACATGACCAGCAATCGACAATAAAAGCCAGGCATGGTTGTCTGTGTCTGTAACCTCAGCACACAGGTGAGGAAGACGGCAATTTGAAGCCAGTTCAGACTGCAGAACGATCCTCTATCTAAAACATCCAACTTAGAGTGGAAGATACAGTTAATAGTAGTACTAGTATAGTCCTAGTTAAACATCAGTCCAGCCTGCTTGCTTCCTTTGTAATAAAACGATACCGAAGAGCAGCACTTACTACTTTAGGAGGGTAGATGACTAAATGAGTATTATAGATACTTTGAGCTGGGCAGCGGTGCATGCCTTTAATCTTAGAATTTGGGAGGAAAGGCAGGGGGATCTGGGCCACAGAGCGAGTTCTAGGAAAGATAGGACTACATAGAAAAACCTTTTTTGGGGGGAAATAAAAACAAAGAAAAGCTTGGTTGGAACATAAGGTGTTCTGAAAAGCAGTTTTCACCCACCATAGTTACCTCAATTGTTATGAGAGACTTAAAATAAAATTATCCTGGTAACAGGTGAGTAGCACATAACTCTTAATTCGAGTGAATTCCAAGCTAAATGGGCTGCACTACATAGTGAGATCCCGTCAAATGAGTACTTGTTCTGGATAAGCTAAATGGGGGAAGAGTTAAGAAAGGATTGAAATGAAGCTATGTACCACATTCATTTTATGTTTACTTGCCTTTTTCTAGTACAGTTGCCTGAAGTAACTATAAATGAAGAAACTGCTTTAGCAGAAGTTAATTTAAAGAAGAAAAGTTATTTGAATGTTAGAACAACCCCAGTTGCAACTTCCTTTGCTGTGTTTGATGAGTAAGTTAACCAAATGTACCATTCTGGGTTCTAAGCTAATAGCCTGTTATCTTGTTATTTAGCTGTCTTTACAAGAAATGTCCTCCAGTTGATCACCAACCCTAATTTGCTGTGGACATCTGAGACCTGTCCTGCAGTTCCTTTAGTCAGAGCTTCCATCTGCTTGGCATCCTGATGTACAGGAT
This sequence comes from Neodon shergylaensis, assembly GCA_025134845.1. Taxonomy (NCBI): domain Eukaryota; kingdom Metazoa; phylum Chordata; class Mammalia; order Rodentia; family Cricetidae; genus Neodon; species Neodon shergylaensis. Next base: position 3,528,334 of record JABTXL010012463.1, read on the forward strand.
AATTCTATGGTCACCAATTGCCCCTATGTTTCTTTATGCCCTTTTTCCTTTATGGTGACAGGGATTGTATGGGTCTGGTTCATTCCAGGCAAGTGCTCCATTGCTGAGCTATGCTCCAAGCTCCTACTCTATAAACTTCTGAAACTGTCTCCAGTATTTGCTGCAGAATCTAAGAAATTCCCAAAGCTGAAGAGCAAGGAGTTCCTACGTACTGGGCTGCAGGGTGCTGCCACTCTGGCTTCCTTCAGTCCTGGATTAGCTCTTCCATAGGCTAAAATCAAAGCAGGTCTTTTAATACTGTTTGAAATTAGTCTCTTCCTAGAAATGATACCCTACCCCCTCCATGCACATTGTTTTAATACCTTTTTGTTGTTGTTAATGTAGCACTTTGCTGATAGTTGATCCTACTGGAGAGGAAGAACACCTGTCAACAGGAACCTTAACAATAGTAATGGATGAGGAAGGCAAACTGTGTTGTCTTCACAAGCCAGGTAAGTCCTTTCCACTGCAGTGGGGAATAGCTGTGGTGTCAAGTGGAGTGTGGGATGTTTGGCTGCTTAGCTGACAGAAGTTTATGATGGTCTTTGCTGTTTCAGTGTTGTGTCATCCTAAACTTAGGACATATCTGTCTTCTAGAGCCTTTCTAAAACTAACCTGCAGGTCTTGAGACCATACCACTTGATTTAGATGTTGTTTGATTTCAAAACAAACACTTGACATGATCTTCAACTTTCACAAAATAATGGAAACACTGAAAACTGGCCTAATTTTTCAGGTGGGAGTGGACTTACTGGAGCTAAACTTCAGGACTGCATGAGTCGAGCAGTTACGAGACACAAAGAAGTGAACAAGCTACTAGATGAAGTCATTCAGAGTATGAAACACAAATGAAGCCGCCACAATTGCAAAACAGATGTAAAAATTTTATTTATTACACTGTGCACAGGCTTTTTATACTAAATAAATACCAAACTACATTCTTTTGGAAGATATTTCTAGTAGTTCTTAGATTATTTCTGTAGATGGTATATACAAGAAAACATTTAACCATGTAAGAACCACAAAGTTGTGCTTTTGTATAAACTATGCACCATCTATTAATGTAAAATACTGACATCTTAGGAGGAAAATGAAGCAAAAATACAATTCATTCAATGGTCTTGTGTTTGTAAAAAACAAGAAAGAAAAGACAAAAGGAAAAAAAAATTGCTCAGAATTTTGGAGTGGTTGGCATGCCTCGCTTCACTTTACTCTTGGACTGGCCACTTGCATGCCGGTGACGATGTAGCTGGGCTGTCTGTGCGGCTGCTGCTGCCATAGCCATCTGCTGTTGCAAGAATCGCAACTGCTGCAAAATGGAGGGGGAGAAAAGAGATCACATTATGCTAAATGCACACGTGTGGCCAGTTGCTTCCCAGGAGTGATGAAAACAAGCCTCAGAGTGGAAGCATGGGGAACAAAGGGTACTCCTCCAAACTAGGACAGCGCAAGAACCTGCTGAGGGCTTTAAATACGATTCTTAAAAATGATACAATTATCTGTTACTTGGCCCTGGCAGTCCATACTGCAGTAATGCAGCAACTGCAGTTACCATTTTGTTGTATAATGATAATTCATAGCAAAATAAACTATCAAGAGTTGATCATAGTGTGCTGACACCCTTTCCTAAAATAATGTGCAACTTTTCTAAAGCAATGGGAACACTCCCACAGCATAGAATCATAAAAGTTAATAATTGGCACTTAAAACTATTTAAAAATACGATGCACATTAAAGGGGTGTGTGAAATGTGCCACCAAGACCTTAAAAAGGATTTAAAGTATGCATTGTTATAGTTTACACTTAGTGCTGCAAGCTGACTGGCATGTCAGATTTCTAAAAATAAAACTAAGTTACTGACCAATTGCTTTAGCAGGAAAGCCCCACTGCAAAGCAGTATTTTGGAACTTAAGGGTTTTAATTAATCAAATGAAGCTGCTAGATTACTTGAAGCTGCTGCTGCTGCTGTTGCTGCAAGGCAGAGGAGAGCTGGAGTCTCTGCTGAGGAAGGCTTTGCTCAGGTCTGTTCTCGGCAGAGCCAAGCTGAGACAACACTACAGGAGAAGGGGAAAGCAGGCCAGTTAAAAAGTTTGAAGGCAACCAGGGTTAGAAAACACAGCATAGAAAATGAGAAAAAATAGAAATTACCTTAAGTAACAAATCATACCTTTTTCAGTAAATTTTGTCTCCTGCTAATTAAGGGTATCACTGATTCCAGAACATTCTGGCTATACAGAGGGAAGGAAGTACACAGACAAAAGTCCCATCCCAGGCTGGCCCCAGAACTCACTATGTAGAAACAGCTAACCCCGAATTCCTGATTCTCTTTTCTCCATCTGAAGAACGCTTTGGTTATAGGTTTATGCATCGTACCCAGTGTTCTGAAGCTGAAACACTCTAGCACCTCAACTACATTCTGTCTCCATAGCATCCTCGTTGCATCCCAATGGAATGTGATACTGGCTGGACCTTTGTCCAAAAGCCACCCTTATATGATGTACGTTCTTTTAAAATACAACATCCAGTGAGCTCGCAGAGATGACTGGCAGCTGATTGGGCCGTCCCTATCATTCCACATTCTCAAAGAGAGGTGAAAAGGCTGACCAGGCTTAAGTGAGTACAGTTTGTCTACAATTCTTTTCACAAATTTACTACGGCTATTTTAGAAAAATAACTTGTGTGGTAAAGGTACATTAGTTACAAATCTGCATTTGGAAATTCACCAATTCTAAATTATAGCTCTTTGTAAGAAATAGTTTCAAAACACAAGTGTGAATTACTCCTACTAAGGTACATCTAAACTTGAAAACTGGAAGTTACAGAAATCAAAAACAAGCACACAGGGACAGTTTACTGAATCCTCAAGTTCCATTATAGCTTTGCTAATTATTTTTATTAAAATTCTATCTCTTGGCTTATTCAAATGTGAAGTCAGAATTCAATACAGTAATACCTTTTGTTTACCATTTCCTACTTTCATTCATTCCCTACTTTCAAGTGGAAGCATTCAAGTTAGTTTCATATTTATAAACAAATAGCTTACATAAGTTTTGCTAATTATATAAAGATTTAACTCATACAATACAAACTGAGAAAAATTATGCAATGTAGGACAATGTGGTCCCAGGTAATTAAGAAAACAGAATTAACCACTGAAAACTGCTTTGACGGCTTTCTATGAACTCAGATGGACATGTAAAAGTTTGCCAGCTGGGGCTGGAGAGATGGCTCAGTGGTTAAGAGCATTGCCTGCTCTTCCAAAGGTCCCGAGTTCAATTCCCAGCAACCACAACCATCTGTAATGAGGTCTGGTGGTACCCTCTTTTGGCCTGCAGGCATACAAGCAGACAGAATATTGTACAATAAATAAATAAGTATTTTTTAAAAAGAGTTTGCCAGCTAACCACTGTAAAGAGAACATATAAGTATGTGAGTCAAAGCTTTCATAATCAGCTGTCAAAGTAATTTTTAAGGAAAAATTCTTGGTCAGTTGTTTGTTAATCTTGTAGTTCACAGATTAAATACTTCAGCCTTTTTCTGATTACTGCTTGCAAGGAAGAAAAGGGAAATCATTTACACAGTGAGATCAGAAGGAAGTCAGGATGATACCCACCAGCTGCCTGTGACTGTGGAAAACCTCCTACTCCAGTAAGATTAATAATAGCAGCTTGCTGAGCAGTTAAGGCCTGTTCTTGAGCAGTTAAAACTTGTTCAGATCCCTGAATTTAAAAAAAAAATAGTATGTTACTTGTGCAAAAATGGCAAAACAAATAGAGCCAGTGAAAAAACAGCATCTCTTTGATGTATGAGGAAGAATAAACAGCTTAGGTTTCGTATAAATTATGAACACATGTAGAAGTAGCAAGCTTGGAATGAACAAAAAAAAAATGCTAAATTAAAACCTCACATCACTTCCAGAACAGTGCTATTATAAAACAAAAGAAAAATCCAAAAATGCACAAAAGCGATGCATTGGATACAATTTCTTTCCTAAAATGACCACAAAGACTATATATATATATATATATATATATATATATCTCACAAATAGAGATATTTACCAGCAAGCTAGAATAATAACTAAAAAGCATGAATAAAAATTAACTATCGGGCTGGAGAGATGGCTCAGTGGTTAAGAGCACAGGCTGCTCTTCCAGAGGTCCTGAGTTCAATTCCCAGCAACCACATGGTGGCTCACAACCATTTGTAATGAGATCTGGTGCCCTCTTCTGGCACGGGGGCATGAATACATGGAGGCAAAATGTTATATACATAAAACATAATAAAAGTAAACAAATCTTTAAAAAAAGAACATTTAAAAAAATTAACTATCAACTACTAAAGCATTCAGCAAAAAAAGAAAGTAGAAAAGGTATACAATCAGTATTAATAAAAGAAAGCAAAAAATTGATATAGAGGGTCACTTACTAATTAGAGAGGTCAATTAGGCCATACTGATTCTAAATGTCTACACCTAAAGATAAAGTTTCAAAACCAGCTGTGGTGTTTCAAGTAATCCAGTACTTAGAAGGAGGACAAAGGAAAATTACTGTTAAAATCAAATGAGAGTATTTTGTAGAATTAAAATAGAAATATAATGTATCCAAACTTGTGGAAAGCAGCCTAAGCAGAGCTGAGGAGGAAATGAATGGATAGAATTACTCAACTCAATAATTGAGAAAGCACTGTGCCTGTCAGGCTCCTGCTGCAATCCCAGTGCTTGGAACTAATGCAAGAGTTTGGTGCTACCCTGGGCTACAGAGTAAGGGCCTGTTGCAAAACAAACAATATTCACATATGCTAAATATAATAGGTTTCATCACAATAAAGGATAAAGGCCACTATTTGGGATCTTAGGTGAAATAACTAAATAAATAAGGATTATAAGAGTTAAAATAATTTGGGCTGCAGAGATGGTTCAGTGATTAAGAGCACTAGGTGATCTTCTGGAGAATCAAGGTTTGATTTTCAGCACCCAGTCACCCAGTGACTCACAATCATTTGTAACTCCAGTTCCAAGGGAACTGATAACCTCTTCTGGCCTCCCCAGGTACCATGCATAGCAATGGGACACAGTGCCCATGGTGCATAGACATGCAAGCAAAACACCCATACATATAAAAATAATAAAATTTTAACAAGATTGTCATCTTTGTCTTTTCATCCCTCTCAAGATCATATAAAGTCAGAGAGAGAGAGTTTCTGATAAATTGTAAGAAGGGCAAGTAAAACTGAACTCTTAAGAGGAAAATAAAAAAGTTTCATCAGTTGAATTTGTCAATCATATCTCTTCAATATGAATGCAAAAGTATGGCAGAAGAAAGTAAAAACCCCCAAGAGCAGAAGTTAGGCAGCCATCTGTGACGATGTGAAAAGACTGCTGGTGGGAGTGCAAGACAGTGCAGCACGACAGTGAACACTGTAGTGTCTCAGGGAAGTGAGAGAAGCACTGTAAGACCCAACAAGTTCTCGACACATATCCAAATGATCATCTGCCTGTGGAGACACCAAGAGATGCAAAAGGACACATGGACCATGATTCCATCTCCCTACATGAGGCACTCAGGATGGTTAAGATCAAAAACACAGCACAATGGGGGTGTTTGGACTGAGGACGTTATCAGTTGCTTACAGAGTTTCAATTTTGCAAGATTAAAGATACTTTGTGCAACAGTGTGAATATACTCAATACTACTTAAATGTAAATGGCAAACAGCTGCACTGTTCATGCCTGTTCTCCCAGCCCTTGGTGCTGGGGCAGAATGAATGCTGAGTTACCAGCCAGGCTGGAGTAAAAGCCTGCCTCAAAAACAGCAACAACAAAAGCTCCAACACTATATTTCAGCAAAGGCACTTTTTCCCAAGGATGATCACAGAGCCTAACAGTGGAAGGACAGAACCTACCAGTCCTTTGGAATCATGTGCACCACTATCCATACACGGACATAAAGAAAATAAAATTTGTTTTTTAAAAGTGAAAGGATGGATGGATGGAAGGAAGGAAGGAAGGAAAACTAGACATCAGTGAAGCAGAACCTTTAATGTACTAATAATATAGAAAGTTATCAGTTTGTCCTCTCTGATAAGCCTGCCAGAGGATGAGTTTCATCCACTGAAGAAATGAAGTTCAAGAGGGCTGATAGGGTAGTTTTCAGATCAGCTGAGACCCTTAAGGTGGGACCCAGGAATAAGTATATTTAGGTTCCTAAATGATTCTACAGAACAGCCAAAGTCCATGAACAATCGTCCCTTCTCTTCAGACTTCAATTTATTTAATTACATTCTGACTGGCAGTGTCTGCTTTTGATTTTGTTCCCACTGCCCAGTACTTCTGGCCAACACAGACAGATCCACTGCAACGGTAATAAATTTCTACAAAGGAGCTGGAGAGATGGCTCAGCAGTTGAGTACTGGCTGCTCTTCCAGAGGACCAGAGTTTAATTCCCAACAACTACATTGGTGGCTCACAACCATCTGTAATGAGATCTGGCGCCCTCTTCTGGCCTGCAGGCAAACATGCAGACAGAATACTGTATACATAATAAATAAATAAATCTTAACAACAATTATACAAACAGAAGATAATGGGTTAGTCAGTGGGGTCACCTGCCATTACCATTAACTGTTTGGCTGTGTGACACTACTTGTCAAGATGGAGACCTCCATTTAGAGCAGCTATCATTAGAAAAATTTGCAGCTACTGGTATTAATAAAGAGAAACAACATAGGAACTATTTCTTCCAACAAACTATAACAGTGGAAATGTATGAAAAACTTGTCCTAAATTAGTTTCACAGTGAAAATGCAAATACAGAAAGATGCTAAAAATCCCATACCTGCTCCTCTGGCTGCTGGGGACTTGAAGCTGAAGGCTGTTGTACAAACTGAGGGAGCTGTAGCTGCTGCTGTTGAGGCTGTTGTACAAACTGAGGAAGCTGTTGCTGCTGCTGTTGAGGCTGTTGTACAAATTGAGGGAGCTGTTGCTGCTGCTGCTGAGGCTGTTGTACAAACTGAGGAAGCTGTTGCTGCTGCTGAGTGTTAAAAATGGGTGAACCACCAGGAAGCTATTCAGAATTTAAACAAGAATTAGCTACTTCCATTGTTCCCATGTAAAATATTTAAATTCCCTTACAAATATCCATAGATAATTAGCTAGGGGCCAAGCACTCTCCTAGGCTCTGAGGAAACAGATGAAGACAGCAAGAGAAGGACTGGAGATGGAGCTCAGCAACTGCTGGGCCAGCTTTTAAACTTCCACATACACCACACAGAAGCAAACAAGCTACCTGCGCTTCATCAGGGTACACCCAGGAATTATTTTTAAGTCCTACTGCTTTCTCCCCCCATATTATTTTCAAACATAAATTTCCTGCTTCTAGTTAATAGTCAGCTATCCAAATTTACAGTTTTTAAATATTTATCACTTCTGCCATCCTCACAAAAAAACATCACATACGCTAAGAAACTGAACAAAGTAACTGGGCATCGTGGCACACTGGAGCACCTATATTCATTCCTAACACCTGGCAGGCTGAGAAGGGAGAGTTCAAAGCCAACCTGAACTTCACAATCTGTCCTCAAAAACCAAAGTTATGATTCATAAATTTGTGTATGACAATCCATCTCCCAAATTTGTTCTAGTCTTTTAGCAATAACCCTAAAAATAACCATTTTAATGGACCAGGGTAAGGAATTCTAGGGCTGATTAAGAAAGTGCCTTTACTGTAGAGACCTTTATCTTGCTCTTATTCTGAACCCAAATTAAATTAAAAAAGCAATCCTTTGGTTAAGAAAACCAAACCCACTAAATCTGACATAGTCCAGGCTCAGTATTTCTTTTTTACTAGTAGACAGAGTGGCTTTGTTCTCATCCTTTTTATCTGTCATGAAAGACTTCTCAAGACACATGCTAACATGAAGCAGTATGCTCCAGCTGTGGCCACATTACCAGTGCACAGCTCTGCCACTGGCCTGCACATACTGACAGTATATTTATACCACACAAATAGTTTTAGTTCAATCCAGACTTCCCTATCAGTTATATATGAGGTTGGCTGATATGTCCAGCATTGCCATTTCTCAATCATCCACAGTTCTGTATCATCATCAGATCTTTATCTTCAAGTTTGCCTTTAAGTTCTCTGTAGACAACTATTTTCCAAATTACTAGTTTAATATGTGACTGTTAAAGAACCGTGGGGAAAAGAGTAAAGCAAGTTGAGGGTAACAGCAGAAAAACACAAAAAGAAGTATCAAGCATCTAATAGTATGTAGCGTCTACATTTTAAACAGTCACGTGCACAATGAAAGGAGAGGGGACACTCTGTGGAGGAAAAAAGGAGACCAGTGTGGAAGGAGCAGGGAATGAAGACAGGTGAATATAAGTAAGGAAAAGGACATACTATAATGAAAGCCATTATTTTATATGCTAACTAAAAGAATTACACATAAAGAAGGGGAAGTAGAACAAGAGAGGATAATGGGATAAGTAACTTGGAGCACACAGAGGGACCAGGAAGTAAAGGAGCTAGCATGGGACTTAGAGTGCTCTAGTCTTTAGTCCTCGTCTCCTCTCTCATGTATTGCTAGGTCTTCAACCTGAGGCTTTGCCCATGTGAAGCAGGTGGTCCGAGCACTTAGGCTCCACTTTCTATCTCTTTAGAGCATATTGATATTTAATGGAAAAAAGGTAAGGCAGCCACATGATTCGGTATATATTAGACCCAACGAACATTTATAGAATGACTAGTAGTTATCTATCTACCACTGTATTAAGAAAGTATAATCTTCCTTGGGGGAAATAATGCATACCAAAGTTTTGAAACCTCTAAGCACAAAAACTCAAGGTGAGCTAACAGCACATACATGTCTGCAAGTGTTCGTACTGCCACTACTGTAGGCTGAAGCTTTTCCAGGACCACCTCATTGGGGTAACAAGCTCTTGATCAGACAGGGACTAAAGCCAATGAACGCTGCATCTATAGAACACCTATTATTTTTATTTGCACTTAACTACATAAAGGTAGCAATACACATAACCCTAGAAGATTCCAGATAGACTTCAAATTTTCATGTTAACATGTATAAATATAATAAAAAAAATATAAAAATTTAAGTTAAAAGCACTGTTTTATGTTTACCTGGAGTAGATTTAAAGGCCTGAGACTTGAAGTATTCTTTAAACCAAACGGGATACCTGTTAAATAAAAGTAATGGTTATAATAGAACTGAAAACATTACAAATGAAAATTTAAACTTCAACATATGAAAATACATTACTGTCCTTTCTCCAAATGATTAATTTACACATAATTTAAAAACACTTCAACAACAAAAGAACTGTTTTATTATTTATCACTATTGACATTTTATTCAAAGTTGCAGGGTACTAGATATCAACTATATTCTACATTTCAGACTTCTTTACTTCTCATACTGTTGAAGTCATCTATAATTACCTACACATCGTGAAAGGAACAAAACTACTGCCACTGTGCAAGCACATTTTTATCTGCCACTTGTTTACATTCCTCAGTGATATACAATAAATACTAAATTCTGCATTCCAAATAGCAATCATCGCTGGGTGGTGGTGGCGCACACCTTTAATCCCAGCACTCGGGAGGCAGAGGTATGTGGATCTCTGAGTTTGAGGCCAGTCTGGTCTACAAGAGCTAGTTCTAGGACAGGCTCTAAAACTACAGCGAAACCCTGTCTCAAAACAAAAACAAAAACCAAAAAAAAACAAATACCAATCACCAAAATGTTAAAAGAACACTAACTTTCGTAAAGACAAAAACCAAAGTTATGATATAATGGCTTATTAATTCCAAATTTAAGGAAAGGCAAAACAAAGTACTAGCAAGATGACTCACGGGTAGTGGTACTTGCCACCAAGCCCTGGTGACCTGAGTTCAACCCCAGGACTCACATGGTGAAGGACAGAACAGATGACTGCAGGCTGTCCTGATTCTCAACTTCAGCCACAGGATGCTCACACATACAGTCTGCTGGCCCTGGTCTCTAAGTATGTGCAAATTAGACAGTGCATACATTTTAACCCAGTGCTCTGGAGGAAGAGGTGGAGAATCTCTCTGAGTTCAAGGCCAGTCTGATCTACATAGTAAAGAAAGGTATACAGAAATAGAGAAAGCTAAAAGCCTAGAAACAAGATAGATAGGATAATTTAATAAAGGATGACTAGAAATAAGCCAAGCTAAGGCTGAGCATTTGTAAGAATAAGACTCTGTGTGTATTTATTTGGGAGCTAAGTGGTGGGGCCTCCTAAAGACCAAAGAGTAAAAACGCCAAGAACATCCTATCTTTTTTTTTTTTTCTTTTTTGGTTTTTCGAGACAGGGTTTCTCTGTAGCTTTGGTGCCTGTCCTGGAACTAGCTCTTACAGACCAGGCTGGCCTCGAACTCCCAGAGATCCACCTGCCTCTGCCTCCCGAGTGCTGGGATTAAAGGTGTGTGCCACCACCGCCCGGCAGAACATCCTATCTTTAAAAAAAGAATCACTACTTACAAATAAACACACACACACACACACACACACACACACACACACAAAAGATAAACGAGAGACTTTCACATGTACTTATTCTAACCTGTCTGAGAAGTTGCGGGCAATGCACTGGGCAGTGCATTTGTTAGGAGACATCCTGAGGGAAGAAGGCCGCTGCCCAGGCTTTTTCCTGCAGGAGTCATGGTGCCAGTGTCACAGCCCAGCATGGAGTTTGAGGCACTCTTCAGAGCCTGGGCTCCACTGCAGGGTAAGGAGCAGAGCATTACACACTAGGAACGCAAATACAGTCTCGCAGTTCTTCAGATTAAAAAACTATAAAACAAATTCTGTCTTAAAAATTAACTTCACCAGGCACTGGTGGCACTCGCCTTTAATCCCAGCACTCGAGAGGCAGGTGGATCTCTATGAGTTCTACAGAGCTACTACCAGGACACCAAAGACTATTACACAAAAAAACCCTGTCTCAAAAAACCAAAACAATAAAAAAAATTAATTCCTAGGGCAGGTGACGTGGCTCAGCAGGCACCTGCCACTGAGCCTGAAGGTGAAGATGGTGGTGGAAAACCAACCCAAACCTGCAAGTCATCCTCTGACCTCTACATGTACACTGTGGAATATACACCCCCAAGAAATATAATAAAATTTTTTTCAAAAAATTCAATTTCTAGGCTAAGTTTCATTTTAGTGCTAAAGTGTGACAAGCCTGGTTTACATAATGAGCACATCCTTAGACATTTCAGAGTAAGGAGAAGTAAAGCCCTGCCCTAGTGATTCAAAGACAATAACAACAGACAAATGACAAAACCTGGGCAACTGTGAAATACACCTGTGTGTAGGTAATAGTTTGTTACTAAATTATATCATTCACATGAAGCAGCTCC
>JABTXL010012463.1:3539790-3573188 GCA_025134845.1 Neodon shergylaensis
AGACCGTGCTTCCTGTTGTTATAGATGTTACCATGGTAGAAAGAGGAATGGTTGTCACAGGCATTGCCTGGCTCAGAGCCCTTTGCTGCTGAGCAAACTGAGTGAACAAAGTGGGCTGAGGGGTGAAGCCTGAATCTTGGGGAGATGGGGTGGCTGAAGGGGTACTAGGAGTTGAGTTCTGAGCATCAGGAGGGTGTGGGGCCGATGAAGGGGTTGGTGTAGGAGTAGATGGCTTAGGAGTTCCAGATCCTGCTCATTGAGAAAAATAAAAATTGCTAGTTTGTTATAAATGGCCGGTCCTTTTTAAAATAAGGTTAATGGAATTTTACTTAGCACTGATAAATTTGTTCCAATTTTTTTTTAAAGCAGTGAACTGCAAGTGTTAACTCTCTACAAGATCCATGAGTGTTGCTACACTCAATTACAATTAAGGATGCAGTATATCACCTAAAACCCCACTCCAGATGCTATCACAGAAACAGTGGAAGGACACTTACACTCTACCACAACACCCACTGAAAAGTTAGTCTCCTACATGCTGTCTTTTGTCTACAAGGTTGAAAAGTTAATTTTTGTTATTTATGATTTCAATAGTTCAAGACTTCCTTAATACTGCTTACTTAGTTTAACTGAGATAAACTGAACATTTTTAGTAAGCTACACAAGGTTATCAGTTATATTTGGCACCAAGATATACATATTTAATTCCCAACATACCAAGTTTACCCTGACAAATTTACAAAGAGTAAAGCAAGTACTGTGTAGATAATACTGCATCTTTAACAGTAACTGTGTACTTCTGTTTAAATGTAGAATGTATAGAAAAATCTGTTGTGAATGAAGTATGCACAGTTTATCAACTTTAAAAAAATAAAAACAAAAAATGAAACCAAAAAAGTAAAGCAAAAGCTCTTGAGGTGTTTCCTTTTTAGCTTTCATGTCCTGCAGAAAGAAAGGAGAGAGATGTGAATGTCCAGAAGCTGTCACTCCACCCTGACTTAACACAACTGTGTGCAGCAGATCACCACAATCCACACCCACAACATGAGAAGTATGAATAAGACTTTCAGAAGATGTATTTATTTTTCTTTGTGCAAAACAAGAAGGCAGAAAAATTACACCTTTTGAGCTATCAGGATGCAGATGTTAAAACTAGGACCATCCTAGCACTGTGCAGTACACTGACAGCACACATAAGCAACCAAGCAAAAAAAAAACAAAAACAAAAACAAAAAAGCTAAAAAACTGGAATCCCCCCCAAATTAGTACCTAATATATTCAGATAGTCATTTGAAGAAATTCTCCCACATTAAACCTAGCACTCCTATATTGCCTCTACTTGTTGTTAAAAAGGGTATCCAAAAGTGAGAATTCTACTTTCCTATGTTCAGATGATCACATTTTAGTGACAGCTTGCAAAAGTGTGGAAGTGCATGCTCTCAAATACTACTCTTCAGTTTACTGCGTATCATCTTGGAACCTGCTGGTGTCTTACACATACAAAGGTAGTACCTCCAATAATTCACTCTCACATTTTCTTTTTGGTATCAGCCACAGTTTATATAGTAAGAAAAAGATACTAGGGGGCACTGAAAATAATACTCTGCAACCTTATTGCCAAGTAATTTTTAAAGAAGACAACAAGCTTATAGGCAACAAGCCTGAAAGAAAGGTATACACTGAGTGCATACATAGATACAGAAAAGCAAATATAATTACATTAAACATGTAATATACACAGCCAACAAGAATTCTACCTGGAGTTTCATGCAACTTATACATTTCGGGTACACAGTGCATTCTGACTTCACCATTCACAGATTGAATAAAAGCTGCCTTCAAGAAACACTACTGCAAAGTTTTATGAAAATTTTTGCAAGAGTTTAAATCATGACTCACTCTGTGAAGAGCTGGCAGGTGACAGGGCGGCAGGAGAAAGCATGCTGACTTGACTGAGCTCCACAGATGACTTTCGAGAGAGACTTGGCTTAGATGACGGAGGAGGAGTTGGAGACTTAAGGAAGCTGCTGGCCTGTTGTGCTGTAAAATAGTTACCTGGAAGAACACAAGTTATTTCCTAGGGCTGGAAAGATGGCTCAGAGCACTTGCTAAGCAATCTTAAAGACCAAAGTTCAGACCCCGCCACACACCCAAGCCAGCTACCTACAGAAGCAAAGGTATATGTATACATGAACACACACACAAATAAAATTAAGTCTTTTCCTATATTCATAATTCAAAAATTCTGTGAATTATCAGAGTAAAGTAAGTAACATTTTAGGAAAGAGGTGACTATTAGGTAATATAGTCGAGGATAATACCTGAGGAACTATTTCCTGAGCTTGAGGGAAGTTTGATGGGTGGGGGTCGATGTTTTACTCCCTTCCCCAAAACTGAAGACTGAACAGACACCGTCTCAGGCTGCTGAGGAGTGACATTAAACACAACTGTTAATATTAAAGCTAGTATCATTATAATTTCCACATGAAAACAAGTTAGAACTGCAAAGTACTCAGTATGAGAACTGCCTCAGTTTCCCATGACATCCACAGACTGTAACATACATGATGATATGATATGAGACCCAGGGAAAAACAGAAAGTGAAAGAAAACCCGTCACCCCTGTCTACCTTCCTTTAACAGGAATAACAGCTTGTACCTATCACTGAGTACTTTTGAAGCTTTCAACCATAAAGCTGAATTATTAAAAAGTTAAAAGTAAAAGCAACTCCTTTGCCCTTCACATTTCTCGGGCTCCTTGAGAAACAAGGCACAAGGCACCACTGGTGCGAACGTACCTCTGTCTCCTCTCCTGGATTGAGACTGGCTGAACCACTAGAGCTATGTGACATCTTCACTGGGCATTTGGCTTCGTTCTGGACCAACTCCTGGTACTGATTGACTACCCTGAAATATTAGGAAAAAATAGGTAAGGATTACCTAAACTTGTCTTAAAGACAAATCATACAAAAAAAAGTAATGTTATTACTGGAAAATAAGTCCCACCAAACTTAATAGAAAAATCAAAATGAGGCACTCCACCACTGAGTTACAAGTGTTCCCTAATTGTCCAACCACAAGTGCCGAGAAAAAACGGGGGCCTAAAAATGAATTCTCATCAGTTATGTACCACAGATCTACTGTTCCATAGGAGAAAGGCAATTAGTCTGGTCAAGAGTTCAAGGCCAGACTGAGCTACATGAGGAAATCCTGTTTTAAAAAGTGTATTTTGGGCTATGGAGCCGGATAAAGGTGCTTGCCACCAAGCCTGACAAAAACCTGTGTTTACTCCCCTGAACCTACACGGTGCAAAGAGAATCAACTCCTGCACACTGGCCGACTGCACAGTGACAACACAAGTTCACACACTAAATAAATGGAATGAAGAGAAGCGTATTCTAATCTTTCAAATGACAAAGTAATGTTTAAATCTTTTCTGCTAATCAAGATAAAGGCATATAAAGGCAACTTTTAAGATCTTACTTCAAATATAGAAATTATAAAGGTAACTATAAATTTAATATCATCCTTGATTACAATATAAATAAACCAAAAAACAGAAAATAAAATTTTCATTCCCTTCCCTTAGACTTGGATTATAAAGTTCCCCCTTAAAATCGTCTTTCTCAGATGTCTAAATTTTCTTACCTAAAACAAACTGTACTTTAAACATGGTCTTTATTTTCTTAATTCGATGAAAAAACATCCAGGGTATTAAAATACCATGAAAATGGCCTATGAGATTTTAATATTAAGTGATTTAACCCACGACCTAAGAGTATATGAGGTGATGTTCAGTGACACGTGTAACAGAATCGACATCTGTGACTCAGACACAGAACACTCGACCCACAAAGATGCAGTCACATCCAGTCTGATCAACTAAAGAGGCAAATGCACTTTACCTCTCCGCATCAGTCTTGGACCCAATGATGAACCTAAAAGGTCACCAAGAAAAAGAAGTATTAGTAAGAATGTCTTAAAACATCTTAGGTTAACCTTTATAAAGTCTTTAATACATAGCAATGTATCATTTCATTAAAAATTAATTAAACTTGAGAAATAATGCTCAAGTTTTACATTCATCCTAAAATAATCATTTTGGCTGATTTGCCTTAGGAGAAATTTAATGTTTATTTATTATTATACAATCTGGAATAAAATTACCAAGTACCACTATCCACATTTACAAACACTGTACTACTACAGAAAGGCCTGTGGCTTTCCATTCATTTAATGTGACTCTAGAAGTCACTCTTACAATTATTTTAGACAAGGATGAAAGCTTATTCCCGACTCAAACAAAAATCTTGTCTAAGCTTTTTTTTAAATTTTGACATTATAACAACATACAAAAACAAGTGAGTCTTATTTTTTAATTACCAATTTGAATGATCATCTGCAGAGGAGCTGTAATATAAAACATAAAGAAAAGCACTCAGTCAGGGCAAGCCAAACTTAAGTTTCCCAGCTCTCAGGTTCTGAACATGGAAGGACGTGGACGAGCACAGAGCCTCCAGAATAAGGGCAGAGATAGCAGTTGTCTCCTGGAAGCAGTTCCCAGAGATGGAAACTGAATTTTCACAAAAGAGTAGCGACTGTGTCATCACACTATTGACATGCTGGCACATTTACAATGGTGGATGTGTCTTTAGTGGTAGAATCTCAGAAATATGCATAATCAAAACAGCTACTAGCTGTTAACTAAGGAATTGTTGCTTTTCTTCTTGCAGACTTTTACCTAGGTATGGGTGAAATAATGCTAAAACCCATCATTCTTCACAAATTTCAAGTCAATTTTAGTAAAAGTTTAAACAATAATTTGACATACAACTGACCTTGACAATTTTTCATTTTCCTGAACTCTTTTCCATTTTTTAAAACAGTATGAATGTGATTTAAAAAAAAAAAAGAACTAATAATAAAAGTAACCATACAATCCAAATTACCCCAGCCCTCAAGAAACAGATGCAGAGGCAAGCTAACCTCTGTGAGTTTGAGGCCAGCCTAGTCTCGATAGCATGTTCTAATCCAGCCAGGGATACACAGGCCCTGCTCACACTCCCAACCACAGAATCAAAACTAAGTATTAGTATCCTGTACTTAAGATGTACCATTAAGAAAATCAACTACATAAACTGCCAACAACAAAATCCTAAGACTGTCTTTCAGAGCTACCACAAAAACAACTAGCTACACTTAAAAAAAATGACTATGAATAACTTAGAGAACATAGCAACTGCATTTTAACTTTATTCACATCCACTGTCAAAATATACTGTTATACAGATTAAATATCGAACCCCTAAAGGAAAACGGTATTTACTAGTTGGCAGTTCCCTGGTAGTTCTAAGTAAGTTCTGGATGCCTCTGTGTGTTACATATACTCAACAGGACTCACTGGGATGGAGACATCTGACTGTCATTTTCTTCATCTGCTTTCCATGGCTGTATTTTACCATAGTAGAGTGGATCACCAAGAGACTGCAAAATGGTCAGTTTTGTTTTCTGATACTGAGCACCACCTTCACATTCAAATACATAATCGTCTTTTACATCCTGAAAAGGACAGAGAAACCCAAATAGCATCTTCTCAAGTGGCAAGAAAATAAATAAACAAATAAATAAAAACTGACTTATGTCTGGTATATACATGGCACTAAAGAAATATTTAAGGCAGTATAAAAACATCAAGTTCATGATGATTACACATGCTATTGAGTCATTCACTAGGAAATTGCTAACCATTTCTATAAGCATAATGAAAATCATAGCAAACGTTAACTGAATATTGCCACAGCACCCGACTGTCAAACACCACCAACTCATGGCTGGCATGGCCATTTCCACATCATAGGTGAAAGAATTGGTCGGGTATAGTGGCAAATGTCTTTAACTCCAGCACTTGGGAAACAGAGGCACGTGGATGTCTTTGAGTTCAAAAATCAGCCTGGACTACGCAGTGAGCTCCAGGCCACCAAGGACTATAAAGTAAGACCCTATCTCATAAATAATCAACAAACAAACAAATGGATGAATGAAAAGGAACTACTGCACAGGACCCTTTCTTCACACAGGTCTTTATACTAAGTGTCCAATGCTGCATCTCATCAAGCCTGACAGACATGCACAGAGCTTCACACACTGCACATACAACTGTAATTTTAACAATGTGAAAATAAAGTCTGAAGGTGGCAATGTTTTTGTCATTGGCCATTCATATAAAACATCCTGTGTCCATAAAACCTTATTACTTTGCCCCCATTATTCCAATTTCTCCCTTTAAGAAATAACTACAATGTCTCGAAAAACAAAAAACAAACAAAAAAAAACAAAACAAAAAAGAAATAACTACAACGAAGCCTGGCACTGGTGGTGCACACCTTTAATCCCAGCACTGAGAAGAGGCAAAAGCAGCAAAATGGCAACAAGGGTGAGACCAGCTGATGAATATAGCAAACTTCCAGGCCAGCCTGGCCACACAGAGAACCATGTCTCAAACAAAGACATCTTTAACAGAACACACTAGTTTGAAACAAAAGAAAAATGAAAACCACCAACATGCATCAAAAACAAAAATGCAATTTTGTTTTCTGTAAGACAGTCTCACTATGTATCCAGGATGATCTCAAATGCATCCTTTTCCAATAGGAGCGTCCCTAGTTCTGGACTTTCAGTTATGTACTAGGCTTGACACTTATTTTGGTTTTTGAGTAGCTCCCTATGTACTCCAGGCTGACTTCCAACTTGTAATTATGTTTCCTGCCTCTGCCTCCCAGAACTGCGACTATAGGCATGGGCTATCATACCCCATTCATAAAAATTTATTGTTACATTAAAATTGCTCTGTAAAATGAAAAACACACTTTAAAAAAATATTTTTCTTGAAGCCCACAAGAGCTCTAAATGTAGTTATTACAAGTAATTTTCTGTTTAATAAATTCAGAAACCAGTTTATAAACAATATTGTTAGCGAAATATGGTGGGAACACACCTGACACTTGGGCAATAAAGGCAAGAGGATCAGTATGTTCGAGGTCAGCCGTGGCTACACTACAAATTAGGGGCTAATCTGTGCTACAAGAGACACTGTTTCAAAACAAAACAAAAAAGAAAATAAACAAGAAAACTGCATTATTAATAAAAAAAAAAAAAACTAGCCTAATTACTTACATGGGCCGGCCAGACTGTTGGTTGAGAATCATCAGATTTGATGGATTTTTCCACTTTAGCATATTTCTCCACCTAAATGATAAAGACATGAAATAAAATGGAATCAGTATCTGAACAAAGAGAAGAACCTGCAAAATTCAATAAGAACAGAGTGAGCATAACCGTTTTAACTACCAGTATCACCAAACACTTGTATTTAATGATGTGTTTAATTAAAGGTCTAGTATGTGGAGCTACAAATGATTAAGCAGTTAAGAGCACTACCTGCCTGAGGGCCACACGTGACACAAGAAGACAGTATGGCTTTCTTTGTTGGTTTGTAGACATAGTCTATTAATGCCTTTGGCCTTGTGTTTCAATTGTTATAATAATAATACAAAAAGAAATAAATAACTTTGAAATATGAATCATACTAAATTGAGTAAGGGCTGGTGAGATGGCTTAGCAGATAAAGGTGCTTGCTACTGAAACTGAAGTTCTGAATTTGATGCCTAGGAGCAATGTTGTAGAAGCAAAGAATAAACTATGATCTTCCACACACGTTATGGTATGCACATGCACACACACATACACAAAGTATGTTATAAAAGATAACTGATTAAATAATAAAAATAAACTCTAAAAGACACAGGAAATGAAATAAAATGCTGTCCTTCATTAATACCCTTAGCCACTTAGAATTTGTGTGTCTTCAAGATTATCAGTAAAGAATAGCACTGGGAGTTCCTAATTTCAGCCATGGCTCTAATATTACTAATCTTTAAACGTTACCAGTTTAAGTACATAAGCATTATGAGTTAATTATGAAGAAATACTACAGAAGGACACTAGACCATTTCCTGAGCATTGCATTATATAAAATATGCCACACTCTTCTGAAACTTTTTCATTATTCCTGCTCCTAACACAGAACTCTAAATGTCCTTATGAAAATGAGGCTGTATTGGTGGCCCCTCTCAGAATGTCTTGAGCTGTGAAACTGACTAAGAGCAGGATCATCCCACATTTGAGGACAGCCTGGGCTAAACAGCAAGACCCAAGTTCAAAAACACAACAAACTTACATGATTGATGTAAACACACAGCTTCTTAAAACGAGACTTTCAAAAGCAAGTTTTCTGGTTTATTTTCTCACAGCATTAGCTACCTAATGAACTTTGGCCCTGTGCTAGAGGGCAGCACTCACGTCTACTTCAGAAGGCACAGCCAGGTTACAGGGGCTCCGTTTCCACATGTCCACACACTGAAAGTTTAAAGCAGTATAATTACACCAAAAAACGTAAAACAAAGCTAGCCTGTCACAACAGTGAGCTCCTGAAGAACTACTTACATTTCCTGCTTTAGAGATCTTGAGGTCATAATGCTGACCTGCTTTCCTTTCCTTCCGTTTTTGTAAGAAATCAAGTAATCTCAGCTGAGGAGGAGGAGGACAATGAGACAGGTCCTGCTGCCGGTTCAGGGAAGACCTGGAATACCTCTTCAAACACCTACACAAATTAGAACACACAAAACAACAACTCATAATCTATGTGGGAAAGCAGCAGCATGAATTAATTATACATTAAATCACAAACACCTGTATAACACTCTCACACCAGCAAGCTTTAGGCACAGGAGAAACAAAAAGAACAAGACAAAATTCTCCTGACCATGTAGCCAAGCTGATTAAATCCCAAAATGGAGAGGCAGTCATTATAAATTAATCTCTAAGACAGGCAGTAGTGGTGGTGGCGCACACCTTTAATCCCAACATTTGGGAGGCAGAGGCAGGTGGACCTATGTGAGTTTGAGGCCAGCCTGGTCTACAAGAGCTAGTTCCAGGACAGGCTCCAAAGCTACAGAGAAACTCTGTCTCAGAAAAACAAAACAACAACAACAACAAAAATCTCTCTAAAATTGCAATTGTATTTTCTTGAAACTTGCAAGCTACATTCTGTTTCCTTGCTGTTTCCAATTAGTGTTGTGAAAGAATGAAGCCACTGTCTTTCTGCTCCTATCTCATCTTTTCTTAGCCTCACAAGCTTTGTGAACAGACCATAATTTACAGAAGTTCCTTTGTTAAAAGACTGCAGACAATACTACTTTACAATAATTCAGGGAATATTTTTTAAAAATTCTACCACACAAAATCATAATACAAGGCCATTAAAAATCCCATTTTCAAATTTAAAAGTGCAGCAGTGCCATGCTGATGGAAGGGGCACGGTGGCTAGCAACATTTAAGAGCCTGTGTCACATAAGTGCAGGCAATTACCGTTTCATTGGGCGAGTGTTCATTTTTTGCCGGTTATAGAGCAGCCTATTTGCGGTACAAGCTACTGCCACAGACGGGTCAAGACACAGTGGTTCTGCTGTAGCTAGAATCAGTTGGCTCTCAAGCAAAAGTTTGTCTTCCTGAAATATACAGGAGTATATGTCAGCTTCAAATACATTTTTGATAATGTTTACAAATATACATCATTTAATCCAGAAATATTCCTTGGATGTTTGTTAAAGATTAAAGTAACCATAGTAACTCATTTGCACATTAATGTGTAAACCTGCCAAGATAAACAAACTTCTAATGAAAATTCAGTTATTTGTACACTGTATAAAATAGTCAAATTCAAAGAGTTGAATATTTATTTGGCTGCCTAAAATACAGTTTGTTGGGGACACAGTAGAATTATATTCTCCCTTTGTTTACCAGTCCTCAGCTTAAGAAACTGATGCTTTACTGTTCCCCACCACTGACTACAAGTCTTTCTTTGATGTGAAGAACTTTCCACCTTCTTATAGATGGGAAAAATCACAGCCCAGACTAAAGCTCATCATAGTTCATAAGCACATTTCATAGAGGGCTATTTCATTGCTGACATTTTCTCTTCACAGTAATAGATAAACAAGAGACAGAACTGGAGGATCAATTAGCTGTTGTCATTGCTAAGAAATCCTGTTACCAGGTATGGTGATATAGATATTTACTCTCAGAATTCAGGAAGCTGAGGCAGCAAAATCTCAAGCTCCAAGCCAGCCTGAGCTAGATATCTTACCTCAAAAAGAAAAAGAAAAGGAAGAAAGGGAGAAAGGAAAGAAGGGAGGGAGAAAAGATAGGCTTCTTGTAGAATTTTAGAATCCTGAATGAAAGAAAAATCACAATCCATCTGTATTCAATGGTAAGAATAAAGCTTCTGTTTGATAGGAATAGCCGGACGATGGTGGCACAAACCTTTAAACCCAGCACTTAGGAGACAGAGGCAGGGGGATCTCTGTGAGTCTGAGCTCAAGCCTGGCCTATAGAGGGAGTTCCAGGACAGCCAAGATTGTTATATTAAAACAAAAACAAAACAAAACAAATTTCACATTAGGCTTCATAAATTAACTTAAGCGTAGTTTATCAGCAAGGATGGAAGCAATTTGGGACTGCATTATAAAGTTCCTTGAGAGATTTCCAAATGTACAGAGACTTTAAAATCCTAAAGCTCCTAAGGGAATCTTGGTTTCGTCCAAATGTCCAACCCAACAAACCAATCAAATGTGACTAAAAGAAAGCCTCTCACTAATGCTTCACACTGTGGGGGGGCCTACCTGGGATTAGAGAGAGAACTAACCTGGGTCCATTTATGGTTGTCACTTGTTATAGAATGAACATCACAAACTAAAGTCTGGAAGAAACAAAACATTTTAAAACATGTATGTTCATACAAATATATGGACATTAAACAAAAATCCAACTAAAACAACACCCAGTACTTCCTAAGTAAACATTCCATACCTGCATTGTTGGACGTAAGAGAATGTGCCTGCTTTGGTAACCAGGAGACTTCATATTACTGGACTGCCTATAGTCACGTATTTCTGCTATCACACATCCACAATGAAAAATATTAACCTGTTTTAAGTAAAAAAAAAAATTCAGTAAATGTCATTTTCCAAAAGTCAAAATAAGCAAAATTATACTGAATGTTTCAATCTTAAAATTCTATACCTTCAATAGATATCTTAGTGGATACACCACTATTATAAACTACTAAACAGGATCATTTATTTTTATGTGCATCATTAGAAAGCAATTTAAAACTGTTAATAGTAGATTGACTGCATCTACTGACATCCAGGATGGCTTTTGCATTCACCTGTGACAGACATTACTGCAGTTCTTTTAAGAATGAGGTTCTTCCAAACAAGTGGAAGACTTGTATGACAAGAACTTTAAATCTTTGAAGAAAGAAATTGAAGAAGACACCAGAAAGTGGAAAGATCTCCCATGCTCTTGGGTAGGAAGAATTAGCATAGTTAAAATGGCAATGTTACCAAAAGCAATCTACAGATTCAATGCGATGCCCATCAAAATCCCAGCAAAATTCTTCAAAGACCTTGAAAGAATGATACTTAACTTCATATGGAAAAGCAAAAAACGCAGGATAGCCAAAACAATCCTGTACAATAAGAGAACTTCTGGAGGCATCACAGTCCCTTACTTCAAACTCTACTACGCTACAGTACTGAAAACAGCCTGGTATTGGCATAAGAACAGACTGGAGGACCAATGGAACCGAATAGAAGAACCGGATATCAATTCACACATCTTCAAACACCTGATTTTTGAGAAGTAAACAAAAAATATCAAATGGAAAAAAGAAAGCATATTTAACAAGTGGTGCTGGCATAACTGAATATCAACATGTAGAAGAATGAAAACAGACCCATATCTATCACCATGCACAAAACTCAAGTCCAAATGGATCAAAGACCTCAACATAGAGCCAGCCACACTGAAACTTATAGAAGAGAAAGTGGGAAGTACACTTGAATGCACTGACACAGGGATCCACTTTCTAAATATAACCCTACCAGCACAGGCACTGAGAGAAACAATTAATAAATGGGACCTCCTGAAACTGAAAAGCTTCTGTAAAGCAAAGGACACGGTCAACATGACAAAATGACAGCCTACAGAATGGGAAAAGATCTTCACCAACCTCACATCAGACAGAGGTCTGATCTCCAAAATATAAAAAGAACTCAAGAAATTGGACACCAAAAGAACACATAGTCCAATAAAAAAATGGAGTACAGACATGAACAGAGAACTCTCAATAGAGGAATCTAAATGGCTGAAAGACACTTAAGGAAATGTTCAACATCCTTAGTCATCAGAGAAATGCAAATCAAAACAACTCTGAGATTCTATCTTACACATGAAAGAATGGCCAAGATCAAAAACACTGGTGACAACTTATGCTGGAGAGGTTGTGGGGAAAAGGGAACACTCCTGCATTGCTGGTGCGAGTGCAAACTGGTACAGCCCCTTTGGATGTCAGTGTGACAATTTCTCGGAAATTAGGAAAGAACCTTTCTCAGGACCCAATAATACCACTTTTGGGTATATAACCAAAGGATGCTCAATTGTGCCACAAGGACATGTGCTCATCTATGTTCATAGCAGCTTTGTTTGTCATAGCCAGAACCTAGAAACAACCTAAATGCCCCTCGACCAAAGAATGAATAAGAAAAATGTGGTTCATTTTCAGAATGGAGTACTATACAGCAGAAAAAAATAACGACATCTTGAATTTTGCAGGAAAATGGATGGAGTTAGAAAACATAATTTTGAGTGAGGTAACCCAGAAAGACAATTATCACATGTACTCACTTATAAAGCAAAGAAAGACAGCCTACAAACCACAATCCCAGAGAACTTAGACAACAATGCGGACACTAAGAGACACTTAGATAGATCTAATCTACATGGGAAGCAGAAAAGTAGAAAAAGACAAGATCTCCTGAGTAAATTGGGAGCATGGGGACCTTGGGGGGGGGATTGAAGGTGGGAGGGGAGAAGTAGGAGGGGAGCAGAGAAAAATGTAGAGCTCAATAAATATCAATAAAAAAAAAGAATGAGGTTATTCTGGAGCTTGTCGGCTCATTATTTCACTATAATGGTTATATAGTTTTGTCACTGCAATACACTGTCAATCAACTGTGCCAGAATTTCAGCTTCTGGATATAACTTCCATATTTCCTTTCCTAAATTTTCTAGACTTTTTAGGCTGTATTAATAAGAAGGAAATAAGCATGAATTTAACTCACATCTATGTTGTATTGCAAGTTTAAGAAACCTAAGTGCTCAGTTCACTATAATTTGCCTACTCCCTCATAGTATATCCAGGCACTTTATACCATTACAGTTATCTGTGCTCAAATACAAATTGATAAATACAACTGATATATCTATAAACAAAACCCTAATAGTCTTTATCTTAGGTCAACCAGGCTAATACTAATACCTGGACTAGGAATTATGAACCAGACTTAGCTTCCTTCCTTATGTGCATGCTTTCTTTAAAGCAATATATATTAATTCTTATCTATTAATCACGGTTTTAACAATAAATATTTAAAATATTACATTTGGTCAAAGCTGTATTTTTTATCACTTTGTTATTAACAACAAGAAGCTTAGTATAGTAATACCTTCCTAACTATACTAATCACTACCATCCTTACAGCACACGATTTGCTACCAAAGGATAACAACTAGCTGTATCTCTAGTTAGGATTAAATAACGCAACCCTCTTTTAACCAATTCAGTTAAACACCTGGCTACTGGCAATATCTTCATCTATCCAATAAATACCCAACAACAATACCTATGTAACTGCTCTCTCTGTAATCATTTTCCAATTTACTTAACTATCAAATCACCATGAAGCTGAAGATGGCCTTGAACTTCTGACTCTGACCAATGCTGGGATGAAAGGCATGTGCCATTATGCCTGGCTATACTGACATTTTCATAGGACAATTCCGATTCACACAGCAAAGTGACTAACAATGCCATTCCATGAGATCAGTGACTTTACAAAATCATCTAAGAAATGCTTGTTACAATGCTAGATATGTGAGTGGACAAAGTGTGATAAAGAGATTGCAGACAAGTTTTCCAGTGCTTTTGTAGCGATAAGGAAAACTCCTAATTGACAGCTGAAAAAACAAGTGAGGGGGCTGGAGAGGTGGCTCAGTGGTTAAGAGCATTGCCTGCTCTTCCAAAGGTCCTGAGTTCAGTTCCCAGCAACCGCATGGTGGTTCACAACCATCTGTAATGAGATCTGGCGGCCTCTTCTGGCCTGCAGGCATACACACAGACAGAATATTGTATACATAATAAATAAATAAATAAATAAATAAATAAATAAATAAATAAATAAATATTTTTTAAAAAAAGTGAGATCAGAAGGTTTTCAAGTTGTGAATACAGCATGTTTATATTGTGCATTTAGTGGAGGCATACGGTTGTAAGCCACCGAAAAGGGAAAGATCTAAAAGGGAAACGGGAATCAGGCCTTAGGAATAGGACTCATTCCTAAGAAAAGAAAAAGTGTGGAGAAAGACACAGGAATGCTGGTCAACTGGTTCCACTAACACAAGAAGGAATGGGAGTCAGGTCAAGGCAGCAAGAAGAGCAAGCGAGTCACTTATAGGTCACTGTTTGTAAGTAAGCTTCATAAACAGTGGAAATTATTCTTTTATTAATTTCTTAATTTTAACGTTGGGAAATTTCCAGGATAATTACAGCAATTTTAGAAGCAATCAATCAGCACATGGCAGTGCAGCAATCAAGTACGCCACGATAAACCATTTTTAACGAACACTGTGTAATGTCTCCTTTTATGCTCTCAACACTACTGATAATACTTGTGTGTACAGCAGCTCATGTTACAACTAGCACTCAAGGGCTGAGACAAGGACATCACCAGTTCACAAACTAGCCAGACAGGATAGAAATGAGCTCATATCTTAAAAAAACAAAAACAAAACCACAACACAAAGGATATGTACATACTAAAATGTAACACACACACACAATACAAAACATTTTTCTGGGGGCTGAGTGTAGTTTAGCTGTAGACTGGTAGCCTAACATATATGGCCTTGAGTTCACTACCCAGTGCCAAAAAGAAGGGGGAAAAAGACATTTGTGTGGGTGTGTGTGGGTGCATATGAAATACACACACACATGCACACACACACATATATATGTTTTAGAAATGAAGTTTTACTGTGTTGCCCGGGCCTGCCTCAGACTTCCTTAAGATGTTCCTGTTTCAGCCTTCCAAGCAGCTGGTATGTCACTTGTTACTATATACATGCTATTTTATTCAAACAGATATTTTGTTTTTTCTTTTTTACCTGTGATTTTTCTTTTTTTTTTTTTTGGTTTTTCGAGACAGGGTTTCTTTGTGACTTTGGAGCCTGTCCTGGAACTAGCTCTGTAGACCAGGCTGGTCTCAAACTCACAGAGATCCGCCTGCCTCTGCCTCCCGAGTGCTGGGATTAAAGGCGTGCGCCACCACCGCCCGGCTTACCTGTGATTTTTCAAGGAGATCAACCAAAATAGGAGGTAATTCTTCTGCATCTAAGTATTCAAGCAATTCTCCTTCTTCATAAGGCAATCGGATGGTCTCAGAATCTTAATTTTAAAATAAAAGTTATGAAAACAGGCTCACAAAAGTAAGAATTGTAATTTAAATGACTTTTAAAAATATAATACATAGAGCGTGAGAGATGGCTCAGTGGTTAAGAGCACTTGCCATTCTCGCAGAGGACTTGGGTTCTGTACCTAGATCCCACATGGCAGCTTATAGCTGACTGGAACTGTCAGCTCTATGGGCACTGGCATTCATATGTACATACCTTCCCCCAACACCAATTATATATATATATACATAATTAAAATTAATAAAATCTTAAAATACAGCTCAGAGGCTAAGTCTTATTAGTCAATTATACCACATTGCTGGAAAACTTGTTTACTACAAAAGATTTTAAACAAGAACAGGAAAATAAGTGCTTCTGATCCTCCTGCCTCTACACGCTAAGTGCTAGGATTACAGGACTTTGTCATCACGTCTATGTGATGCTATGAACTAAACTCCAAGCTCTGTGCACGCTGAGCAAGTATTCCACCAGCTAAACTATATTCTTATCCCCATAAATAAAATGCTTCACTAGCTAAGTTCCTTGTAGTGATCATATTGTTAAATTCAGAGATATCTCTTTAAATGAAATCTAAGTATATTTATGTTGTAATGCTCTTCACATCCATAGTATGAGAAATCTTGTTAAAATTATTTTTAATGTTTACTGTTTTTGACATCTCAATAAAATTATTCAGCAGGCAATAAATGCTTAACTTTCCAGTTTTTATACTCACTACAAAGTGCAGTCAAAGTATCTTATGTTACCTTAAAATATAAATAGCAATAAAAAAATGCCATTGTTAAAAATCACCTGTTCAATTAACTATAAAGAAATAATCAGGCTGGCAAAATAGCTCAGTGGATAAAAGTACTTGGAGCCAAGACTGAAAACCTGAATTCTATCCCTGGGACTCGTACACTAGAAGAAGAGAACTGACTTTTCTTCTTTTTAACTTTAATTATTTATATCTATTTATTATATTTATTATAGGTCATCCTGGGACTATAAGGGTGCCACGATCCCCTCCCCACTAAATAAAATATAAAAGAAGAGACAGGGCCTGGAGAGATGGCTCAGCAGTGAGGATCTCAGACTTGTTTTCTACAGGACTTGTTTTAATTCCCAGCACCCACATGGTGATTCAAAACCATTTTTAACTTATTCATGGAATCCAACCTCTTCTGCCTGTGAAGGTACCAGGCATGCAGTGTATACAGGTGAAGGCAAAACATCCATACACTTAAAACAAAAATAAATTAATCTAAAAAATTTAAAGATATACTATAAACTATAATACTTTTCAAATGTGAGTTCAGGAAGGATAATCTACACATTACAATGTTAAACATTCTAGCAAAAGTCAAGAGGAGAAAAAAACAGAGGATAAGAATTTGTCTTTTAGTCAGGACAAACTACCCTTAAAAGCAGAGATATTTTATGTGAAGTATACTTTGGAAGGCCTTACCTGATCCATTTTTCCCCCTGAGCATCAAAGAATACCCTTCATTTCCTGGATACAGATTGACCACTAAACATGACAAAGTTTCTTGCATAACAAGCTTCTCTAACAAGTTCACATTTCGTCTTAATTTCTGCTTTAAAAAGAAACAAAGTTCATTAAACAGTATAACCTTGAAAAACAATTCAGTTCCTATCAGTGTTCCTTCCTTACTGCAATCCCAAACACTTGAGAACTGTTACAATTCACAGGACAGTAATGTCAACTAAATATTTATCCACTAGCAGGCTTTATGCAAATTAACTCACAGCATAAACTGGCTATGCATGGATGTGCACCTGTAGTATCAGCATTTAGAAGAGGTCAAGGCAAAAAGACTTGAGTTCCAGGACAGCCTGGACCATGTTACATTGCAATACCACCTTTTAAACTAGTGATTCTCAACCTGTGAGTCACAACCTCTTGAGGGGGGAGGATGAAGAGACTGACCCTTTTTGGGGGAGTTGTCACCTAAGACCATTGGAAAACACAGATATTTACATTACGTTTCCTAAGAGTAGCAAAATTACAGTATGAAGTAGCCATGAAAAAAATTTTAGGGGCTGGTGAGATGGGTCAGCAGTTAAGAGCACTGACTGCTCTTCCAGAGGTCGTGAGTTAATTCCCAGAAACCACATGGTGGCTCACAACCATCCACAGTGAGATTCTGGCCTGTAGGCACACATGTAGACAGAACACTGTATACTAAATAAATAAAAATAAAGTTAAAAAAATTTAAATAAAAGAAAAAAAAATTTAAAGTTAGGGATCACCACAACATGAGGAAATATCAGCCATCAGGAAGGCTGAGAACTATTCTAAACAAACAACAAAAAGATGCATGGCAGCTAATGTCTCTAAGCCCAGCACGTGGCAGGCTAAGGCAAAAGAATCATCACCACACTTGAAGGCTAGTCAGAGCTACACAGTGAGGCTCCATGTCAAAGACAGAAACAAACAAAAGAAAGAAAAAAAAGGAGGGAAAAAAATGAAACCTCTATAACCAAAACATTTAATACAGATATGAAGAGTTGGGAACCTCTTTAACTGCACAGCGATAAGGCCAAAATTGTTCAACAACTTATAATCTACTTAGACGTAAAGAAGTTCAGCAAGTCTAATTAGCTGAAATATTGAGCCTAAAAAGAGCTAATTGGTAAAAGGAAGTCATTTGGACAGTTTTCTGTAAGTTCAATGCAACAGTACTAAAGAACCACCTGATTTGTTTTTTTAAATGCCTATTTCTAAATCCATACTAAAATGTTCTCTTAAAGCTGGGGTGTGGTGGGACACACATTAATCCCATCACTCTAGAGGCAGGGGCATCTCAGTGAGTTCCATGCCAGCATAATAAAACTTGCATCTCAAACTAAACACAATAAAGCTTTTCCTTAATAAATTCCAACTTTGCTTTAAAATGTTAATTTCTATTTACTATAATTATAGATACTTTTATGCTGAATTAAACCAGTTATGAGTTTAGTCTTTGACCAAATTCATTTTTTACTAACACACTTGAATCCTTCCTGTATGTGCAATCAAAATCTACAGAAGTGGGTTACTAAAATACTAGCTCAGTCTGCAAAAACAAATCTCAGAGGAAAATAACGGAAGACACACTGTGGCTTTGTTTATGATGTCCCATTACCCAGATCATCACTAACTCAGACAGATTAGCCAGGGAATGGAATTGGGTCAGTCAAAAAACTGAGTGAAGTCTGACTGAAAAAGATATTCAGCCATGAAGATATAAATCACTAGCTGCTTCAAACATAATGGTCTACATTTCCCCCTTCTACTACAACTCCAAAGCCCAGTAATAAAAAGAATTTATATTTATTTACCTTAACCTCAGGTTCTTTTTCACATTCTTCAACATACAAGTCATACAGTTTTTGGAATATAGATTTTCTAGGAAAAAAAGTAACAAATATACAAGGTAAAAATCATCATGAAATGATTTTGCTTGTTTTTCATTAATTTAAATATTTCAGTTCTGTAATGAAACCCCATAGATAAGACTTTAATATAGTACATTACCCCTATATATATGACAAAATATTAATTTCAATGTTTCTACATCAATATGGCTGTTAATTTCTATATAATGCCAATTCAACATGGTAAAGGCATGAGTGTTACATTGTAGGGCTCAATCTAAGAATTCATAATACAGTCTGATCATCTCAGGACTATCAAAAATGCTTGAGATCTGCACTGTTTTGGATTTCTTTGGCTTTTGAAATAGAGATTATAGGGCAGGCTCATATACATTTACAGAAAGACAAAAGACAATTTTATATACTACTTTTTACTGTGACAGCATTTTGATTATATTCTGTCACATAAACTAGATATGAAAAGGTCCATTTGTGATATTCCATCATGAGTCCTACGTTCGAAATTTTGGAATATCTCACATTTCCAGGTCAAGGGTGCCCAACCTGTCTGAAGAACTGACAGTATGTGAAATGCCTGGAAAGAAAATAGTAAGTGGTAGTTATCTCATTTCACTGATGCAAAGATGTTATCAATTAAATAGTCATACCTTCCACTAGATAGGTATTTCCTTCTAGGAGGTCTCTGCCGAGCACTTTCAACAATATACTGAAAGAGAGGAGCTGGTCAAACACTTTGTATTCAGCTTTTACATGAACAACTATAGGTGTGCTTACATCTACAACAGGTCAGGCTGAAAAGCCCACTTAAGTCTCCTAGGCTCTGTCATGTGTAAACTTACACCTTGTACACAAGTCATAATCAAAATTTAAATTCTACTATGACTCACCTAACATTTCAGTACAGTAAATTGCAATTTCACAGGAAAAATATATTCTAAGTGTTTTATAGCTACATTTATTTTTAAATTGCACATCAGACTGCAACAGCCCATATTTTAAGATATTTTAGAGAAACTCATCAGGATAGAAAAACAACTTTAGAAATTCTATGGTCTTGTTTAAATAACTTTACTTTATAGCTTAACAAGAATTTCACATGACTGATAATCCAGACATCATCCAGCTTCACATATACACAGTAAAATTTTTAGCACACTTAGCCTAAAATACTATATTCTCTTGAAGATTACAAAAATTTCTTTCTTATGAAATTTCTGTCAGTTACAATCAGTCATGTCTCACCTCCGCACGATCCAAAGCTTGCTCCAGAGCTTGCTGCTATAAAAAACAAATAGCATATTTGGCAATATTATTTTCAGAAAAAATGAATACGTACTTGACACTTTTCACTGAGTGTTTGTTTCCCTCCCTGAAACAAGGACAATGCTTTATTTCTCTTCTCTATCCTCCAATGCATTACTGGGATTTTGTTTTGCTTTTTATGACTGTTTTGGGTATTTGATCATTAAGTAAATTAAAAAAATGCTAAAATGGCATCTACAGTCAGTATCTGGCAGCCTGACATGCCTGTATCACATATTCATATTCCCCTCAAATACTAACATGTATCATTAATACACACACATAAAAGGTTAAGAGTCCCACAGTGAAAATTCCCCCTTTTCTCTAACAGTAGAGATATAAACAGGCATGACCTCCAGAGCAGGAAGATGATGCACATCACAACTCTATTCACTACAGAGGTTAGAGATGGGGCCACATCCTTAGTTCACTTTGTAGCCCAGGCTGGCCTTTGACTCACAGGGACCCTAAGACCTGAGTATCCCAAGTACTGAGATTACAGGTGTGACAAACTAAACCTGTCTACATTTATTAATTTTAAAGCATGCAAGTAAAGGAGTTTGGGAAAATAGTTCCGAGTGCCAGCCACACAATCATGAAGACCAGAGTTTAATCTAGTTCAATCTCCAGAATCCACAGAAGCAAGCTAGACTGGCTGGCACACAGATGGGATCCCAGCGATGGGAAGTAGACCTCAGGGACCAGCCTGACCTACTCAGCCAGTTCTAGACCTAAGCGACTATCTGAAAATAAAAGGTGGACAGAGCTGCAGGAGGAATATTAAAGTTATTCTCATTTTCTTTACATACATATATACTCACCTGTGCAGAATATGTACAAAAATGATGCAAGAGGAAACTTAAAACACAAGAAACCCAACCCTCCTCCCAAATAATTTGCATTTATATCAACCTTCTTGCCAAAGATTTAGAAAAATGGAATGGCAAAATCAACTTTTAATCTGTGTGATTCAGATGTGATAATCCTACCACTGATTGATAGGACACCAGCCATTTATTTTATAGACAATATTTTGACATGACTGCTAAGTTATTTGAGTGTTTCTGTATACTATTATCTTTATGGAGCTAAAGGAAGAGAATACCTGTAAAATACAAATTTTAGCACGCTGTGTCACAGCTTACCATTGCAGCGTAAGATACAGATCCAAAAAGAAGATAAAACTTAGACGTGTTGTGGAAGTGGAGTGGAAATCATGTCTTTCTCATATACTGCAAAAAACAAAAATGTAAGACTCTTAGTCTAAGACCACAAAAAGAAAGATTGTCATTATCAGGAAAATTCCTCAAGGCACATATATTTCTAACACATTTTTAAAACAAACCACAAGAAAACATTCTACCCCCCCCCACACACTGAGAAAAGCAGCTCTCACTAAGAAGGGCTAACTGGTCTCAAAGTTCAAATCACTAACCCCACCACCAAATGTAGTACACTGAGAAAACACTGTCTTCTAAAATGGGGTTTCAAGCATCACTACAGGTCCCTTTTCCCTACACATTCTACAGCCTGACCTCTGGCTTTGACAGCTAGGTAGGTCACTTTACAAATCAGTTTTTAACCATACCTGAAGCAAATCCAAAAGCAAAACAAAACAGAAACAAAAAACCTCAGTCCTTCCATGTCGTCTCCCCCCCCCACAACGCCCCAGGCTACATTTCCCAGAAGGCTTTGAGCCTTTTCCTTAAGAAAAGGAGACACATCCCTGAAGAACTTTTCCTCTAAGGCAGGGATACTCGCACTCGCCTAGCTTAAGATGGACTCTGGTCAAAGACTGGAATGGGGTAAGGGTCCAGAAATTAGAAGAACCCACAGTGGAAGCCAACTATTCTAATTCTTCCTATCTATCAGAGTGATAACCCTGTGCTCTGAAGATAATAAAGGTTGTTTCACTACTATTCTTCCCCCATCATTTGTACTTACTGCCACCTATCTATGCGACTCTGATAAATGCAAATTCCAGCAATGAAAAACCAAGATTTCATGTGCCAAACTCTTTTTCTGAGGGAAGGACCCCAAAGCTTAAGTCAGTACAGGCTAAAGGAATATTATCCGGCAGTATTAATTTTTTAAAAGCCTAAATGTGGATTCTAGAAATAATCTTTTTAAGAAGGACATTAATCCTATCTTGGCATTGCTAGAGGAAGCATAAGTTGAACTTATATGAAATCCTTCTGACCATGAAGCTATACTATGGACTTACAAGTGCAATTCGGTAGCTCAAATTAGTTTCTTTTTCTTACTAAATTAGAAGGGAGGGGTATTTTTAAACTATTTTATTGCACAGAAGAACGAGCATACACTTCGTGTTATCTCTTACATTCTGCTTGTAAATATACTCTAGGAGACCCCGTTTGAAAACTATTATCAACATTATCGACAGCTCTATTTTATAGAGAACTCGATGCAGGAGACTCTCCCAAGTACCACAGACCTATGCAGACACCCTGTCCATCTCAATGTGTCACCTTAGGCTGTAGTAACGATTCCACCCTCCACCCCACTCACTCCCGCACCCATGGTTTCTTAAGCAAAGCGTTACGAATTGACTTGATGACAACACTCACGTATTTCCCCCTTAATGTTGATGTTAAGTTTACGCCAATCACTGTCCCCGTACTCGATATAACTTAAGTCTGCGCTCCTCTACGCTTTTGCGCTTGGCGTCCTCACTAGGGACTCTGATGGCGAAAAAAGATGGCTTCCAGGGTAGCCATCCATTAGCTACACTGATTTCTCCGGGGAACTTGGGTCTCAACTGCCTGTTTCTTGCTTTTTTTTTTTTTTTTTTTTTTGGTTTTTGTTTCTAACCCAGGCTTTACCCTCAGAACGCCAACTCCACAGAGAAGCAGCCGGCTTTTCTTCAATCCTCCCCAGGGACCCCGCCCCCGAAGAAGCGCTCGGCCAAGCCCGCCGAGAGTTCCCAGAAATACCTGTGGCGGAGCCCGAAGGAGCAGCAGCAGCTGCAGCGCAGGCCGACCGGGCCGAGAGCAGCCGAGGGGCGTTCACGCAGGGCGGCCGCCGCCGGGCCCGCCCGAGCCGAGACTCTCCCAGACCCGGATCGACCTCCGCCCCGTCACCTCCGACCCCGGCAGCTCCGGGACACCTGACCCACACCCCGAGCCCGGCCGACCCGCCCACTTCCACCGCCCGCCGCGGCCTCCGGCCTCCGACCTGGCCTCAGGCCTGCCGTAACGCCTCCCCGAACCTCCAACCGCCACTTCCGGCGGCAGCGCTTCCGATTGGCGAGTTGAGCGTGGAAGGGGCGGGGCTTGAGGCTGTGCGAGGCCCGACGCGACTCTCACGCACACCTCCACCAGCGGGTTCCAGCGGCCGTTCTTCTGATTGGCGGGCTGAGCGGGGCGGGCGGGGTTGGAGGCGGGGCGGTGGCCGGAAGTTTTGGAATGGGCTGGGAGCGCTGGGGAGAGCCGTGGTTTTTCAATGGCTTTAGCGGAGCTTCAGGAGTGGGCGGAAGCCTGGAGCAAGTTCTCAGGCTTGTTTGGGTGGCGCGGGAGCGCGTGGGTGTGAGTTTGGGGGTGCCAGCAAATTCCTTAGTGTTTTTATACATTTTTGGTTTGTGTATGCACGCGGTGCCTGTGGAGCTCAGCAAATTCCTTAGTCCTTTTTACACCGTTTTCCTTAGCTTTTTTACACCTATTTGGTGTGTGTGTGTGTGTGTGCGCATGCAGCGCTTGTGGAGGTCACCGAACGTTTTTACGTCTGTGTGTGTGTGTGTGTGTGTGTGTGTGTGTGCATGCTTGCGGCGCCTTTATCAGTACTCCATCTCCCAATACCAACTTTATCTTAACCACACCAGAGTTGTCCTCTGACCTACACACACAAATAAATGCAATGTCAAAAGAGTAGAAGCAGTGTTTACTAAAAGCAGCGACAGTTGCTTTTGCCTGCAAATGTTAAGTGAGTCGTGGTAAAGATTGGCATCTGCCTTCCCCGGCCCCAGTCTCCTCCCCTTTCGCCGTTACAGTTGTTTGTGGAGACCCCCAGAATTGGGCCTCTGCCCTAGGACTCTGCTACCATGTGCCCACACTTAATTCAGTTTTGTGGCAAAGAGTTCATTGTTTATACTTTATCCACCCCTCTATTGGTGGGCATTTGGGTTGTTTTCTACCTTCGTGCTGCTGTGTTGAAGCTGCTGAAAACATTTAAGTACAAGTATTTGGGTCTCTGCACTATTAGACTCAAACGTTTGGCTCAGCTAGGACTCAGGAGACAGAATTGGTAGACGAGTTTTATTCAAAGCCAGCCCTTGACTGGTATGGTGGTTCATGCCTATAATCCCAGCACTCTGGAGGCTGTGTCAGGACAACCACAAATCTAAAGCCTGTGTGTTGTGTAGTGACTTGCAGACTGGGTTGCATTACAGAACTAGACACTGCTTCAAACAAACAAACAACAAAAAGCCACACCCAAAGACAGATATTTGTCATTAGGGGATTTTGTCCCTGCCTCTAGGCGAGCATTGGTCTTGTGTCAGAAATCAAACAGCCTAATTCTGAAGCTGAAGCAAAACAGCACAAGAGACTACATCACAAACAGGGTAGTTGGAAAGGGAGACGCTGGCAGACTGTTATTGCCCTGGTAGAATGCATGCACGTTTTATTCTGTGAGTGAGGATTTTATAGTCATGCTTTTTCTGGAAAGCGAGGGGACCATTAGCATACTTGTACCTCTTTGCTCCTGTTTCACAGTGTGCCTGTGTTCCACCTGCATTGAGCTGGTGTTGCAATAAAGAGAGACCAAAGTTCCAGCATAAGCCCTCGACAGTGTTATATATAGTTAGTATTATACATGTGGCTCTGGCTAACCTGAAACTTAATGTACAGACCAGACTGGCCTCGAACTCACAGAAGTCCACCTCCCTCTGCCTCCTGGGTGCTGAACTGAAGCTTTTAAAGAGCAGCATCTAACAGTAACAGACAGAAAGCAGTTCTAACAGAGATCCACCCACTCTGGCCCTGAGTGTGCCTGTGACACTGTCCTGAGTGCCCACACATTAGTGGGTGCTTAGTTGTGGAGTCGAAGGCGTGGCTTCCCTGCTCTAACCTGGGAAAATGATATTTTCTTGAGTTTCATTTTCTCCCTGTTCCCTAAGTCCTGCCTCCCTGTTTCCCTCCTTGTTACTGAGCTCCAGCCTCTCTCACTACAAGTGGGAAATGAAGGCTGGGAGAGGCAGAGTATCACCTTCGTGTGTTGAGGCCCAGACTGAGTTGAAGATTGGCTGGAGGCCTTAATGGAATGTGGACATTTTGCCCTTTACCTATCCAGGGTCATGCCAGGAAAGGCCCATGGACTGGCACCAGGGCTTGAGGGGCTGTAGTCCAGAAACTGGCACTTGGCATCCACCATATGCACGTGGTCAAATGTTCCAGACACTGAGATGTAAAGTGCTTGATTTGTTGTCCCAGAAAGTACCTTGCTACGGGCAAATGAGACATTCTGAACACTCTGCAGTTCTGCTGTCTGATGCTCCTTACTAGTGTGTTTTCTGCTTCCCCATTAGAGGGTGTACAAAGAGCTCTGCAGCTAATGAACTTGGTGCCCTGGGTCATCATTCCTTGCAGCCCTCCTGACCCCAGCTTCTGGTT
This sequence comes from Neodon shergylaensis, assembly GCA_025134845.1. Lineage (NCBI taxonomy): Eukaryota > Metazoa > Chordata > Mammalia > Rodentia > Cricetidae > Neodon > Neodon shergylaensis. Next base: position 3,565,755 of record JABTXL010012463.1, read on the forward strand.
CTTTCCATTTGTGAGCTCTTCCTTTTTCTTTCATACCTGGTCTTTTTCTTGGCACCTTGTCTGGAGCCCTAATGAGGCTGGTTCAGGTCCTCTGTGGATGCCAGGTTGTAACAGTAAGGGTAGATGCATGAGACCTTCTTTCCTGCCTGTTTCCACCTTGCAAGATGCCCTCCACACTTCCTGTGCCCAGATCATCTTGTATCCTCTCTCTTAAATACTTTTGCTGAGCCCCTGGTGTGCACAAAATAAACTCTTCATCTTTGTTATTGTTGCAGATTATTCACCAGAGAAAACTCAGACAGGGTTAAGCCAATAGAAAGTCTTTATTAACCAGCCAGCGACTACACTCAGTGTTCAGGATCCCAGTGTAGCTCCACCTTTTATCAGGCTTGGTTTTAAGCACAAAATCCATGTCCTGGACTGACATACTTCAGTTAACAAGAACAGTTAGCCAGAAATGAAACCACAGAAGCCAAAAGCAAGGCTAGTACAGTACATTCAGAGACTTTGCCAGAACTACAGATTTGGATGATCAGGTCTTCTTTTTTTTTCTTTTTTCTTTTCTTTTTTTTTTTTTTTTTTTTTGGCAGGCGGCACTGTCTCCATGCTGGCTTTATGGCCTGAATGGTAGGTGCTTCTATTATTGTGTCCGTGTTGCCTGCTAAGGTCTGGGCCCTGTTACAATAGGACATTAAGGCCCTGTATACTCTGGTCCCCTGTGATTCCTGACTGAGTCTTCCACAGTCGCTCCTTTTATACACTGGCCTTTTGTTATATTAGCACCTTATCTTGTTGCAAACCTGCTTTTTCTTTACTTTCTAGATGGGATCTCCCAGGGTGTCCTCCAACTCCGAGTAGCTGAAGATGCCCTTGAACTCCTGATCCTCCTGCCTCCAACTCTCAAATTGCTGTCACTTTAGAGATTTGTCATCTCACCTGGCCTCAGAGTTGATTTTTTTTTCAATCAACAAGTTTGATTGGTTTCAAGGGCCCATTGGTGACACATGGAACTGAATTTTACTGGTGGCTTCGCATTAGGAAAGTTACAGTGTCATTTTCTCTGTGTGACTGTGATAGTTTGAAAGAAAAGTGCCCCAAAGGAAGTGGCACTCTTAGGAGGTATGACTTTGTTGGAGTAGGTGTGGCCTTGTTAGAGGAAATGTGCCACTGTGGGGGTGGGCTTTGAGGTCTCCTTTGCTCAAGCTATGCTCAGTGTGGTAAGTAGTTCACTTCCTGTCACCAATGGGCCAAGAACTCTCCACTCCTCCAGTACCATGTCTGCCTGCGTGCCTGTCATGCTTCTCGTCATGAAAATAATGGACTAAACCTCAGAAACTATAAGCCAACTGAATTAAATATTTCCTTTTATAGGAGTTGCCATAGTCATGGTGCCTCTTCACAGCAATAGAAACCATAACTAAGATAGTGACATTAAATTATTTAATAGATTTAGTTATTAATTCTGTTTAGCCACTAGAGGTCAGAACTTCACTTTAAAATAAGTACTGCACCGGTTTTCATAACAGTTTCGACTTTTGGCTTATGAAGGGTTGGCACAAAAAATCGGTTTTTTGACAGTTCCATGTGTTTGTCAGGGTTCTCTGGAGTAACAGAACTTAATGAATGATTCCCTCTATCTATAGAAAGGGGATTTGTTAGAACAGCTTACAAGCTGTAGTCCCGCTAGTTCAACAACGGCTGTCTCTGAATGGAAGTTCTAAGAATCCAGAAGGCTGGGTGTCTCAGCAGGTCTCCAGTAGATGCTGGAATCCTGAAGAAGGCTCTAATGTTAGTGAAGGGATGGACTTGCTAGCAAGGCAAGAGTAAGCAGGCAAAGCAAAAGCTTCTTTCTTCCACGTCCTTACATAGGCTTCCAGCAGAAGGTGTGGCCCAGATTAGAGGTGGGTTTTCCCAGCTCACAGATCTGGAGTGAAAGTGTGTCTGATATCTTAAAGATCCAGATTAGAAGTGGAACTTCCTATTACAGATGAATCTAAATGGTGCACGCCTTTGATCCCAACACTCAGGAGGCAGAGGCAGGTGGATCTCTGTGAGTTTATGGCCAATCTGGTCTACCGAGCAAGTTCTAGGACTGGCTCCATAGCTACTGAGAAACCCTGTCTCAAACAACAACAACAACAAAATCATTCACAATTGTCTCCTCTATGTTGGGGTTTTAGTTTATTCCGGATGTTGTCATGGAATATTAGTTTAAGATGTGTTACATTCATTTATGCTGTGGAATATTTGTTTAATGATGCAAAGATGTGTTGCATTCTTTTAAGTTACACGTGTTTAACTCTATAAAAACTGTTACTGTGCTTGTCTAAAAACTCCTGATTGATCTAATAAAGAGCTGAACGTCCAGTAGCTACGCAGGAGAGAGAAATAGGCAGGATTGGCAAGCAGAGAGAATAAATAGGAGGAGAAATCTAGGGAAGGGGGAGGAGTGAGAAAAGGAGGAGAGGAGGATGCCAGGGGCCAGCCACCTAGCCACACAGCCAGCCACGGAGTAAGAAGAAAAAAAGATACAGAATAAAGAAAGGTACAAAGCCCAGAGGAAAATTGTAGTTGAAGAGATAGGCTAATTAAAGTTAGAAAAGCTGGCTAGAAATAAACCAAGCTAAGACTGAGTGTTCATAAGTAAGAATAAGTTTCCATGTATTTATTTGGGAGCTGCGGGATGGACCCCCAAAGAGTTAAAAAAAAATCTACAGGATTGTAGTCAAGTTGACAAGAATAGCTATCACATTCTGAGGATCACACCCAGTGCCTTACCCAGACCCTATATACCCAGCCCTGTTTAGATTGTTTTGAGGTGGGGTCTTGTCCAGTTATGCAAACTGACCGTGAACTTACCCTGTAATGTGGGCAGTCCCTCAAGGTTTGCTCCTCCTACTTTAGTCTTCCAGGAACTGGGACTGTAGGCTTGAACTTCTGTCCATCCTTCCTTAACCTCCATAATATTTGGGGCTGCCAATGTGTGTGCCACATTTCCTGGTCCCAGGGACACTTTTATAGATTATGGGTTTTGACCAGGGCATCATAGCACACACTTGTAATACAAGCACTTAGGGATTGTGGATTGGAGGATCAGGAGTTCAAGGTGGTCTTGGCTATACAGAAAGTTCCAGGCTAGCCTGCAAAGCTGAGAGACCCTGCCCAACAACAGCAACAACAAAAAAACAAACAAACAAAAAAAACCGAAAACTTATATGACATCTTTTTTTTTGAGTACTGGAGATTGAACCTAGGTCCTACTACATGTAAGCGGATCTACCACTGAGCTATAGCTATAGTGTTTTTTTAAGTAGTTAATTTTTGTTGCAGACTCTCTGTAGTTAGGCTAGCTCAGACTTTATGAGGCTGCAGCTCCAGCCTCCTGAGTGCAGAGTTAGATGTGCACACCACTCATCTACCTCCCTTGGCGTATCTGATTACTGACAAATGACCCAGCATCACAATTTATTAAGTAAATCATTTTGTCTAAACATAAAATAGCTACCCACTATAGTTAATGAGTTATCACGTATTTCCTCCCTCTTTTGCTAGATTCTCTTATCTTCCAAAATGAAATTTAATGTTTTCTCTTTTGGTCACCTTTTAGAAAAAGCTCATAGTTCTAGAACTAGGTGTTATATAGAAATATGAAATTCACAGAACATTAGGGATTTGTCTGTTTTGCTTTTTGAGACAGTCTTACTATGTAGTAGAGGATGGTCTCAGACTCAGTCTCTTAAACTGCTGTGACAAGCACACAGCACTACACGAGGCGCTCACATGGTGTTAAGCACTCCAACAGGGATCCATTCATTTGTTTCTATAATTTATTTGGTAAGCATTCCTATAGCGCTAGAAGTCAGACTGCAGAGAGGAGGATGAAAGCTGGGCTGCAGTACTCAGGGCTCAGAGGGAGGCAGGTCGCAGTCTGAGGACAGTCCCGCCTGCAGAGTGAGTCCCAGACCAGCCAGGTCTACATGGTAAGGCCCTGTCTCAAAACAAAAATAAAAATTAGAAAGAAAGAAAGCTTTTTGAGTGTGTTTATATTTTGCTAATGGTGAGAGAATATCCAGAAGGAGATCTTTGCTCTAGTTTACTAGGGCATTAGAGGATGCCTGCTACGAGTAAACTACAGTGGGGAGCAGAACAGCCCATCAGGAGCACTCAGAGTGATTGATGGATAAACACTTGGGCATGTTTGTATTCGGGCTGGGGAGTATTTTAAGCACCTGGACTTCAGCTAATCCCGTTTCCCAAAGCAGTAATGTTCTCCATACTAGCATAGCTACCCCAGGAAGCCAAACAAAGATGGACTGCCAACAATTGAGGCTGAGTCACATGTGTTTAGTGTCAGCAGTTCAGATTAAACAACTGTTGGGATTTAAACAATGCATATTTCCTATTTAAATTTCCCCCCACAAAAATAATTAATATGAACGTGAAAAAATGACTAAAAGTTACAAAATATGCTATGGGGAGATGTCTAAGAAGTAAGAAAAAGGAACTTTATGAGGTGTATGTTGAATACAAAAATTGACTATCAAAAGGCTCTCATAAACTTTGAAGCTTGTAACATGGGCCTGTTTAAGATAGCCTCAAAAAGTAGATAATTAGGATCAAATCAACCCCATGGCTCTTCAGTTCTAGTGAAACTGTTCCTACATCTAGGAAATGCCATGTGCCTTCCCCTGTGTTGTGGCCATACATTGCTCTTAGATTGGAAGTAACTCTGCTGTTCTCTGTATAACTTCATGCATGGTTGCAGGTCCAAAAATGTTTCCTTTCCTTCACAGAGTACCCAAGTAGATTAAAGGTTTGATGGACACTCTTCCTTGGACGTTTATTTACCGAGTTTTTGGTATATTTTGAAAGCATGCTGCTCCATGCCTGCTCAGCTACTTGGTAACTATCTAACGTAGAGCCCAAGCCTGTCCTTCCTTCTCTGCCTGTTTTAGAGACCTCTGAAACTCAGACACAAGAAGTATCCTTTGTCTAGAGTTCCTGGGACCACACAGACTGGGTCTCCCGGAGTAGCCCTGCCTAGCCTAGAACTCACTATGTAGGGCAGATTGGCCTCAACCTCAGAGAACTCTGCCTGTCTTTGCTCTCAAAGTGCTGGGGTTAAAAGGCACTCACCACCATGTCTGCCCCCCAAGTAATTTTTGATTCACTACTTAGTTAGCAGGGTTAACACTTTCTGCTATTATTACATAACTATATAAAGACAAGAATAACTAAATGGTTAGTGACGACTTATAAATTGCCATCATAATTTAACCTTCCCCATAGTTCAGTTAGTTTTCACAGAGAGATGCTTGACACAATACAATAAAATACAATGTTGGTACAATTGTCCCAAGAAGGCTGAATCCAAGCTTGTGGCTGAATCAAATATGGTAGAATGCATATTTTTAGGGATATTTTGCACAAAAATCTGGAAAATGTTTTCTTGCATCCCTGTCCAACATACATCCCCGATTCAGTGAGCTTGAAGGGTGAAAAGCTTGCAATTGTAGAGTGAATCTTTCAGTTGGTCACCTCATCACTTACTGCTGCTAAAGGGTCTAAAGAGAATCTTGAAATTCACTGTGTCCTCTCTGACCTTTCTGCTGGGGGCTTCTGCTCTCCCTGCCAACACTTACTTTTCTATCCAGCAGTCACAGATTTAGCTGGCTAATCTCTCCTAGCACGGGTTTGAGTCACTTTATTGATTCACAGAAATGAAGTCACCATCAGATGGGAACATTTAAGTGTGCTATTTAACTAATATGTTGGAACAATGAATCCTAGAAAGCATTTTTATGAAAAATGTCAAGCCGCATAACTTTCTGTTTTCCTTTATCAAAAAAATCTCTCACAGGAATTACACTATAACGATATGATTTCTTTCTTTAATTCATTTATTTTTGAGACATGGTCTCACTATGTCAGCCAAGCTGTCCTGCCTGGAACTCCAGATCCTCCTGAGAGCTTGGATTACAGGAAAGGCACTACCATAACAGCTAAGTCTTGCTTCTTACCAGTGCTAATTGAGAGCTAGCACGGGGGACACCAACATTCAGATGACAGGATGAAGTGAGCAAGTAGAAGGTCCTAGGTAGAGCACAGAGGACAGTGGAGCCAGGCACATCTTAGCATATTGTGAGCAAACACACAGTCAAGAGCAGCTGAAAACACAGTGTGACTCCGAACGGACCCAAGACGGGCAGCAAAGAAGTAACAAGTCACATGACAAGCCCACCTGGCAAAGGACAAAGACCAGCCTCACTGGAAATGGCCAAACCCAGATGGGATAAATTATAGGCTGAGATTGGTGATGTGTTGCCATCCTTTGAGTTCCAGGCCATTGACTAAAATATAGTGTCATGAAAGACCAAGAAGAATGATGCTGATGGTGTAACCCTAGGACATAGGCAGTCAAAGCTGAGGAGGGTCAGGAGTTAGTCTTAGTCATTCTTAGTCACCTAGTCATTCAAGGCCAGCCCTTGCAATAAATACCTTCTTTCAAGTAAACAAGCCAACAGGCAAAAACCAAGCAAACTGAAGAATGGTGCACAAAGATGCAAGGTGGCCTTGACTCTCTATTGGAACCAGGGTTTTCACACTGCGTGGTCAAACCTCTCCAATTACTAGAAGACAGAGAGCTATCCCCCACCTCCAAAGTTAAATATGGTGCTGGGAACTGGGCCCATCTAGAGCCTTGAATGTACTAGGTAAGCATTCTGCTGTTGAATCACATCCACCACCCCTATTTCTTAAACTTTTTATTTTGAGGCAGAGCCTTGTTATGTTTCCTACACTGACCTTCAATTTTCTTTGCAGCCCAGTCCCTACCGTATCCAGCTCACTTAGTGCTTGCTTGGCCCATGCCAAGAGTCTAGGTTCAACCCCCAAGCCTGAAATTAAAACATCGATGTAAAAAGTCGCCAAATTTTTGATAATTGAGAATCCTGTTAAAGTTATTCAGTTACAGGAAAGTAGGAAGGGAGGGAGAGAGGGAGGGAAGGCGTGAGGAAAGGGAGGGAGGAGAGGAGGGAGGGGAGGAGGGAGGGAGGAAATGTCCCTTCTAAAGTGTTTGAAGACTCAATGTGTGGGAGCAGAGGTAGATTGGTTAGGATTCTTTACAACAGGTGACGGTTACCTAATTATTTGAAATGGTTCATGCAAAAGAGATTTACTGGTTTATGTAAATGAAAAGCCCAGGATTGCTGCTTCAGGGATGCTTCTCACTAAAATGGTGTTGCCAGTGATGTGGTCTCTTCTTTTCATCTATGGACTTTTCTTTTTGTTGACTTCATTTTTCTTCCAGGTTCTCTTTAAAATTATAGGAAAGATGGTCCAAGTATACTAAGACCAAAATTTGTCTATACTTCTATTCAGGCTTCTCTCTCTCTCTCTCTCTCTCTCTCTCTCTCTCTCTCTCTCTCTCTCTCT
>JABTXL010012463.1:3573198-3589989 GCA_025134845.1 Neodon shergylaensis
TCTCTCTCTCTCTCTCTCTCTCTCTCTCTCTCTCTCTCTCTCTCTCTTCCCCCTCAAAGTAATAATATCCGACTAGTCTTGTTCATTGCATACACTTATCCTGGAACAATCACTAAGACCGTCAAGTCTTAGTCTTGTGCCTGCTGTTAGGGTGGGAAGGTTGGTGTCTGATGATGCCAGTGCTAATTGAATCACATGGAGTGGAGAGAATAGGACTCATAAGAAGAAGAAGGGAAAGACTAACCTCAGCCACAGGAGGGCTCTTAGTTCCTGGAGGCATAGTGGTAGGTAGGAGACAGAGGAAGAGAGGATCTTATTGATACCCACCAACAAAGAGAACTTGGGGAAGGTTCAGGACCACTAAGGACTGAGTCAAAACTTTAAGGAAGGCCAACGTCTAATTTTGTAATTTCCCTGGTCAATAGGTCTCAGAGTTTAGAGTGATTGGGAAATTATTGACTGTTTAGCTCTGTGTCCCGAATACCTGACCCTGATTCTAAGGGACAAAACATCTGGCTAGCCTGGGGTAAGATTAAAAAAAAATTATGTGTATGACATGTTCATTTGAGTGTAGGTTCACAAGGATTCCCTGGAGGTGGGGTTATAGGCGGTTACAAGATACTCAATGCTGAGACCTGAACTCATGTCATCTGTAAGAGCAGTGCACACTCTTAACCACTCAGCCATCCCTCCAGCCCAAGGATTTTTTAAAACTTTGTCTTGTTATGTGTCCCAAGATTGACCTAGAAGTGTAACCTTCCTGTCTCAGCCATGGGAATGCTGGAAGTTCGTACAGCATGCCTGGCCTTATCTATTAATGCATTATTTGTTTTCTGATTTTCATCAAATATAAAGAATGAGAAGAGCCAAATGATGGGATCTGGGAGGAAACAAACATTAAAGGAACCAAAGGAACAAAAAGAAGGCAGCAGAAGGAGAAGGAATGGCCAGAAAGACAGAAGAGACAGGTTTCTCCCCAGAAGCTTCAAGTCATTTCCAACTACAGGTGCAGACAGGAAGATTAGGAGTTCAAGACCAGCCTGGGCTACGTAGTGAAACTGTTTGAGGAAAGAAGAAAAATGTGTTATAAACTCTCCCTTAATGAGCTCTACAGTATCCACAAGGGAGCCACGCCATCCTGTTGTTTAAGTACCCACTGCTCATAAAGTGGAAACCAGTACCTCCACCCCAGTTAGAAGTATTCACATGGGAGCAAGTTTTACTCTGTCGTTGTCTTGGTTTCTTTCCTGAGATGTGTGATAAAAGTATCATGACAAAAAAGGGGGGGGTGCTGGAGAGATGGCTCAGTGGTTAAGAGCATTGCCTGCTCTTCCAAAGGTCCTGAGTTCAATTCCCGGCAACCACATGGTGGCTCACAACCATCTGTAATGGGGTCTGGTGCCCTCTTCTGGCCTGCAGACATATACACAGACAGAATATTGTATACATAATAAATAAATATTTAAAAAAAACAAAAAAAACCATCTTTTGGTTTGTTTGAGAGAAAGGGTTTATTATGGGTCCCAGGTCACGAGTACAGTGTGTTATATTACAGTAGGGGAGCTAAGGCAACAGGAACCTGAAACAGCTGGCTATATTACAGCCATGTCCGGAAGCAGCAGTGAATACACGCTGCCACTCCGCTCCCTTTCTTCATCTCTGCAGTCTACAGTCCTTGTCAGGGAATGATGCCACCAACAGTGGGCTAGTCCTTCTCCGTCAGGTAACAAAAATCAAGATAATTTCAATCATCCCTCACTCATGCCCAAAGGCCCAGATAATTCTAGAGCCTTTCAGTGACAGTGACAACCAACACACACAGTTCTAGCCCGTCTTCCCCTAGAACTGCACACCTTAACTTGTCTGTTTAACTGGCGCTAACCTTTGGGGAGGCTGAGTATAAAACTCAGCCTTTGATATTTTCTCTCCCTTGCCCCTCTTCTTTCTCCTCTCCTCTCCCTAGCTGCTCTCTCTCTCCTTTCCTCTCTCCCTCCCTCCCTCCTACCATCTCCCTGCCTCTTCTGTATGGATTATTCGCCCGTTTTGTTTGACTTGAATAATAACTTCAGCTTTGTTTAACATTAAATCAATACAAAGTTAGAGCAAACATTGACACAGTGCTTTAGGAATTCCGAGGGTTAAGGCTTGTATTTACAATCTCATTCCAGATGAGAAAGATTAAAGAAATGTAACTTTATCTGTAATCCTCTCGTGTTATAACCTATAGCAAGACTTTGTAACCTCAAGACTTATTCAAATGTTTGTCGTAGGAAATTGTCTCAGCTCGCTAAACTTAAATATTTTATTTGCTAGAGGAAATTGAATTTGCTCACCAGCTTTGTGATAATTAACCACTGACCTTGTCCTCATTGATTTTTTTTTCTCTAAACTCAACCTTACGCATGCTAAATTCTCTAGATAGGAAACTATCTTGGGTCCAGAGTTTTCTTTGGGTTGGCTTTATAGTTAAAACACAAAATTTCATTCTCTCATTTTTCTGATGGAGGCCCGTCTAGTTTTCCTCCCAACAATAAAGGCTACAGTATTTTGATTCCCATCTTAGCCCCCAAACCTTCTCTCTCTTTTATGAAGACTGGAATTCATGCCATTATTTGTGCTCCCCCTGTGTTATACTCCGGGCCCTTTTCTGTTAACGCTTAATTGATTCAGAGTCTGGGGAGAAAGAGTGTCATAAGAAAAAGTTCTGCTGGATTCTAGTGTGAGTAGGACCTTCAGTTGTTAGCAAACAAGGAGGAGATGAATAACACTGCCCAATTCTAACACAGGCAGTTTACCAACGTTTCAGGAAAGAACTGTGTTTCTCAAAGAGTTGCACGAGCTTTAGCCTTATAAGGCCTTTAGTCCTGTTAATCTTGTACTTTGGTGCAGCTCTCCTCTCCAGTACTTAGAATTGTTCATTTGGAGACTGAATGCCCTACACCTTCTTGACCATGCTGCTTGCTTTGAATTAGACTATTCAGCTCTTAAAGGCCACACAGCCTCATGCTCATATTTCTCTGCAGAGATGCCACCTTCTAGAAATCTCTCCTGGATATTTCTTTTCCCATATTCCCAAACTTCACTCTGTGTCTTAGCTGTGCTTTATGTTCTATGAATAGAACACATGTCTCTACACAAGTTACTGCACATGATTGAAACATGCAAGAGGTGGTCCTGCTTTCATTCAGTAGGTGATGAGTTCCTTGGGTGTATGAGAAATGGCCTTCCTTTTATCCTCCCTTCCTTTTGACAGGATCTGCCAAATTTTCCAGGCTGATCAGTCTTCTTGCATATGCCTCCTGAACACCAGGGGTTAACAACTGTGGGCTACATTTGGCTTCCTTTCAGTTTTCACTGTAGGAATTGGTATACTCTCTAACGTGAGTGAGCAGGTAAGAACAGGGCCGCACTATTCTAGCTGGGGACCAGCCCCGCTTTTTATCTTTCTCCTTGCCTGATTGCTAACAATCTCTCTTTACAAAGCTGTTCCAGGGCGGATGGTAAATTCCAGATTACCTTATGCAGAAGGACTCGAGGGGACCTTACTTCCATCTAAGAGGATAGTTCTTTGTTCTACAGCTTCTATGGGAGGACAGAAGTAATGATTATTTTAAATGACAGCAACATTAACTATGAAGATTCCTTGTTTATAAAACGAAACTAGTGAACTCTGATTCCTCCTCCCTCCTCTTCTTCTTCAACGGGGTCTCACATAGCCCAGAGTGGCCTCTAACACCCTATTTAGCCAAAGACTGTGATAGGGAATAACACCTTAACAGTCACTTAACAATTAAAATTATCTTCCATGGTTCTGGATCCTGGAAGCTCCAGATGAAGAGATGTAGGCTTTTCTTCTGTGTCTCTTTTTGGCTGGCATATAGGAACCTTCCTGCTGTGTTCCCACATGGTGTTTTCTTTGAATGTGCCTATCCCTGGTGCCACTTCTTTTTGCAAGGATCCCAGTGACACTTATAAGACCTCTACCCTTATGACCTCATCTCACCCTGATTAACTCCGCCAACTCCTTCAAGGCCCTGGCTCTAGCCAGCTTCATGTTAATTTCAGCACAGGTGAGTTTAAGGCAGGAGGATCATGAGTTTGAGCCCAGGTTCAGCTGAATACAGAGTTTGAGACAAATTTGAACTAAATTGAACTAAAAGTGAGACCTTATCTTCAAATAGAAGCCCCGTTGATGTTTAGGGATTCCACATGAACTTAGGGAGGACAGTCTTTAGTCCAAAATATATCTCTATATAAATACATACATTAAATTTCTATGTCTATATACATCAACAATACACATATATCATTTTTGAAAATAATACGATGATTAGCTTTCTAATTTTGGACAGAATAATAAAATGGGTAATCAGACACATTTTAATCAACCTTTTACTTTCTGAATATTTTGCTTTAACTTTTAATAGAACTTTATTTCTCTATAACAAACAAAATTTACTCACTCAAAAAAATACCTAAAACTTCCGGACATTGCCTCAAGAGGTTCTTCTGGGTCTCCTCAAGCCCCCTTGCCTATAAGTGAGCTTTCTTTAGAGACAAGAACACTTGGGAGTCACTGGGACCCTGGAAATGTAGCCCCAAAGATCTCTGAGCCTGGCTGCAGGGCCTTTTTAGGCCTCCTGTGCATGTCCATTCTCCTGAGTGTCATCTGTGTCACCCAGGCCCAAGCGGTGGTTACCTACTGTCTCTTAACTACTATGTCGTGACTCAGAACTGTGGGACCCTAGACCTTTGTGATACAATCTAATCAGCAATATAGAATAGATACAAATAGTACTTATTATAATTGCCGGATTATTGACTTGGCTTTTTCCCTTTGGAATATGTAATCTATTGGTAAATGTTATCATCTGTACTTTTTCTCCAGGTTCTGCAAATGTTTATGTTCAGCATTTATAGTTCACCAGTCAGAATGCCTAGTGCCATTTGTCATTTGGTCCACACAGCAGCCCACGGATTGGTCCTATTTCTGACCCAATTTTCCAGAAATGAATCAGGGGACTGAGTCTCTTCTGTTCCTCAGAAGCATATCTGGCCTGGAGTGGAATTGCAACCACAGATCCTGAGCCCTTAGGCGCCACCCCCTGCTCCAGGACTACGGAAGCAGTGAATGTGGCTTCTCACTCATTACTCATTCGGAAGGGAGGAAAAACCTTGATGCATTAACCGCAAATGGAGAGATTGTCTGAACATAACTCTCCTCTGGGAATCTACACCAGACAGTTCAGACTCTAGAATTTCCTTTTCTAGACATGAAACTAATCATAAAACCTGCTTGCCCTGTTGCGTAATGACACTGCTGTAAGCAGTGTGGCTGGCTCCACAGGGAAAGGGAGGGCGGGCAACGTCAGTGGAGGAAATCCACCTGGCACCTGAAGCAGACTTGCTTCCTCTGGTTTTCTCATGTGGAGAATGACAGCCATGCCTACATGGGGTTTGCTTATCAAAATGTGTCCACATGTTACTGTAAGCAGATGAAAATCATCTTGTATGACTTGCTAGAAAAATTGGTAATAATAAAGTGTTTCTTCATTCTTCTCTGCTTGTCACAGGTGCAGACTTGCATTCCTGGCACTCAGAGGCTGAGGCAGAAGGACAGCGAACTAGGGGACAGCCTGGGCTAGAGAGTGAGATTCCAACTTTATATTTATTTGTTTATTTGTTTATTTATTTATTTATTATGTATACAATATTCTGTCTGTGTGCATGCCTGCAGGCCAGAAGAGGGCACCAGACCTCATTACAGATGGTTGTGAGCCACCATGTGGTTGCTGGGAATTGAACTCAGGAACTTTGGAAGAGCAGGCAATGCTCTTAACCTCTGAGCCATCTCTCCAGCCCCCGAGATTCCATCTTTAAAATGCAGTAGAGAGTTCTTAAAAATTTTAAGTGTGTGTGTGTGTGTGCGTGCGCGCACATATGTGGGCAAGTCCAGATGTGTGTACATGTTGCTGGTCCTGCTAGGTGGTGAAAACTGGATTGTCTGAACGTCTGTTGTCATCTTGGATAGGGAACAGCACTGAGCTAGCTGCTCCATTCCCTGTTAGGTTCCTTTCCTTCTTTTTCTCTTTAGGGTTGGAAGGATGCAGATACTATTCTGCAAATTCCTCTTTTTCTTCATGTAATTTCTATACTGTTTATGACATGCTTGGATTTTTCCATTGATATTTTACATGTTGGGAACAAGATGTTTTAAGTCCTGTGATTCTCTGTGCCTGAAACAAGTTTCTAAGTGATGTCACATGCAGGGAACAAGAGCTGAGATTTAAGACGTGGCAGTTAAAACTTGGACGCAGTCTGGGTTTCTACTATTCCTTGGAATCGCTCGACATGACTCTTTGATGGGTGGGGAACACTTTCTCTTCTTGGTAGTTCCTAGGGACTGAGAATTGGAGGCCAGAGAAACACAAAAGATGATGTAACACATTTGAAAAAAATGTGATTTGATTTCTATGTGTCTGCATGTGTGCCATGAGAAGCAATAGGTATATATAAAGAAGACTTTTTCCGCATATACAACATGCATACTTAAAAAATACGTTGGCAGCTTCATGGCGATTGCCACCCAATGCCTTGAACTTGTGGTCCCCTTGCTTTAGTCTTCCGAGCATCTGGGACTACAGGCATGTGTCACCACAGCCAACTGAGAAGGCGCTCGTTTGATAAAAGCGTAGCTACAAAACAACATAAAGTAACTGGAAGTTATTATTAGTGGTAGTATTGGTAGTGCTAGAGATTGAACATGGCTTCATTACATAACTCAGGCTAGCCTTGAGCTTGACCCTGGCTCCTGGAGTCAAGGGGAAATGTTTTATTCTACATGTAACAAAAGTACCCTGTGCTCAGGGTGGTACCGCCTGCACGATGTGGTACCATGTTCCTGGTGTGCTACCGTATGCCTATCACGATACCACTTGTCTGCATGGTGTAGTGCTTGGTATTAAAGCGGGAACCCAAGCACCCAAGCCTCGCAGTATCAATACCTACTTGTCATGTACATTTTATATAGTTATAGGCCAGCTATAGCTCTGTTTCTTGTGTCCTATTGGTCTTGTAATCCAGGCCTACAGAGCAGCCTCCCAAGGGGCTTGCTGCCCATATAACAGGAGATACGGTAAATGCCATATTTCAGTTAACAGAACACATCCATCGTCAGACCCAAAGACGTGGGGGACAGTTCTTTGCACGGGCAGGTGGCAATGCAGTGTGCCGTCATGGACGCTCTTCTCATTTCACAAAGGAGGAAACCAGAGCTTGTGGAAGTTAGAGCAGCCCCCCAGGTCATGTGACTGGTAAGTGGATCCGGTCATCTGACCCCCAGCAAGAGTACATTGACCCATCTGTCCCTGTTGGCATCTGCTTCAGGAACAATCTTCTCATGACTTGACCGTATAACCCTTTCCTTGTGGCTTTAGCACACAGCTTTAACAAGTGGCCTTGAAACTCAAGTGACCTTTGTGTCAAAGAAGTCAGTATTCCACCAAGTCCCAGATCATGTGTCCTTGGGGGGAAAACTTGAATCAAAAAGTAAATTTGCTTCTCAACCCTGAAACAAAAGCAGCTTAATCGTACTTCATTAAAAGTTTGTACAGACCCGGGCATTTCTCTACGCCAGTTAAGGGTGTAGTCTGCACAGAGGCAAATGCGATTTCCAATGGCGGGTGTATGAACGCTCACTCATGACTTCTGGGAGTGTCTCCAGATGGGGATCAGTGAGCGAAGTGCTAACAAGGACCTGAACTGCTTCCAGTGAGCTCTCTGTGCCACAGTCAGGGCCACCAGCTGTCCCAGAGCGTTCCTCCTCACTTTATTACTGGGTCTGCCTCATGCGCTGTGTTCTAACCCCAGAGATGCATCAGGGCTCCATAGCCAAGTGTTTCTGTTCCACAGGGCCCTTTTCCTAATCTCATCCATCAAATACCAACTGTTGGTTTAAACTCAAGTAAAGCTTTTTCTTACACTTCATTGCCTTCCGAATCCTTTGGCCCAATACCTTTCTGCCAGCAGATAGGCAGTCAGTGTTGCTTTTAATCGAAATAGATGACATTGTTCCGTTAATTAAGGTTTTCAAGACAAGTGTTTGCACTCATTCGTTCAGTCGGCCATTCAACAAGTTGTCAGTGAACATTTCCTGGCTGCAAGCACAGTTGATATGAAGAGATGTCCTCAGTGGAGAGCAGTGGATTCAGAATTAAGGCCCACAGAAGGCTGAGCATCCCTGTGGAAATCTCACGAAGAAGAGGCTCTGAAATGTGGGTAGCTCCATTGTTGGACCTCAGCTGGTTCTCATGTCCTTCTGCGTGTGGGTTAGGGGTGTAGTGCAGAGGCAGTGTTCTTACTCAGCAGCTTGATCTACACACACGCACACACACACACACACACACACGCTCACACACACACACGCACGCACACACACCCCTCATAAAATAGTTTACTAATTAATATCTTCTTTAAGCCTTATTTGAGGCAGAATCTCATTACGAATCCCAGATTGGCCTATAGGATTCATTATGTAGTCCAGACTGTCCTCAAACTCATGACAATCCTGTTTCTACCTCCCAGGTGCGGGGATGATGAGCATGCGCCACCAGGCCCTCTTCCTACTCTGTCTTCGTTTCCTCTTTTTCAATCTCTTTCTCCTTTTTCAGCCTGCAGACTCTAACTGCGGTTGGCAGGCTTGTTAGCAAACAGGCTGGTCAATCTCACTGGTTACCAGTCTTTATTTCTAAATTGCCATCATGGGTTTTTATTTCCTTTTAGCACAAGATGACCCCAGTAAACGTTAAACAGCATTTTCTGACTAAGTCTATGATGGTACATGGGAAGGATGCAGATTTTGCGAATCCTGAGCTTATAAAAAAAATATTGTGGCCCCATTCAAGAAAAATAACATTAACAGAAAAATGTGAAAACCAAGCCTAGTGTGTTTAATTTGGGGAAAGAAATGAGATGATTTGCTTGAACACTGAGTCTGATCCCTTTTCCCCTAAGTTCTCTGGAGGCAATGAGTCAAAAATGCTTACACAGAAATTCGTTCCCCCTCCACCCCTGGCCGCTCCAGCACTTACAAGAAACCCTGAAAATTGTGCTTGATTTTCTTCTGGTAAGTCTGTGTCTGCTCCTGGACCTTTAAAAACAATGGCTAACTGGTATCGCCTTTGTGTCGTGAATTTTTAGTTAAGGTTCTGGATTTCTTGGTACCTTATGATTTGGGGATACTTTGTTAGGAATGGTTTTTGAACAGTAAGACTTTCCTTCAAAGTGAAAAGAATTTGGCCATAGATTTGGGTTGACTGTCGTCATTGGAGAAACCATTTGGCAGGACTATAGTCTTCTCTTGGAAATATTTAAACAGTATATCACATAAATAATGAAAATCTGACCTTAAATAAATAATGTTGTCACTAAGGGATTTACTGAAGTTTATGTGGCTCAAACACTGTGTTTAGAATAACATTACCCAGAATCTATCAGTTCACTGTTAAACTTTTTAGAAATGATTAAACTTTATAAAATGATTTAAGTCATTTCCCTGACTCCGAAGTTTGTTGAAAATTGGCCTTGTAGCCCTGATGGGGATTCAATTGGATGCATTACCAGAAACGGACAGTAGAGGGCCTCCTTGTAATGCTGTGGGGTTTTGTATTTCTCGTGAACGGGTGCTTTCTCGCCATTACTTGGCATCTGTTCACCCATTTTGAGATTCACATCTGTTTATTTGAAAAAGGAAACCATTTTTAGACACCAGTTTTACTATATTGAGAATGTACGGTATAATTGGAGCCTTAAAATATTTATTTTCTCGGTTTAAGTGAAGGAATTAAAATTTTAACAGTTTCTTCCACTTCCTTCCCCAGCAGAATGGAACTTTACGTTCTGTTCTGCTTTTCCTGGCAGACTGTCGCGTTCCTCATTGAGAATAATACGATTATCTAGAAGATCGCTGCACGGTGCCTGTCAATCATGTTACTTTATTCAAAGATCTGAATAATTACATAGACGTAGTTGGAAACATGAGCATCACACCTGTTTCACCCTGCAGTCACTCTTCGGGCAAATGTGTCTAAATTATAAAATGGTGATTGATATACTATACACAAAGAAAAAGCTCCGGGGTCCATATCTCAAAAATGAATGAGCTTGAATATAGCTGATTGGCTAATGGAAGCTGTCCTAATTAGTCTACGGACCCATCTTGTGAAGCTTAAGGAAAGCCACATCTCCAAAAAGATTCTCAAGTGGCTAACTGGGCCTAAAATCAAAGTGTGGCCAGTTTTGATGGAGTAATATACACAGGTTACTTTAGCTTCTAGAGAAACCACAAACTTGGCTATGCCAGGCTTCAAGCCAGGCATGGTAAAGAGCCCCTGATTCCTATTTCGTCATCTTATTTGGACCAATAAGCTATACCCTACAATCAGCCATTCAAAAAAAGAGGGTACCTACTTGGTGTCACCCCCATTTACATACATGGTGTCACCCTCATTTACATACATGGCCTCACCCTTATTTACATACATGGTGGCATCCTCATTTACAGATCAGGACCCAGTGGAAACCTTGCTGGGAACTTTCTCTGGGTAAGGTCTTTGCTCCTTCTTAGAGCAGAGTTCTGTGGGAAACTGTTTATACCCAATCTGCAAACAATTTTTGTTCTTTTGAAATGGAGACAGGGCCTCACTCTGTAACCCAGGCTAGGCTGGAATTCACTCTGTAGCCCAGGCTGGCCTTAATCATGTGGGAATCTCCTTTCTCTAGGCTTTTGGCTCCGGGGTTTTAGATGTGAACTGTCCCTCACAAACAAACTGTTTTTCTGAAATGAAGTCTCCACTTTCCATCTTAAATTTTCTGTGTATTCTTATGACGAGGTTGATTGTGATCAGGACCCACAATGGCATAGAAGATAAAACGCTTGGTAGAGCCACAGTCTGTGCATGCACTTGCTCCCCAGACAGGGGGCATCCTTTTAATACCCCTGGGTGACAGCATCTCTGGCAGAACAGTGGTATTTGGGGTGCTCTGGATTCTGCGATTTTGAGTGTCTCTTTGCTTTATGCCTATGTTCAAAGGGACTCATATACCGCATCCAGCCATTGCACCCAGCCTAACTCTTGAGAGCTGGGCCTCACCTTCCACCATGTGGTTGGTCCTGGGGGTTAAACTCAGATTGCTAGACTTGGTGCCAGGTGCCTTTGCCAGTTAAGCCATCTCACTGGCCCTATTTTTTGTAAATTCTTCATGAATTATATTAGTTTTACAGTCACCACGACAGCATGTCTTATAAGAGGAAAGGTTTGGTTTTGTGGCACTGTTTGGGTGAGTTCAGGCCCGCACAGTGGAGCTGAGCAGTTTACACCCTGGTAGTAGGAAACACAAGGAGGGGCTAGGAAGGCACCAGGGCAGGATGTAACCCAGGGAGGCATCTGCCAAGCCCTCCAGTCCTTCATCAAGGCCTCATCTCTTACTTAGCCGCTAGTAATGCTGTCCTATTGTGATTTAGTAAGGGATGGATCTGTTCATTAGGTCAGGGTCCTTGTGACACAGCTGTCCCTGAAGATGCCCTTGTACACACACAGACACAGAGATGCTCGTCATGAATCCCCTGGGTAATTCTTAATCCAGTCAAGTTCACAGTGGATATTAACTACCACAGACTGTAAATACTGAAATACACTAGAATTGGGAGATGATTTTGTCTGCAAACTGTGACTCCTCAAAAATTTTTCTTGTCTACAATTAGACCTTGTCTAAAAAAAAATTAGACCTTGCTGCTGGTTTTCCCACCCCATTGATATTAGAGGAATAGTGAAAGCTTTTGGGTTTTATCAATATCGATAACAAGTATTTATTAAGCATTTATATCAAGCCAGACTCTGAGCTATGATTTTGCACATGTTTGTTGCTTACTTCTCACAGTGACCTCTTTGTGATATTAGTCCCACTTCCTGGTGGAAAGGTTGATTTTAACTAGGATAAACCAAGAACAACAAAAAGTTTCACAAAGCTGAAACGGCTGGAAACTGATAGAAGGAACCCAAGGCATCAGGAGCTCTGACCTCATGCTCTTAAGTACCACCCTATGTTTGTATTTATGGCACACTGTGGTGGTTAGAACAAGAATGGCCCCCAGGGGCTCATATATTTGAATGTTTAGTCACCAGGGAGTGGCACTATTTGAAAGGATTAGTAGGTTGGGGAGATGTGGCCTTATTGGAATAGATTAGACCTTGTTGGAGGAAGTGTGTCACTAGAGAAGGTTTTAAAAACCCATTCCAGGCCTAGGTTACATCCTAGCCTCCAAATCTCCAGGTCCACGACAGTCTGCCTGCTACCGTGCTCCCTGCCCTGATGATAATGGACTTAACTCTGAAACTGTAAGCCAGCTCCCAGTTAATGTTCTCTTTCATAAGAGTTGCTTTGGTCATAGTTTCTCTTCACAGCAATAGTACAGTGATTAAGGCAGTACCATAGAATACGGAATACTTTTCTGTCACACACACACACACACACCACGTCTTCCATGTTTCCAACACTTCCAGCAACAGCATAGCAAACGTTCATCCTCGCTATTCCTTAAGTGACAGAGCAGGTGGCATTTACGGTGCAGGAGTCGTCATCGAGTCCTGCTCAACTCTTGATACAACAACAAACATTGTTCTTCGCAGACTTCGCACTTGAGAACCATGTAATCAAGTTACAAAATTTAAAAAAAAATCACAATAAACAATCTTCACCCCCTAAAAAATATTCAAAAACCTAAGGCTCATAATGCTTTAAATAAGTTTATGGTTTGGGGTTGGGTCACCTTCAGAGCTCTCCTGGGGTGTCTGTGGTTTGTCATCCGTAGAGTGGACAGAGCTGAAAGCCGACAGGAGGTTTTGTATAGGATCTATGAACGTACTATGGCAGTTCGTACAGAGAACTTGAATATCCAAGGATCTGAGTGTGTGCAAGCAGGTATCTTGCAGCTGCCTATGGCTGTCAAAGATTCAGTCATTGTTTAGTTGAGACTTTAAGACATCTTTCTACCAAGGAAGAGCTTAAAAAGATACAAAGGCGATAATAATAATAAAATAGTTATTCATGTATCCATCACACAGTTTTGAACTTTGTCTACAAGGGCCCCAAATAGTGCCTGCTATGCTAATTACTAAAAGGGAAATGGTTATTAATTTATTTTTATAAAGTAAATAACGGTTAACTTTGTAATAAAAAAATGAGTCTAGGTCTTCAGGGTCTTGCTATGTGGCCCAAGCTGGTCCCAAATTCCTGTTTTAGCTTCCTGAGTGGTAAGATTTCAGATGTGTACAGTTGAAAAACACAGCCAATAATTAATGTGCCATCTCTACTTTATAAATGTTTCTCTTTAAAAGATATAAGCTGCACTTTTAATGACAGCCCTGGGGAGGCAGAGTCAGGCAGTCTCTAAGTTGGAGGCTAGCCAAGTCTGCAGGGAAAGATCCAGTTTGGAAAAACAAAACCAAACAAAAAGATACAAGCTTTCTGTGTTTCTTAAAGCAGACAACTTAGTGCAGCCATCCAAGAGCCCGTGGGTTTGAATACTTGAGGCCCCCAGAGCCCCTGGGGGCAGATGGCAGAGTAGAGCTGTGGGGCTTTACTGTCTTTTAAGATGCTGTCTCCGGACCTCTGGATCAGTCAGCCTGGATAAGTGATTCATGAGTTAATCTTTCTGTTTAGAAAACTTTTTTTTCCAGAAAAGGGATTCAGTCTATATCAATATTGAACAGAGAACAAAGTTCACATATACCCTCCACCCCCACCTCCACTCCCATTCTGAAATACACACAGCCTCCCCAGCTGGCAACATCCCTGGCCAGAGTGGTACTTTTGCTACAGTTGTTGAGTTTATATAGAGACATTGTTATCACCAGACCTGCTTGTGAGCATTAGGGCCTGGGCTCCTTTTATTGTTTGTTTGTTTTCAGATGTGCTAGGCTTTGCCTGACCCTTTCTGAGGAAAGGATGGGGGTGGGAGGAGAAGAGAGGGGGAGCGAGAGGAGGGGGAGAGAGTGGGAACTAAGATAGGTACGTAATATGAGAAAAGATTGTTTTAAAGAGGCAGGCGGATCTCTGTGAGTTCGAGACCAGCCAGGTCTACAGAGCTAGTTCCAGGACAGGCTCCAAAGCCACAGAGAAACCCTGTCTCAAAAAACCCCCCCCCCCAAAAAAATTAAAACAAATAATAAAAAAGTGCTAGGCACCAAACCAAAAGCCGCGTGCTGCTGGGCCAACTCTGACCGAGAGGTAGCCTTAGCAAAGGGTTTCTTCTGTGCTAGTCTTGGGGTTTGGGAACTCTTGTTTCCCACAGGTTTTACTGCCCTAATCATCTGGGACTCTCTTCTATTTGCAGCTTAGTCTCTGGTATAAGCGTCCATGTTTTCTTGTCTGGATTTCTAACCATCTGGTGACTCAACCAGGGTGCCTGAGAGCCCACGCTTTGAACCTATTCAGCCATGACTGTGCTTGCCGGAGAGTGTACCACAGATGTGCAGTGGTTTGTGAATGACGTCATGTGGTCCTTTTTGTCCTTTAGGGTCACCTGCAGAAGGAGTCTGCATTACAAAGCCCCTTTTAGCACCTTTATTTTGTATGGATGCCCCAACTGGGATATGATGCTTTCACCATGCCTCTGTAATAGCCCCTAAAGTCTCTATGTTGAGTATCCTTACAATACTCCCGGCACCTGCAGGGCCATTCGGTCTCCATGCCTCCCTCATTCTCCTGTCCTGTGTTTCAGCTGTGTCACTGGCAAACTTCTCGTTTGCTTCTGGGAACATCGCCCTGGCTTTGTCCGCTTGGTTTCCTCAGGAAGATGGGAGCTGTGTACAACCTGATTCTGTTGACTTTGATGGAAAAATTTAGGACAGTTCAGGTGGCCAGTGTCTGACTGGCCTCTCCTGTGCATCTGGAGTCGTTTGCCTAGATCCTAGAAACAGCCGCTTGACTATTCCCATAACTCATTTTCTAGGTTATAAACTTATTAAAATATCCATCCTCTGTTGCTTTTCAAGAAAATTGAAGATTGTATCAGCGAGATCTAACTCCTATGTGTGCCAAGGCCTGGTCATAATCTCTTCCTGCGCTACATGCTAGGTTGTCACATGTACCCTAGAGCCACGGGCTACCAAACATTCTGTGCAGCCAGAATTCTTGCCAGCCTAGACTATCATACTGAGCAAAGAAATGAAGAAAAGTAAGATAGTCCATGATAAAACCAAATCTAAATAATATATATCTACAAATCCAGCCCCATAGAAGGATCTAGAAGGAAAATTCCAACCTCAAGAGGTTAACCACACTCAAGAAATCACATAAGGTATAGGTAAACCAGGTGAGAACATCAGAAGGAGGAGAAACACACACACACACGCACACGCACACGCACACCAGCACCAAAAAATAGCAGGAATAAACAAACATTGCATATTGATATCTCTAAACACCAATGGTTTCAAGGCCCCAATAAAATGGATGGAGCTAAAAAACATTATTTTGAGTGAGGTAACCCAGACACAGAAAGACAATTATCACATGTACTCACTCATAGGTAGTTTTTAAACATAAAGCAAAAAAGAAAGAAAGAAAGAAAGAAAGGAAGGAAGGAAGGAAGGAAGGAAGGAAGGAAGGAAGAAAGAAAGGGGAAAAAAACAGCCCACAAATCACAATCCCAGAGAACCTAGAAAACAATGAGGACCCTAAGAGAGACATACATAGATCTAATCTACATGGGTAGTAGAAAAAGACAAGATCTCCTGAGTAAATTGGGAGCATGGGGACCATGGGAGAGGGTTGAAGGGGAGGGGAGAGAAAGAGGGGAGCAGAGAAAAATGTAGAACTCAATAAAATCAATAATAAAAAAAGAAAACAGAGTAACAGAATGGATGCAAAAACAGGTTACATCCTTCTGCTGTATTTAAGAAACATACTTGAACACCAAAAATAGATACCCCTCAGGATAAAAAGGAGGAAAAAGGTATTCCAAGGAAATGGACATAAGAAGCAGCTGGGGTGTAGCCATTTTAATATCTGACAAAATAGACGTCAAACCAAAACTTATGGGTACAGTGAAAGTGGTTCTAAGAGTCAAACAAAAAGTCCAGGACCAGATGGTTTTAGCACAGAATTCTACCAGACTTTCAAAGAAGAGTTAATGTCAATACTCCTCAAATTATTTGACCAAATAGAAACAAAAGGAGCATTGCCCAATTTATTTTACAAGGCTGCAGTTACACTGATGCCCAAACCACATACAGACCCAACAAAGAAAGAGAATTATAGACCAACTTCCCTTATGAATAACAATACAAAATTCTCAATAAATGCTTATAAACTGAATTGATGTGGGAGTGTCATATATCAATCTGTTGATTTCATTGGTTAAGCAATAAAGAAACTGCTTGGCCCTCATAGGTTAAAACATAGGTGGGAGGAATAAACAGAATAGCATACTGGGAGGAAGAGGAAGTGAACTCAGATTCAACAGCTCTGCTCTCTGGGGCACATGCGATGAAGCTCCGACCCAGCATGGACGTAGGCTAGAATCTTCCCGGTAAGCGCACCTTGGGGTGCTCACACACATTATTAGAAATGGGCTAGTCCAGGTGCGAGAGTTAGCCGAGAAGAGGCTAGATATAATGGGCAAGCAGTATTTAAATGAATACAGTTTGTGTGTTGTTATTTCGGGGCATAAGCTAGCCGAGCAGGCGGCTGGGGTGTTGGGGACGCAGCCCCACCGCCCTTATTTCAACA
>JABTXL010012463.1:3589999-3613919 GCA_025134845.1 Neodon shergylaensis
GGCGGCTGGGGTGTTGGGGACGCAGCCCCACCGCCCTTATTTCAACACTGAATTTTGGAACACATCAAAAAGATCATTCACCATAGTCAAATAGGCTTCATTCCAGAGATTCAGGGGATGGTTCAACATACATAAATCAAAAAGTGTAACCCACCATATAAACAATCTGAAAGACGGAAACCACATGATCATCACATTAGATGTGGAAAAGGCCCTCAACAAAAATCCAACACCCCTTCATGATAAAGGAAAGATTACAGATATAAGGGATCTAGCTCAACATAATATGGGTAGTTCACAAGTCCATTGCGAACATCAACTTAAATGACAAGAAACTCAAAGCAATTCCACTAAAATCAGGAACAAAGAAGGTTGTGCACTTCCTCCATACATGTTTAATATAGTACTTGCTATTTTAGCTAGAGCAGTAAGACAACTGAAGGAGATAAAAAGAATGCGAATTGGAGCCAGGCAGTGGTGGCGCACACCTTTAATCCCAGCACTCGGGAGGCAGAGGCAGGCGGATCTCTGTGAGTTTGAGGCCAGCCTGGGCTACAGGAGCTAGTTCCAGAACAGACTCCAAAGCTACAGAGAAACCCTGTCTTGAAAAACCAAAACAACAACAACAAAAAGCAAATTGAAGAGGAAGAAGTTGAAGTATCTTTTTTTTAAACTTTTTTAAAAATTTATTCTTTGTGTCTTTCATGTCATGCATCTTGATCCCATTCATTTCCCTGTCCCTTCATATCCACCCTCTGCCCTTGGGATCCACCCCCCCCCCAAATAAAATAAAATATAAGAGAAAAAAGAAAAAGCTCATGGAAGCTATAGTGTGATGCAGTGAGCCATGCATTGTTACTTGCAAGGAGTCCTTGGTCTGGCTTGAGGCCTCTGGTTTCACTACACTCTCCATGCTGTGCCCTCACTAGGACTCCTCCTGGATATCTTACTGTTGTCCTGCGTTGTGGAGGTCCTGCAGCTTTGGCTTGCAGGACCAGCTTCTTCACAAACTCCCGCAGGTCATAGATGGGGTGAACGTTGGGGTGGGCCAACTCATAGCCCTGGTTCTGTGCCTGGGTAGTGTCAGAGTTGGTCAGTCTCCCAGCTCTCCCCTGTCCTCACCACCAGGATGAGCGCTCCAGCACTGCCCAGGCTGGTTCACCCCTTGCAGAAATGAGGAAGGGCAGGGCCAGTTCTCCTGCTTTCAAGTCCTCGGGGTCTGTTCTCCCACATCGACACCATCAGGGCCAGCTCTACTGTGATGCCCAGATAAGGTACAGGGGCCAGTCTCCAGAGCGCTGGGGCTGATGAGGGACAGGGACAGCTCTCCTGCTCTTATGACCTCAGGGCCAGCTCTCCTACCTGCCACAGTTAGTGAGGGGCAGGTGGGGGGATCTCTCCCCTACCCAAGCCACCATATAGCAGATGAAGGGCAGGGCTGGACCTCCTAAGCTCGTGTTCTCGGGTTGGTTCACTCATATCCGTCAGTAGGGTGAGCTCTTCTGTGCTGCCCAGGGGAGGAGCACTTTCACG
Organism: Neodon shergylaensis; assembly: GCA_025134845.1. NCBI lineage: Eukaryota > Metazoa > Chordata > Mammalia > Rodentia > Cricetidae > Neodon > Neodon shergylaensis. Next base: position 3,591,533 of record JABTXL010012463.1, read on the forward strand.
CCTGCTGAAGCTGGTAAGGGGGAGGACCAGTTCTTGACTATTGCAGGAGGCAAGGAGTGATGGGTCAGGGGGACATCTTTCCCTCACCCATGTCACTGCATGACAGGGAAGTAGTGGAGACAGCTCTTCTGTAGTCTCGACTTTGGGGTGGGCTCACCAACAGTTGCAGCTGGTGAGGAACCGCTTTCCCTCCTGCTCCTTTGACCTGAGGGCCAGCTCTCCCACCGCCTCAGGCATAGGGAGGTGGCAGGGGGGAGGGCATCTCTTCCCCACCCATGCCACCATATGCCAGATGAGGGGGGGCAGATCGCTCATGCTCATGTTCCTGGGGCAGCTTACCTGCACCCCATAAACAGGGTCAGCTCTACTGTGCAGCCCAGATGAGCTGCAGGGCCCACTTTCTTGAGTGTTGCAGCAGGTAAAGGGGAGGGTCAGCTCCCTCATCAACTGGATACAGTAGAGCGAGGGGGGAGGGCATCTTTCCCTCACGCATGCCACCACAAGCCACACGAAAGGGGCACAACCTACTCCTTGGTTCTCACACCATCAGGGCCAGCTTTTTCACGCCCTTGCCAACAGTTGGCTTTGTTGAACTGCCCAGCTGACATGCCCCTCTCTCCTGTGTGCAGCAGGTCATGAGGGGCAGGACCAGCTCTCCCAGTGTCACAGTCAGTGAGGAGCGGGGCCAACTCTGTACAGCCCGATCCTCTTTGCCTTTGGTGGTATCAGGAGCCATTGACATCAACAGGGACCATGACTGCATCAGAGCCATGAACCTAGACATGGGCCCCAGCAGCAGCAAAGGCCCAGACATCAGCATGGTCCCAGGTGACAATCAAGCTAGCTACCTCAGCCCACTCCTCACCTCTTCTGCCGTTTCAGATACGTCTCTGTTCACAGGACATGAACCCCCCCCCTCTTTCTCTCTCCCTCCCTCCCATGCCACATCATACATCTGCTCACCATAATAGTGCCCATCTGCCTGGCATTGTAAGGTGCCAGGTGGGCTCTTGTTTTCTCCTCAGAGCCCAGGAGGGAAGGAAGGAAGGAAGGAAGGAAGGAAGGAAGGAAGGAAGGAAGGAAGGAAGGAAGGAAAAAACCTTCATAATTCTCATTTCTGAATTTGAGGGGCAATTTCATACTTAGGTCTGTGAAACTCTTTGGGAACCTCTGAAGGACAGGAAGAGACAAGACTATGTTAAGAGGACTGTGAAATTTCATTTCCCCTCTTTCAATTTCATTCCGTATTCCGTGCAACTTTCATTTAAAAGTTATGCACATTTAAGGGGGGAAAGCTGGAATACACCGGAGCTGACGAGAAACCTGCAATCCTTGCTGGTGTTTGAGTTAGGTATTCCTGTCTGCTCTCTGAATGTGTTTTCTGTTTTCTAACAAAATACCCAGGACTGGGTTCTTAAAAAATAGCTTATCGGGCTCAAGGCTCTAGAGCTGGAAAGAACAAGAGCACAGCTGCCACTTTATGCTGGGTCCTAACATGATGTAAAGTGTCATCCAGTGAGACAGAGTCTTTCTCCTGCTTTTTTTAATGATATAAAATGAGAATTATGTTCCTTCCTTTCTTCCTTCCTTCCTCCCTCCCTCCCTCCCTCCCTCCCTCCCTCCCTCCCTCCCTCCCTTTCTTCCTTCCCTCTTTCTCTTATTCTCTCTTTCTCTCCTTCTTCCTTTCTTTCTGAGACTCCATAGGTCTTCCTGTGTAGCCCTGGCTGTCCCGGAACTCACTATGCAGAACTCAAACCCAGGCTGGCCTCCCACTCAGAGATCTGACTGCTCTGCCTCTTGTGTGCTGGGATTAAAGGCGTGCACCACCAGGGCCCAGCTAGGGGTGAGAATTTTTATCTTAAAACAAACCATCCTGTTGGAAGGCTTAGGCTTACAGATGGGAAGGCTAATTTGGCCTGGTTAGGTTCCAGGAAAACTTGATTCAATTTAGTTCCTGCACAGTTAATTTGGATTCTATGACTATGTCAAAGAGCACAATCCAGAGAAGGAGGCAGATGTGTGTGTGTGTGTGTGTGTGTGTGTGTGAGTGTGTGTGTGTGAGTGTGTGTCTTTCTCAGTCTACAGGGCACTGGACTTTCAGAGAACTGAACATGACTCTCATGAGGCACTTGTGTGGCATTCTAAGGTTTTGTCCTTATACAAAGTTTCAGCTTCTGGCACCCTAAAGGGCTGGTCTTCGTCTGCTAGAATCGAGTGTATCTGGTCAGTTTTTACTTCAGGAATCTCTGTGAAGCATCTCACATCTGCTTTTGTCATGTTCCCAGGGCCAGGCATTATTTCACTCAGGGGTCTCTGGCCTTCATCCTACACGTCTGAAGGCTGTGAAATGTGTATTTCCAGGCTCATATATCATAGGATATTTTTGTACAGATGAGCAGAAAAGCAGCCTCTCAGTAGAATTAAATGAAATAATAAAGGAATCCCGTGAGTCTCAAAGATCTCATCAAAATTCTTGGATGCATTGCCTCAGACCTGGCAAGTAGAAATACAGCTGTGTTCTCACTGATCTAAAAAATATTAAAATATTGGCAGTAGCTGACTAATTTCAAACCTAAATATCATTTTTGGTTATGTAAAATTATTATGGAAACACATAATGGTTTTACATGGTTGATACAGTGAGAGGAAACTCAGTAAAGGAAATATGAGAAAAAGCCCAAAGGGCTAAAGGAACTTTATGCAGACACTGGAGGCCTCGGCATAAAGGTTTTGAGCCTCAGTTTTTCTCCTGTGTAAAATGGGGCTAATAGGAATAGTGAGATGGTTCATTGAATAGAGACAGCTGCCACCAAGCCCAATGAACTCAGTTGGATCTTGGGGACCCGCAGTGCACATCACAAACACAACACTAAGGCTCTGTGTCCACAGCGTAAACCTGCACATCACAAACACAATACTCAGGTTCTGTGTCCACAGCATAAACCTGCACATCACAAACACAACACTCAGGTTCTGTGTCCACAGTGTACACCTTCACATCACAAACACAACACTCAGATTCTGTGTCCACAGTGTATACCTGCACATCACACACACATAACGCTCAGGCTCTGTGTCCACAGCGTATACCTTCACATCACAAACACAACACTCAGGTTCTTCTTTCTCAGCATCAGAGACTTTTCAAGTGGCTGTGACAAAACTGACAAAATGACTTAAAAGAGGGAAGATTCTCTGCTGTCATTGTTTCTGTCCATTAAGATGGGACAATGCCGTACAGCAGCCCGAGTCATGGCAGACAGCAAGTGGCCAGGGCTAGCTAGATGTGGTCTCCCCGCAATCGGCTTCTTCCCCTCAGGCCCAGTTTCCCACAGTCTCCTCACATCCTTGTGAGCTCTCTGGAAACATCATCAGAGATACCCTGGAGGAGGCCTGGTTTAGCAGTCTCCTAAGTATTCTCGGGGGCAGGATGATGAACCACCACACACAGACACCCAACTGTATTCAGTTTGTAGCTTTTAGTAACCATAATGACGCTCTTCGCCACTGAAAACTAAAGGAGACTGCTCTGCTAAGAGAACTAGACGAGGAGACTAGGAATCCGGTTTTAGAGCCATCGAGTGGAGAGCTCATCCAAGCCCTACATCTGAAGATGCCGAAGAGGCGCCTCTGTGTCAATACCTGGCGCTTCACCGAGAATTCTGTGATCAAGGTAAACAGCTGGAAGATGGCCCTTAGAGGGTGAGTGTGGCGTGGGTGTGACTATGGAAAGAGGACACATGCTGAGTTTCCATTCTAACATGAGCATTCAAGGAGCTGGGGCCAGAAGATTGCTCATTATACTCACTTAAAAACGGATTTAGTTTCCAGTATTTATAAATCAGGGATTCTACATAATCTAGATATAAGCCACTCCTAAAGTGTGGCTGGCTGGGTCATAGGCGCTATAGGAGAACCTAGTACTACTATTCTGCTAAATAATAACAAACCGCCCTCCCTAAGTCCTCATCTTCATGCTTATAGATTTGTGCATCTCTCAACCCTCATCAGAGAAACTTCTTTTTTTTTTGCAGTAAATGGTGATTAAGGCAAATATATATTTGAGAAAGAATAGCCTGTTCCTGATGACCGGTCCTGATCCTCCTGCTTCTACCTCCCAAGTGTGTGTACCACAGGTGTATGGCACTATCCCTTGGTTGACATTAACAAGAAAGAAGACTTGGAGTACCAGAGGTCAAACCTAGGGCATCATGCACGCCGGTAAGCATAAATGCACATTGCAGTCCAGCTGATACCCTGCCCATTTTCTTACTTGTGTCAGATGCATTGTTTCGTCTTCTGCAATAGACTACGGGGTTGGCTGGATCCCTGGGCTCTGCGCATGCTAAGCGAGTGTTCTGCCATTGAGCTGTGCCCCAGACCCCTTTCCTATCATTTAAAACCCATAAAATCGATTCCTTTCCATTCTGAACCCCTTTCCTATCATTTAAAACCCATAAAATCGATTCCTTTCCATTCTGAATGCATCCGTCCTTCTTTTGTTTTCTTATTTGTTGAAGTTTCTTGCTGTCAGTATTCTGGAACTCTTCCTCACCATAATCAGTATGTGTTGCTTAGAGATGCCCTTCCATGTACCAGCTATAGAGTGAAATCTCCTTCCGGGAGTCTCCTGCATGTCCCCTTCATATGACCTTTGACCTGGTTTGATTTTCAAAGTAGCACCTAGCTTCTTTTGCTTGTGGGTTATTGAAAAGACAGCAAACATCAGTTTCCATTTACACACACACACACACACACACACGCACGCACCCTTAGGGGAAGTTACCATGGTGACTTCTGAAAGGATGCTTATAAAGTCTAATAAGGAACTGGGAGACTGAGGAAAGGAATTCAGTAGATATTTCAAGTTAAATTGCTTCACTCAATGGATGAGCTCTGATTATATTCAAAGGAGGCGACAGAATGTATGAAAGGATCGGCAGAAGACACCCCAAGACCAAGTTCTCAGAACAAGGGAGATTTATTTGCCCCAGAAGGATAGAGAGGACACAGATGTGGCCCACAGGCAAATGGCAGTTTGTAAAGGGAAATGTTTAATTTTGTTTAGGAATTTTGATCATGGTAGCCTAAAGAAGGCTTTCATAGCTGGACCTTGGTAGTCAGCTCAGCCTCTGGAGGAAGAAGTGGCCAGAAAAGGGGATGGACCTTGGTGGCTTCCTCTAGGAATGTAATCTCACTGTTTAGCCAGGTAGAGGGACTGGGGGAGAAGGGTGAAAGGCTGAACCTGTTGGTGGCATGTTTGCCACACTTGGGCCTATGCTCCTCATGCTCATGCCTGCTAGAACCCTTCAGTGTGCTCGCTTCCTTCCTTTCCATGTGACAAAGGGCTACTTGTGGAAACGTTTGTGTGTGTTTCCTCTGCCTCCAGTCATATGATTCAGCCTGTTTGGTTGCTAAGAGCCTGAGTAACAACAGCCAAGGGGCTGGGCTCTGGTTTGCCGACAGAGTCCCAGTAGCTCAGTTGGGAACAGAGGATGCCCAGATGCTCCCAAAAAAACGAGAAATGGAGATGGGATGGCTTCTACGGTGTTACCCAAGCGCGCTTAGAAACTGGGATATCTCCTCACAACAGAGTTGTAATATAGCACACTTCTCTAGTTTGGGTGTCCAAACCATCTCCAGCACCCCAAATTTCTTCTCTCATTATCCCTATTTATAAAACTGGTTACTTTCAGAGATTTACTCTTGTGCTAATTTCCTGACAGACAGAATAGTTCTCTTGCTGTCTTTGGAAATGGCTTCCTCCTCCTTCCCCTTTATTCCCTTTTCATCTTCTTCTTCCCTTTTCATCCTTCCCCTCCTCCCTTCCTCCCCTCCTCCTTTCCCGTCCTTTCCTGTCTTCCAACCAGCAGCAGATTATATTGCCTATAGTTTTAACTGGAATATCACTGAAAGAGAGTGATTTTAACCATCCTATTACTTGCCATCTGCCCCCCATTCCTTTCTTCTTCTCAGGGCATACTGAAGGTCTGTATGGTGAGCACCGTGCCAGACACTAAGGAAAGAGCTGGGGAAATGTAACAACAGGAAGCTACTGTTTGCAAGGGACGAAAGACGTGCTTTTAATTAGTGAATTATATCTGTAATAAAATTGAAAGACAAAATGATAACAAATTTAGTTCTCTACATCTTAATGGGGTTTTATTTTATTTTTTTTAAATATATGTATATTTATTTGTTTGTTTATTTATTTATTTATTTATTTATTTATTTATTTATTATGTGTACATCATTCCTTCCATGTGTGCCTGAAAGCCAGAAGGGGGTGCCAAGTCTCATTATAGATGGCTATGAGCCACCATGTAGTTGCTGGGAATTGAACTCAGGACCTCTGGAAGAGCAGTCAGTGCTCTTAACCACTGAGCCATCTCTCCAGCCCCTTAATGGGGTTTTATTTGCTTTCTGGAGTTCCCAGCTGTGTGTTCCAACTATGGTTCACAGTGTCTCTTCCCAACCATGTGAGCACGTTATTATGATCACCAGAGGAAAGGAAGTGGGTTGCAGAGGCAGTCTGGTTGGATGCAGCTCCTGTCTGTCATATTTGAGGAGAAAGTGCTCGTGGTTGGCTGAGACTTGGCTACTTGTTGTAATAGTAGGTTCTAGTCTGGTTATAGATCAAGTTAGATAGTAGCTCACTGTGTGAAAAGAATTCTTAAGGTTCAATTCCAAACATGTACAGAGGCAGTTTTGAGCTAAAGTTAATTCAATTATCAAATGCACTACAGAGGAGAAGTAGCAGATGGTTATGTCAGGAAGAGCTAAATGTGCGTGATAGAGGACAGCTAAGACTCTTCGAGTGTGTAGGAATTAGTGGGGCAAAGGGTCAGGGCAGACTTCCTGAGCTATTATAAACAGAAGTAATGGCTATGAGGTTGAGCCTGGGAAGCAAAAAAGGCTATTGATGCCAGAACTCAGCGCTGAGTCTGAACTGCCATCCAGAGGCCGGGTGGGCCAGGACCTCATCTCTCTGGGAGTTTAAGGTTTATCAGATTACAGCAGGATGAGTTTAGGGGTTAAACTATTTGTAGGGTGCCTGGGAGGTAAAAGTACACACAGAGGTGTATGGCAAATGAGCATTTATCCTCATCTTGCTAGCACTTTTATTTGTAAAGGTCAAAGAACCATGATTTTCCTTTTTCCTATGTAGCATTTTTACGTCTCAATCTGGAGGATAAAAGTTGGGGAAGTGTAATGGGAGCTAACTTTGGAGGGGAACTGCCTCGTTCCTCTAGATAATAACCACAGGCCTTAAAGACTTAAAGACTGGGGGATGAGGACTTGGAATTGGCAGGAAGAAGTGTCTGTTCATTCATGGAGTTCAAAATTAACAGGCCATGTCTGAAGAGTGTGTTAGCCCCACTGAGGCCAGGAACTGGGAAAGAATCAAGGTCCCCTTTCCTTCCTTTTCAGAGCCACAGCCAGAGAGTCGCTCAGGGCTGGACCAGCAGGAAGACCATGTGTGATGCTGTTTATCTTCAATCTGACAAGGCTCCAGCTCTGCCTGCCAGGATTATTTAGACCTTGGGCTTTCTGGGAGAAGTGGTGTTGATTACAGTAATTGAGGTGGGAAGTCCCATCCTAAAAGGGTTCACCTGGGTTTGGATCTTGGCCTATATAACAAAGAGAAAGTGAGCAGAAGCAAGCTTTTATTGCTCTCTTTCGGACTGGGGTTACAATTTGATTAGATACCACGAGTTTCTGAGGCAATAACTTCCAATCCAAGTGATGACCTATCACTTTGCACAATTAACCAAAATGCGTTCTCCCTGGAGAGCACCGCTTTTGTTACGACATTTTATCAAAGCAACAAGGAAAGAAACCAAGACACAACCCTCTCTGAGCTCAGTATCAAAGGTTTCTATACGGGTCAGTAAGGCTGCAGGACGGCAGCTGCATAGGTCTGGGGAGCAGCACTAAGGGCTGTACCCTGCGGGCAGAGCTTTAGAGCTGGTCCTCGGAGGTCCGAGCAGAGGTCACTTTGATTCTCCTGTCAGCCAGCATGCAGAAGCATGCTCCTGTCTCCAGAAAGCAATAGCTTCTCATTTTCCTTGTAGCTCTCATGGAGATGCTCTTCACTGACAGACTAATGGGAACTCAGAAGAAAATGAATTCCAGATCTGGGGCTTGTGTGAGGCCCAGCAGGCATTTGAAGAGGATGATGTTAAGGTCACGGTAACAAAGGAACAATTCAGCCCAGGCTGTGACCCCAAGCCAGACATGGTGGCTCATCTTTAATCCCAGAATCCAGGAGGCAGAAGCAAGAAGTTTCCCATGAGTTTGAGGCCAGGCTAGTCTGCATAGTGAGCTCCAGGCTAGTCAGGTATATACAGGGGGATCCTGTTTCAAAAAAAAAAAAAAAAAAAAAAAAACCAAAGCAAACCAACCAACCAACCAACCAAACAAAAACTTAGGTCCTAACCTGGCTGGAAAATTATATCTGGCTATTGGGAGAGCAAGGTTTGCAAGGTTGCAGATTGCTGTTCTGAGGGTGAGGTTGTGCTTTGAGCCCGGGAGCTTCAGAGAATTAAGAGCATTGCCTGCTCTTCCAAAGGTCCTGAGTTCAATTCCCGGCAACCACATGGTGGCTCACAACCATCTGTAAAGAGGTCTGGTGCCCTCTTCTGGCCTGTAGACATACACACAGACAGAATATTGTATACATAATAAATAAATATTAAAAAAAAGAAAAAGCACCAAGCAAGTGTGCATGTAATTATGTATGCAATTATGAGCCTACATCTGTCTATACTCACACATGCGGGCCTGCTTTAAGAACCTGGAACACGTGCCTAGAGAGACTGCCAAGGGCAAGTCTGCACGCTGGGTGTTTTTAGCCTAGACACAGAAGAACGGAGGAGCCGTTCAAGCCAGAAAGCCATTTGCTACCTACCAGAATGACCTTTCTGCTCTGAAGTCAGTCTTTTGTGCAGCTGAGAAAATCAACTGATTGGAAAAGTACCATCGCTCTTTCACTTCCTTATTCTGTTGGGGTTCACAGAACGACGGGGGACGGACCACCAGAGCCTGTTAAACCAGAAGCAAGATTTCTTCCAGAGAAAGAAAAAGAAAAAATTACCATGGGGCACACAAAGCTGTGACCACAGCCAGAGATCGAACTTCTGGAACTGTGGCAAACTGGGTGGCTTCCAAACTCCCCTTTTCATAGCAAGCATTAGGCATAGACAAAGGAATTTTTACAATCTCAAGGTGAAACTTTGACACAATTTCTTTTTAAGCCATTTTCCATTACCAAAGCTTTTGGTTAAATTAGTGTTTGTATTTAGCCCGCTGTTTCTTCCTGACACTGTTGATGGTGTATACCAAAACTCCTCACTTCCCTGACGCTGCCAGTTCTCATAGCAGGAAGAATATGGAACAATGCACACCCAAAAGTCGTGTACAAAACCCTGTCATGAAAAGTTAACTTAGCCCACGTGCAGTTGTCAGTTGTAAGTGTGTTTGTGTGTGTGTGTGTGTGTGGGGGGTAATCTGGAAAACTGACCCTTAGCTGCAGAGAGCCATTTTAAAAACTATCCTTTGCTGGTGGGCTGAGAGGAATCCATTGTTAATAGCTAATCCCTATGCTGCCGAGAAAGCTGCCGACAGCCTGCCCTCATTCTCCTAGGCTTACAACTTTATAGTCCTGTATTTCTACATTTTTCTTTCTGGAACCTACGTTTCTGTATTCTTACCCCTGGACTCTTCATTCCTCTATTCTTATTCTGGACTCTTCAATTCTTACCTGTGGTGGGTTTGAATGACAGCCACCATAGACTCATAAGAAGTGGCATTTTGGGGTCTTGTTACAGGAGGTGTGACCTTGTTGGAGGAAGTGTGTCAGAGAGGTTTCAGAAACTCAAATCACTAGGTGGTGGTGGTGCACACCTTTAATCCCAGTACTTGGGAGGCTGACATGCTTCCAGCCATGGTGATGGACTATACCTTTGAACTGTAAGCCCGGGAAAATGTTTTCCTTTATAAGAGTTGCCATGGTCATGGTGTCTCTTCACAACAATAGAACACTGAGTAAGACACCCCCTATACAGAAAGCTCTCGAAAATTGAATAACAAATGTTCAGACTGACTGACAGATACAAGTTGAAAAGTCAGCTAGGGATAACCAACTTTTCTTTACAAATTTACAAACACCAGAAATGAAAATTTTTATTATTTTCCAGGCATTATTTGTTCATGAAATCTTCTGTACTCTTGAGAAAATATTATCTCATATGATACGCATGTATATTTATGCATGCACATATTCAAATGTAAAAGAGCAGGGGCTCAGCTATGCATGTTTCATGGAAAGCGTTCTTATTTGTCTGCTGGTATCCAACTTAAACAACGCATTTGATGTTTTCTGTGATTGATGGTTTCTTTCTTTCATAGCATCTGGCTGACATCAGAGCAAACCTTTCTTGGGTTTGGCCTCACAAATGGAACTCCGTTTCCTCGGATAAGTAATTCTTCGGGAAAGAACTCACTGGACATAAAACTCCTGCAGCAATGTGAGAAAGGGCAAAGGTTAGTCTGTGATAACAGACGTTATTTTTTTTTTTCCTGTGGAAAAACCTTGGGTGTCCTGGAACTTTGCTCGTTCCAGAGGATATGGATCCATTATTCCTTTGCAAAACTAAGAGTTTTTGGCTCTTGGAGGATGTGTTGTCCTGAGTCATCAAACTCTTGAATTTCAAAACAAACAATCTTGAGAAGGTGGGCGCTGTTGTGTAAGATTTTTTTTTTAAAACATTCTGTCTTACAGGGAAGCTCCATAAGCAGGAAAGTAAACTCCTCAAACTAGCTTCAGGTGGTCCCTGAAAGCAGCCAGTCTCACTGGTCCACTCTTTGCTGAGAGATGGAAGGAAGTCGAGCTGCAAAGAAGACTCTGAGCCAGAGCAGCTTCCTAGAAGAAGAAGAAACTGTTTAAGAGTTGCCTGGAAGAGGTCTAGACAGCGGAGGTGCTTGTCCAACCTGTTGAGCTGCCCGCAGGCTGTGCAGTGTGCTCCAGGTTCCCAGCTTTTGTGAGCTGCCACCTATGCCGGGGTGGGCTTTGGTGAGACAGCTGTCTCTGAGTAATTTCTGCTCCTGTAAGTAACCCCTGGCCCATATTCCTGTATAACCCCCAATAAAACTCACTGGTTCATCAAGGTGGACTTTGGCGGTGTCTGTACTTTAGTCTGTGGTGGGCTCCCTATCTGGGGCTGAGTAGACATGCGTATTGTGTCTTCCCAGGAAAAGTCCTGCCACACAACAGACGCAGACGATGTACATACAGTACTTATGTATGAAATTCTCTTTTAAAATTCTCCTTTTAAATATAATTAAAAGCAAGAAAAAAAAATGTCCTGAGTGAAGAGGGGTTGTTCCAGCAAAACCTTGTGAAGAATTGGTGGAGCAGGTGGCACACACAGGTCAGCCCTGGGGCAGCTGGACACCGAGCATCAGTGCTGCGTAAAGGAAGCATTATCCCTTGCCACAGAAGCCCCTCCCCCCATTTGTTATGGCCTGTAACCTCCTGTTCACTCCAGAGGAGCGGTTTATAGTGACGCGCACACAGTTGCTATGATTTCTTAACACAACGAAAGCCAGCTGTACGACCACCACAGCTCATTTTATTTAGTAGGATTTTATGTTCTAGGGGAAGCTAGGCAATCACAGGCCTCAAAGGAAGGGGTTAGATGGGGTTCTCATTATTACTGCAGGAAGGAAATTGAGCAAGTTCTGAGGGCCAGACCTCAATGAAGGCGAATCTACACCTGTGGCTTCAGTTGCACACTGGTGAACAAGAGAACGCAAGGAATTCACGGATCTTCTGAGTTCTGCGAACATTCTCTGCTAACTGTAAAGCGAGCAGTGACTGGTGACGGGAAGGAAGTTAGGCCTGCCTTGACCTGCTTTTAGTGTTTTAGCGCCCACAGAACCTTTCTTTGGATAAGGCCTCTGTCACCGTGTGGCCCAGGCTGTCCTTCAACTCACGGTAGTGCCTCAGCCTCTTATTTTTGAAGTTGTTTGCAACAAAGATACAGACTTCCCGTGTCGAGTTTTATATTTAATTACATTTAAGTTCCCCTTGGGCTGAATGTAGAACCTAATTAGGGCCGCCTTCTAGTTTTAAAAATGTTTGTGAAAAAAACATTGTTACAAATTGGGAATGTTGTGTTTCTTGCAAAGCTACAAGGATTTTTCCCTCTTGGTTCAGGACTTTGGGGCAGAACACATATTTATCTGATGTCTGAGTATAATAGTTATTTCCAGAATTTTCATATACATACATATATATATACACACACAATAAGCTAGGAGATAGTGTGCTATCAGGGTGGTTGGGGTGGGGGGCACATACAAATTTCTAGTGACTATTATCTCCTCACTGTCTCTAATTGTGGTTTATTTCCCTAAAATGTCACGGGAGGAAAGTTCTTAGAGAGAGGGGAGCTATCACTTGACTGTGTACTGGACGAACACTATTCCGAATAGCACAGAGACTTGTCAGCGGTGTATCGAGCGCTGATTCAGGTGAAGGATTGCTCCATTGCTACTAAATGTAGGGGTGTGAGCACTGGGGTGCAGCTTAGTGGTAGAGCCTTTGCCTGCATGTGCAAAGACAGGGCCCTGAATTTTACCCCCTGACCCAAAATCTAAAACTAAGCAAGCTTTACTGCCCCAGGGAAAATGCTTAGATCAGAATACTCAAGCTTAAAATGTCGTGCATACATTAGAAGAAGGTAGTAAAACTTTTTAATGTATCATGCACAATCCTTGCTTGATTTTAAACCCTGGGAAGTCTTCTTGTTCAGAAATCTGCTACTGGACTGCCCCCCCCCCCGTTGGTTCAGTGAAGGTGAATTCCTTTAGGCTCTATGACTAATATCTCTTAGATTTGAAGATTATCTTGTGAGTTCGTTAGAAAACTTTGGAACAAAATGAATTCAATACTGACTGAGTATTTAATGCGGTCATACCTCTAGGGAGATATCCTGGCTTCTGATTTAGTGCTTGGCTGCAAAACATTCTGGCAACAAAAGGAACTGGGATAAACATTCTTTATTAGGAGAAAAAGAACCTCAGGGACCCCGGGGTCCCTATAAGACAGAGAAAACCTCAGTTTAAAGTTTTCTTCCAGGAAATATGACATCGTTTGTCTGTTGGTTGAATTTGCCATTTGTATTCAGAAGAGTATGATATAAAACTTAAGACACAGGCTGGGCATTTGCCCTCTAAAAGTTTTTAGTGAATTCTCTTCAGAAAACTAATTGAAAGGATAAAAATCTCAGGCATGTTTGCTCGGAGTATGAGTTCGGAAAAGCTACCTGGTCTGGAGGATTTTCCCGAAGGAAAAGGAAAAAAAATTGTCGATTTTTAACCCGGATGCAGCAGAAGAAATTTAATCTGTGCTCCAGAAGTCATCCTTAGTAGTCACCAAGTGTTTTCCCCATGACATAGTTTCGTATTTGTACTGAGATAACGTTTAAAACATTTCTGAAAGCACAGAGAAATACTGTGGAAAAAGGGGACCGTGGCCTTGCTCTGTTTCCCAATCCCAAGTAATCATAACTCATAGTTTTGGCCAGAATGTTGTTTTCCTAAGACTGTTGTCTGCACATATATTGATGTAAGAGTTCTTGGCCTCATTCCTATTAGTGTTCTGTGGTGTGTGTGTATGTGTGTGTTTGTATGTATAGTGTATGTTATGTGTGTATTGTGTATGGTATGCGTGTATGGTATGTGGTGTGTGTGTGGTGTATGTGTGTGTCTGTAAGTATGGTGTGTGTTATATGTGTATTGTGTGTGTGGTGTATGTGTGTGTTTGTACATATAGTGTATGTTATGTGTGTATTGTGTATGGTGTGTGGTGTGTGTATATGTGGTATGTGTGTGGTGTATGTGTGTGTCTGTGTGTATGGTGTGTTGTGTGTATATGTGGTACGTGTGGTGTATGTGTGTGTCTGTAATTATGGTGCCTGTTGTGCCTTATTGTGTGTGTATGGTATGTGTTGTGTGTGTATGTAGTGTCTGTGTGTGTCTATGTCTATGTGTCATTGTGTTGGGGCATGGGGGTGGGCTCAGGGCTGAGGGCACTATGTGCAAACTTTTGCAATTCTGTTTCCAATGTCTGTGTTCAAAGCCTGGGATGGTGAGTTAGCGAATGGGGTCCTAGTTGATGCCCAGCCTGGGGAAAGATGACAAGTAGATGATGTCCATCTTCATGGGCCTGTGTCTCCATCCAACACTGCTGTCAGCAATTTCACTCCTTTGAAATCCCGCCTCTGGCTGGAGACAGCATGCTGGTCTCCTAGAAGGCATCTGAGTTTGGAGCAAAAGAGTAGTTTCTGAATCATCTCCTAACTTTCTGTCCTTCTTCGTCATTTAGAAACCATCCTTGCTGGAACCACTCCTCCATTGCTGGGGGCAGAGCAAGCTTATACAGCCACGTTGGAAGTCGGTGTGGCAGTTTCTCAGAAAACTGGGAGCCAATCTACCACGAGACCCAGCAATACCACTCTTGGGCAAAAACCCAAAGGATGCACAATCATATCACAAAGACACTTGCTCAACTATGTTCATAGCAGCTTTACTTGTAATAGCCAGAACCTGGAAACAACTTAGATGTCCCTCAACCAACGAATGGACAAAGAAAATGTGGTACATTTACACAGTGGAGGATTATTACTTTATTGCTGAAAACAAGGATACCAGGAAATTTGAAGGAAAGTGGATGGAACTAGAAAAAAATTCCTGAGTGAGGTAACACAGACTGAGAAAGATAAAGATGCTATGTACTCACTCATAAGTGGATATTAGCTGTAAAATAAAAGAGAACGATGCTACAGTTCAGACACTGAACTGACAACCAAGGAGCTGGGATGGGACTGACCTAAAAACTTTGCATATATATTACAGTCCTCTTGTCTGACTCCTAGCAGTGGAAACGGGCTGTCTCTGACTCTTTTGCTAACTTTTGGGACTCTAGTCCTCTTATTGGATTGCCTTGCTCAGCCTCAATAAATGGGGAGGTGCTTAGTCTTACTGCAACTTGATATGCCATGTTTGTTGAAACTCATGGGAGGCCTGCCCTTTCTTAAACAGTAAAGGAGAAGGGTGAATTGAGAGGTGGGAACAGAACGGCCTTAGGGACTGGGAGAAGAGGAGGGAGGGGATGTAAAATAAACACATTTATTTATTTATTTATTTATTTATTTATTTATTTTTGGTTTTTCGAGACAGGGTTTCTCTGTGGTTTTGGAGCCTGTCCTGGAACTAGCTCTGTAGACCAGGCTGGTCTCGAACTCACAGAGATCCGCCTGCCTCTGCCTCCCGAGTGCTGGGATTAAAGGCGTGCGCCACCACCGCCCGGCTCACATTTATTTTTAAAAACATCCTCTCTCCACACTCTGTGACGGAGGAGCCTTTGCCAATCCTGCAGTGTTCCTCCTTTTCGTTGTTTTCTCAGTTTGATGACCAGACTGTAGGTTTCCATGTGTCTTTTCATAACCTTTTCATTAACTTATCCTCCTGCCCTCTTCTCTCCCCTATCCCCTCCTGCTCCTTCTTGAACATTTCAATCCCCATTACTCTCCCCCTCTACTTTCTGATCACCTAAGATCTGCTAATGTCTCCATCCCATGAGGCCTTCTGCTGCCCATGGCCTCTTCTCTGATGCCTAGAGAAACTCATAAGCTGAACACACAAAATTAAGAGACCCAAAGCCAGGGTTCAATTATGAGGAGAACACTGACACGTGCTTCTCTGTGCCTGACCTCCCTCAGTATAATTTTTTTTTTGTTTCATCCATTTACCTTTTGGTTTGATTTTATTCTATTTTATTATTTTGCAGCGGGATAAAGCTCCACTGTGTGAATATTACCATATTTTCATTATCTGTCACCCACTTGACGGGCAGCTAGGCCCATTTCATTTCCCAGCTATTATAAGTAGAATGGCAATAAGTATGGATGAGCCACCAAACATGGCTATTGTTTAAAATAAAACTTTAAGAATTTGAGAGTTTTTAATTCTACCAAGCTTCTGTTCAGTTGCATAACTGCTTGATTATAGTATCAAAACCAAAAGATGTATTTCTGGGTCAATAAGAAAGAACCATTAACCAGCAAGAAAAATATCAAATAAATACTATCTAAGCCTTAATGATAAAGGGACAGGATGTTCTTTTCTTGGTAAATTGACCTGGGAATCTTATACAGCCTCTGAGAGAACCAGAGCCTGGCTCAACTGCGTCTAGTTCTGTGGGGAATTACCAATTATTGGATCCTTTTCCATGGATTCCATTTCTGAAGAAGGGCAGCCTTCATGTTATTCCAAGAAGACACAGTGCAAAGCACAGTGTGATACACAGAGTGCTGTTCATCCTGAGGTCTGGCCATACCCAGGACCCAGGGACAGGTTCTGCGAGGAGGAATGATTGGACAGTGATAAGAGTCGAACTGATCAGGGCTTTCCATGGTCCTGCTCCAGCAAGAGTAGTGTCTCAGGGACGCTAGTCTTCCTAGTTGTATTAGCTTGCCAGGGCTACCATACCAAAGTTCCACAGACCAAGTAACTTGGACAGTACTAATTTATTTCCTCATAGTTCTTGAAGTCGGAATTCTGAGATTTGGGAGTTGGTAAGGTTGGTCTTCACTGAATTTTCTGCCATTTGCAATCAACGTCAACCATGACACAGACACCTTTACCAACTCTGTTTCCTCATCGTACTTTTTACAAAAAAAGATTTACTTTAAAATTTTTGTTCTGTGTGTTGGCTGGGGGTGGGGAGGAGCATGCACACGAGTGTGGAGCCTGAAGAAGGCAGACTATATAGTGTCAGACCCCGGGAGCTGTGGTTACAGGTGAGCAGCTTGCTGTGGGTACTGGGAACTGGACCCTAGTCTGCTGGAAGGGCAGCAAGTGCTCTTCAGGTCTTCACTGCTGAGCCATCTCTCCAGCCCACTCATCGTTTACTCTCTTCTCTGTCTTTACATTCATTCCTCCAGTCTTCATCTTGTTAGATCTCCAGTCCTGTCCAATCCTCACCAATGGTATGCACTCTGAGGCACCTTAGTCTTTAAACTTCCACAGAAAGTACGATAGTGTCAAATTCAGTCCTTCTTCCTACCTTCCTTTCAAATTTCTTTCTTTTATCTCCTTCCTTTCCTTCTGTTTTCTTTTTTCCTTTCCTTTTTTTTTGTTTTGTTTTACAGGGTCTCTCTGTAGCTTTGGTGCTTGTCCCGGAACTAGCTCTTTGTAGACCAGGCTAGCCTCGAACTCCCAGAGATCCGCCTGCCTCTGCCTCCTGAGTGCTGGGATTAAAGGCATGAGCCACCACCCCCCGGCTTCTTTTTTCTTTTTTTATCCCACGCCTACATATATTTTTAAACATACTATAAACCATTTAGAGCTTTTCTTCATCTGAACCTATATTTATTTATTTATTTATTTATTTATTTATTTATTTATTAACGATTTCTGTCTCTTCCCCACCGCCGCCTCCCATTTCCCTCCCCCTCCCCCAACCAAGTCCCCCTCCCTCGTCAGCCCAAAGAGCAATCAGGGTTCCCTGCCCTGTGGGAAGTCCAAGGACCACCCACCTCCATCCAGGTCTAGTAAGGTGAGCATCCAAACTGCTTAGGCTCCCACAAAGCCAATATGTGCAGTAGGATCAAAAACCCATTGCCATTGTTCTTGAGTTCTCAGTAGTCCTCCTTGTCCGCTATGTTCAGCAAGACCAGTTTTATCCCAGGCTTTTTCAGACCCAGGCCAGCTGGCGTTGGTGAGTTCCCGATAGAACATCCCCATTGTCTCAGTGGGTGGGTGCACCCCTCGCGGTCCTGAGTTCCTTGCTCCTGTTCTCTCTCCTTCTGCTCCTGATTTGGACCTTGAGATTTCCATCTGAACCTATCTTTACTGTATATCTCTCTTTTTCTGACCACATGAGTCTTTAATTTGTTAAGCAATATGGCTAGGATTAAAGCTGTGGCTTTGCCGGGCGATGGTGGTGCACGCCTTTAATCCCAGCACTCGGGAGGCAGGCGGATCTCTGTGAGTTCGAGACCAGCCTGGTCTACAGAGCTAGTTCCAGGACAGGCTCCAAAGCCACAGAGAGACCCTGTAAAACAAAATTTGGTTTGTCTTGAAAAACCAAAAAAAAAAAAAAAAAAAAGGAACTTAATTTCTTAAAAGCATGTTGTCCCTGAGAACCAATGTTTTCAGGTTCTGATATATGATTTGAAAACCTTAAACTATTTTCAGAAATTAAATTTATAGAGATAGAATTGGTAGTATATGCTTGTAATACCAGCAGTTGCGGGGTGGGAGCAGGAGGGTGAGTTCAAGGCCATCCTTGGTTGTATGGTGAGTTTGAGGCCAACTCGGACTCTATGAGACCACTGCAAGAAAAAAAAAATCAAGGCAAGCCTGGGCAACTTATTTAGATGTTGTCTCAAATAATAAAGTAAGGACTGGGGTTATTGTAGAGCAGTTGCCTACCATGGAAAATGTCTTATGTTCAATTCCTAGTATAGAAAAAAAACAGCAAAAAAAATTTTTTTTTTTAGGTAACTATGTTATAAGATTGGATTCATCGATAAAGAGATAAATGGTTATTTTTCTATGTCCAGTGTATCTGTATTAGTTACTTTTCTATTGCTGGGATAAAACATTCTGATTAGATCAGCTAGGAAAAGGGCTTCAGAGCATGTCTGTGTGTGTGGGGCGGGGGTAGCTTGATTACATTACTATGGTGGGAAGATCTGCCCATTGTGGGTGGCATCGTTTTCTATGAAGTGCCGCTGGGATGAGCTGTATAAGAGTGGGAAAAGCAAGCTGCACCTGAGCATGTATGCAGTCATCCTTTGTTCTCTGCGTCTTCACTGAAGATGCGATGCTACGTAGTCCCAGCTGGCCTCAAGCTCCGTGTGTAGCCCAGGATGACATTGAACTTCTGATTTTCCCACCTTGCTTTTGTGTGGTGCTGAGGATTGGATCAAGCTTTTGCACACTAGGCAAGCACTCCCCCACATCCTGGGACACAAAACAAATCTTTACAAATTGAAAAAGAGCCGTGCGGTGGTGGCACACGCCTTTAATCCCAGCACTTGGGAGGCAGAGGCAGGTGGATTGCTGTGAGTTCGAGACCAGCCTGGTCTACAGAGCTAGTTCCAGGACAGGCTCCAAAGCCACAGAGAAAAAAAAAAACAAATTGAAAAAGACTGAATTGAAATGATCTTGTGTATCATATATGTCCACAATGCAATAATACTTATAATGGACAGCAAACAAATCTCTAGTTAAAAAACAAACAAACAAATGAACAAAACAACAACAACAAACCCTCATGGGTATTAAATAACTCATTACTAAATGATTAATGAGTCAAAGAAGAAATTAAAAATGTCCTGGAACAAAACCAGGCCATGCTGGTTCACACTTTTAATTCTAGCACTCAGAAAGCAGAGGCAGCCAGAGCTGTTACAAAGAGAAATCCTGTCTCTAAAAAACCCCCAAAATTCCTGGAACCAAATGAAAATTAAAAAAAAAAAACCAGCACACACACACACACACACACACACACAAAAACCTCTGGGACACAGTGGAAAGCCTTACAAAGAAAATTTATAGCTCTAGCACATACATTAAAAAGTCAGGCCGGGCAGTAGTGGCACACGCCTTTAATCCCAGCACTCAGGAGGCAGAGGCAGGCGGATCTCTGTGAGTTCGAGACCAGCCTGGTCTACAGAGCTAGTTCCAGGACAGGCTCCAAAGCTATAGAGAAACCCTGTCTCGAAAAACCAAAAAAAAAAAAGTCAGAAAGAACAAATATTAATAACTTAATGATGCAACTTTTCAAAATTTGGAAAAATCAGCCAATCAGAAGAAGTACTAAAAATCAGAAAAGATTTCAGTGAAATAAAAAGAAAGAAAATAATACAAAGAATCGACCAATCTAATTGCTGATTCTTTGAAGAGATAGATGCACAAGATTGACAGACACTTGGCCTATTTAACCAAATGAGAGAAAAAAAGAGCATCTGAATGAACCGAATCGGAAGTGAACAGGAAATATGACGATGACACCAAAGAAATTCAGATTATTATGAAGTAATATTTTAAAATCCTGTACTCCACTAATCTGGGAAATCTCAAAGAAATGGATAAATTTCTAGATTCAGCCAAACCACTAAAATTAAACCAAGAGGAAGACACCAACATCAGCTCACCCATAACAAATGAGGAGCCTGAAATAATAACAAAAAGCTTCCAGCTTAAAAAAATTGTCCTGGATCAGGTGGCTCCAGAGAAGAAACCTGTCAGACATTCAGAGAAGATCTACCACTAGTCCTTCCTAAACTATTCAAAAACACAGAAATAGAAGGAGGACTCCTGAACTTCTACGAAGCCAATATTACTCTAATATCAAACCCAGGTAAAGCCACAAGAACAACGACAAAAAGAAAGTGACAGGACAATAGCTCTGATGGACATGAACTCAAAGTGCACAATAAAATATGGGCAAACAGAATACAGATATACATCAAAAGGATTACCCACCATGAGGCAAGTTAGCGTTATCTCTGAAATGCAGGAATGGTTCAACATGCACAAATCAATAAACATAAACCATATAAATAGACTTCAAGACAAAAATCACATGATCGTTTCAATAGGCGCAGAAAAAGCCATAGGCAAAACCTGACATACACTCATGATAAAAATCCTAGAGAACATAGGCCTAGAGGGAGCATGCCTCTACACGATAAAAGTTATGTATAAAAAACCCACAGTCACCATCCTCTTAAATGAAAAAAAGATTGAAGCAATCCAACTGAAATTAGGAGTGAAACAGGGATGGCCACCATCCACACTCCTTTTCAATATTATGCTTGAAGTGTTGCCCAATCGATAAGACAAGAAAACTAAAAAGATACAAACAAGGAAAGAAGTCAAGCTATCCCTATTTGCAGATGACATAATACTCTACATTAGAAATCCCCAAAATCTTGTCAGAAAATTTCAAGAAATAAACAAATTCTGCAAGGTGACAGAATACAGTCATCTCGCACAAATCAATAGGTTTTCTATACTCCAACAACAAATGTACAGAGAGAAAGATCATGGATACACTCCCAATCATAGTAGTCTTAAAGAAAATAAAATACCTAGGAATAAACCTAATCTAGGAAGTAAAGGGTGATAACTTTAATATTATCTACAATTGATAACTTCAAACCTCTGAATAAAGTGATAAGAGAAAGACACCAGGAAAATGAAAGACACCCCCTGCTCGTGTTTTGGTGGAGTTAACACTGTGAAAATACCATTCTGCTAAAAGTTATTTACAGATTCAGTTGCAGTCTCAATCAAAATTCCCATCTTGTTTGACCTGAACCAGCATCCTTCAGTGACAGATTCTGAGAGAGAGGACAAGGTAAGAAGGTAAGGAAATAGAAAAGATTGGGATCAGGAGGCCTTGTATAAACTGTCTTATACCAAGCATGTTCATCAAGTACAGATTTGTATGCACTATTTCGGGGGGAAAGTGGGACAAAGTCTGCAGAAGCTACTGTACAATGAGACAGAGTCAGCTAGAGGAGAATTAAGCAATATTACACAACCAGGAACACAGGCTATCTCAAGAACATCACGGACTGAGCACACGGAGGCCTTGGGACTGATAATCCAGTCTCTCCAGGGGAAAAAAAAAATCCATGTTCCTAGGAACTGAAACCTTAGCTCCTTCAAAGCCCTGGACTCAGTCCCGTCTGTTCTTTCCAAGTCTGCTCCTGAGCAAGGACACAGAACACAGAAGCAGGCTCCCTTGGTCCTTCCATCAGGCCCTCCGAGAAGGCCTTTGGTTATTCAGCTCTCAGCATCATTTTCTTCAAAGAAAGAGGGAAAAAAACTATCTTAAAATGCATACGGAACCACAAAAGGCCCCAGATAACCCCAACAGCCTTGAACAAAAAGAACAGCACGCAAGGGATGACGATTCCGGATCTTAATTCAGAGTCTTTGTAGTAAAAAAACAATACGGCACTGGCACAAAAACAGACACGCAGACTGATGGGACCACACTGAAGGCTGAAACAGGAGGGGCTTCAGTCATTTAATATGTGATGAAGATGCCAAAAACTGAAGTTGGAAAAAAAGAAAGCACCTTCAACAAATGGTGCTAGGAAAGCGGGATGTCCACACGCGGAAGAAAGCAGCCGGATCCTGTAGTGGCTCTTCATTTACATTTTAATAAACAAAGCTTGCCTGAAGATCAAAAAAATAAAGTAGTCACACTGGCCGGTGTTACAGACCAGGCAGCAACAACACACACGTTTAATCCCAGTAGCCACAACAACACATACCTTTAATCCCAGTAGCC